>OY720639.1:54933385-55533385 GCA_963169105.1 Ceriagrion tenellum | reverse complement strand
AGTAATTTAAAAAAAGCAAAAAAAGAAACCTCTGCATAGATTCCGAGTAGAATTGGGGCCTATTTTGGGAGCCTTGGGGCCTTTGCAGTTACTATACAAGGATGAGACGTAGCGCATTAGATTCCTCGCATCAAAAAACCTTATTATACAAAATTTAACAATAATCGTTCGAGCCGTTTCGGAGGGGACAGATAGCAAAGATAAACATACAAAGATTGGTCGTTTAATATTATAGGATATCGAAACGTTAGTAATGCTTAATACTACAGTACATTCGTAAAAATCACCTAAAGAGCACAAAATTATTTAGATTTTCAATGAGACCGACTAAAACATTCCCGATGAGAAGACTAAGGCCGCAAAGACAGAACATCTGGGTCGCGTCTCCTAAGGTAGATGGCGCAAGCTATTGCACAGATAGAGGTAATTTGGGACGCAGTGGGACAAAGCGCCTTTCATCACGGTCTGGTTTCCTTTATTCAAGAACACACAACAAAATCCAATAAGACAGCATGATTTTATACACTAATGATACCTTTACCATCAAAATTGCTAATTTTCAAATGAATAAACTGTTTTACTTTTAACTACTACTCAACAATGTACAACTAGAACGAATGAATTTCAATCACAGAATAGACAAGCGAATGCAGTTCATGCGACCAATCATCGCGCGTTAACTCAGCCCTGTTGAGGGCAAAAATTACCTGTACAAACTAGTGCTGGGAAATGAGCGGTAGGAGCGGAGCAGTTGTTTGCTGGAAACCAATCGGTACCTCCGATTGCTCCGAAACCTCCGAAACGCTACGTCACGCAATGTTTCGGTGGTTTCGGAGGATGGTATTTTAGCATTTCTTATCAAGCTACAAATTTTCATGGAAGTCCTTAAATGTCCGACGAGTCAGAAAAAAACGACAACCCCAACATTTAGGCCTAGGTTCGAGCCCAGATAGGATTTCATGTTTCAATGAGATTAGATGATGACAAATTTCCGTGGAGAATAATTTTCTTTTAATCAATTGCAAGCACCCAATCACTAGTTGTGAGGTATAACATTACGACTTCCACCGTGTGTTGTAAAATTGGTAAATAATGATTTCCAAAAGTATGTACTTCACTAAACATTATTATTATTATTAACCTCATGCTAAATACAGAATGAATTGTTTGCTAGAGTGAAACATCTAAAGAGCCTGAGGAGATTTGAGTTATATTTGGTTGAGCAGATTAATAATTACAGGTTAAATAAGCATCTTTGATTAATAAACATTGCAATTATACGACATTATTCGAAAATATCACATTACAGACAGTTCAGAGATCTTTCAAAACCTACAACCACTCAAAGCCCCCGTGTCCTCCGAAACCTCCGTTTCCTCCGTAACCTCCGATAACAACCGCGGTAGTACCGGAGAAAACCGGAGGAGTGCTGTAATCGCTACTACCGATTCAATCACCGGAGGGCGCCCTCCGTTCCCAGCACTAGTACAAACACTGTGGAAGTGAAAAGAACTACACTGCTGACATCACATGGGAAAAAATATAAAGAAGTGCTCAAATTTTATAGTACTTTGTTATTTCCTCGCAATATTAACAATGCTCAAATTAGCTCGCTCTTCCATAATTCGAGCTCAAGCAAATTAATGTCCGTTGATGCTTCCCATCAACCCATGCAATCACGAGGCATGAGACTTCGTTCCACCCATTTCAATATTGTCTTCCTCAGATTTTCCCTCTTTACGACAAAGTTCACTCTAGTAAATGTATTCCAAAACAGGGAGGTAGGTATAAAAAACTTTTAGCTTTCACATATTTCAATAAAAAAATTACGAGTATTAATTGACCAGTTCCTCAACACCAGCATCTTCTCGTAATATATGCTGAAGTGTAGCGCGACTAGTAACCAATTCTTTTCAAGTTCCTAAGAAGAATGGAGAGCAGGATTTTTTTGCCTACCTCTTCAACGGAGTCCTAAACAGTATCACCCTCGTCCACCAAGTATATCCCAGAATATTATATGACGACAGTACTCGGCAGGTATAAATGGGTGGAACCACCTCAGCACCGAAAACCGATATTCAGAATCACAGTCGATAACTCAACAAAAAACTGAGGCAAATACCTTCAAAAGTTCCATGCATCCGATGTCGAGACATGTTGACGATGAATCGCGGGTACTATCTTCTGAGTAGGCTATTCCCATTTCTTGTTGCCGATGCCTACAGGTACTCGAAGATAGTCCAATACAGATTTCTCTTCACTAAGACTGTCATGAATCGAAGAAATCATTATGAAGACTTTTCGATTCTCCGGCAAGTAATTTTTGTAGAACGCGTTGAATAATAAGCACTTCCAAACCGTAAGATAAGTATCACTACATTCACTGACATTCAGCAGTTAAGACTGAATCACATCGACTGTCAACTGTCCCTCTGTAATTTTAATGGCGTACACAGTGTAAGCAGCGCGCTGTATCAATGCCAAATGCAAATGACTGAAGACCTGACCGTTCCTCAATAATTCAATTTGCCAGGCAATAGCATAGTTGACTTCACTCTGAACATTAGCAACCGCGATCATTGAAGTTTATTATAACCTTCAAGTAATTTATGTAATTATTGTTGCGCGTAGCTACCATATTCTTGGCTTATTCCTGCAGCGCTAAGTTTGAAGTCATCGCCGTGACCTACACAGAGTCACCGCGTTAAAAACAAAGTTGCACACTTCATAACCCAATGGTAAGCTCGGTTATTTTTGAAAAATTATGTTTTAGGAAGTGTTACGTACATAGATAACTCCGATCATGGGTACGAATGAAAGATAGTGTACATTGTTCATTCCGACCGCCAAGCCACTGTGCTCAAGAGAAAACAACACTAGAAAATACTTTACCAATCTGAGATCCTGGAAATTTTTAAAGGGTGATTTTCCTGATAATATCTTGTTCTCGTAAAAGAAAAATGGAGAAAATATTGTAAATACAATCGATTTACCCCAAAAAGAGCTCCTATTCCAGTGCCGAGAGCATCGTTTGTTAATTATTACGTTGACAAACATGAGTTGGAGTCCATTAATAGTTGTACTAGACTGAAAAACATCAAAATGAGACACGATGCTCACTTTGGACATCACTTACGAGTGATCTTCTACCCTAAAAGGCATTTCCTGTCACTGTAAACGTAATTATCGACTCACCGTGATGGAACTTGCCGAGAACATATCGGAGAGCTCACAAATGTATTACAGCAATGGAGGGACCTCCCATATATAGACCAGTTAGCCGCTAAATTAATTAATTACAAGACGAGTGAGCTGTTGTGGTCGGCGGTATCTTACGGGTGAATAGGGCCTTCCGGTAAAATGACTCTCATTTGTGGATCCTAGGGCCGTGGAATGCCAAAGTCCTAGGACAAGCTCATCCGTGATGTTGCACGAGATGCATAAATTCTCCGGAAAAATGAATGAAAACTAAGAAATTGAAAAAAATACCTGAAGAAACCTAACAGCAGTAAACCATTAAAATAGCAGGAAACTAGAGGATGAAGGCACTGTTGATAATGATGAGAAAGTACCTCGTATAATGATCAGAACTGGATGCTGCGATTGCAAAACTTTAGCACGGAAATGGCTCCAGAAATTGATGACATTTCCCTCGGAGTTCCCTAATTATGTAGGTAAGGCACACAGGGCAAATACTTATACAAAGAATATCATCAAAATCCAAAAAATAATGAAGTCAAAATTTAAAAAGAATGTTATCATCCCTATACCAAGGGAAAAAATGGAGAGATACGAATACTTAAGAACAATTTTCCTAGCTGCATATACATCAAGCATTCTGAGCAGGATCACTTGCAGGATGATGGAACAGTAGTTGGAAGAATTTCTGAATTGAGACAAATTTTGTTTTAAGAAGGGAATTTAAGGGGCCATTTTAGCCCCGAGACCTATCATACAGAAAAGGATTCTAGCATATATCAAAAGTTCCATGCATCCGATGTCGAGACATGTTGACGATGAATCGCGGGTACTATCGTCGACAGAAGTATTGGACAATGTGGAATGTGACAATACTTGAGATATGTCACAGAAGAGCATAGGAGTGTCATTTAATGACAAAAATTAGTATGCAGGCAATAGAGAGAACAGCTGGCAGTGTATAAATGTGAATGTAATGAAGAAGAAGTAGCGAGGAAAGGCACATTGATAGGGTGTGCTTAGTCACCTACGATCATCTATGAATACATTTAAATAGCAAAAAAATGAAATAAAGGAATAAATAAAAAAAACACTAGTACATGAGCCCACGGAGACCCCCTAATCCTTCTCCCTACCCACAAAATTGACCTTAATCCACCCCTGATCTATCAATAACTTTTGATGCAATATTCAAAATTTTGGCAAAAATTGTAATTAAATGTATTTTCAAATCTTTGAAATGGCAGTACAAGATGAAATTTCTTAGTAATCATTGTAAAAAATATGAGATGCATTATTTTATATTTATGAGAAAATCTATAGCTATACAATCAAATCATAATGAAATACATCACTGGTTCCATCAGGCTGCATAAAAATAGCACCATTGAATTGACAATAAAGCAATTTTTTTTCACTATCATCTAAGAATATCACTATAAGAATATGACAAATATGCAAAGTTTCACAAAATTCTACACAAACAAAATTACTCCAACCACCTTAAGTTCTCCCCATGTTGAACCCAAATTCAACTCAGGACTATAATAAATAAATTTCAGCAGTTGTGATTCAAAATCAGGAGCTAGGGTTAATAAGCCAGTGATTTATTTACTTGGGACATCAGCGACCACATCAACCTAATTCCAATAACACAGTTAGTGTACAAATACAGCAATATGCCGGGATAGAAAGGATATGTAGGTTCTATTTAAAACCACGAAGCCAATACTTTTAAGCAAAGGCTCTTGCCTTAAATACAAGTAATGAGTGTGAAAAAATATACAGCAATGATAAGATTTTCCTTGCATATGCACTACATAATACCCCAAAAATAATTCCATCAAAATATAATGAAATGCTTTTACTTAAGCTTAGTCCTTCCTAGTCATTGTACATTACTCAGGAAGAGGAAGAGAAAAATCTTCATTCTGGTAACATTGATTTCATCACAGTAGACAGCACTTACACATAGTACACAATCCAAATCAAGCCCCTCAATGTCACAATTCAAGTCAGAACGTGGAAGAAACAAAATGCCAGCAAAAATTGAATACAAATATCCTCTTTCACTGGACAGTATCAGAACAACACAGACTGTAGAAGATCATTTGCTTTGCTCAAAGCAAAATTGTTTCTTAGAGCAAATCAGGGACTCTCCCCTCTACTAAAATGATTTTGATCGAATAATGAATAAAAAGTACAAAGTTTTATTCCCAGAAATGGGCAATGAGTAGTTCACCCAAGTAGATAGCCTCAATCAAGTTGATAGTATATCCCTTAGCTAATTGTTCTTCTCCCAGCACCAAACTGGAGTTAGAATCTAATGAGAAAAGGTGTCCATTTGATAATAAAACTAAACCAGACAAAGCCAGAAAAATATGTCTCCATTAGTTCAAGCCAAGTTAGAGAAAATTAATGTCCATGAGATTTCCAATACAGAGTTGAGTAAAAATACCAATAACTTGAGAAAAACAAGGTATAAATTACTACCATGAATAATCAAAATAAATCAACAATCAATGAAAAAATTTTAATAACATATAAATCAACAAAGCATTTTTTCCCCTCAGCAAGCCAGGGCTCAGGGAAATTTGAAGTCATTAACTGCCATTTACAGCGTGAGATATAGTTACATCATGTAAGTTCATACATCCAAGCAAATGAAGGCTCTTTGAATTGGCTACATGGAGTAATGCCACAAATGCGATTTGAATAGACAGATTTCTTGCTTCTTTAGATGGTAACTTTCCTGGAATCTCCTTGTACAGCTCGCTGAATTTATACGTGTCTGTCATTGCTAGTGGCTCTTCAGTACTTCCTGCAACATCCTCCTGAAATTTCAAAGAGTGACCACTGTAGCAATTATAATTACAGTATTTCAAATATACAATACGGATAGGGTGGTAAGGTAGAATATAAAAAAATATTACTGAAAATCTAAAATCAACACAATAAGTTCCTCTATTGGAAAGGCCTGTTTATGAGAGGACACTTCTCGATTTTACACAGATACAGACACTGACATGCTTGATTGTATTTCATGATGAGCAAACCTTCATTAAATTAATAAGGCCACACCTTCTCCTTCATCTAAATTTATCCCTTAATTGGCATTGGCTAAAAGATATTAAATCAGCTCATCTTAAGGTGAGCTCTGCACAAGAATTTCAGGCACTAATACTCGTCCATAGGCAAGGCCAATAAGAGGTTAATGTTATGAATCATTTCAGTCACATTTTGCTTGCACACTAATACCCTTGCATTCACCTTGTATGAATTCATTTCAATATCTAGCTAAATAAATATAAACCTTTTAATTTTTTTTAAACGAGATGAGTGCATTTTATAATGCAGGTATCTCAGATGAGCATCAGGTTTCTCCTCATTTAAAATTTGAATTTATTTAAATACATGACAGAGGAAATAGATGTAATAAAAAGTTTACTTTAGTCTTCATTCTGTACAACTTTTTACACCAAAATGTTTGCTATTTTCAATCATAACAAACCATATCTAGTGTGCTTTCAGAAATTATCACAGAAAAATGATTGAAAATCAGCTATTAAACTTAAGCCTCAATTGGACCCTTCATCATCATTACTCAAGTTGGCTCCTGATTTAAAAAAAATTCATCTCTTCCCCCAGGGTCAGATTAAGACCCCTAAGGGGCTCTGAGTAGTGCTGGGAACGGAGGGCGCCCTCTGGTGATTGAATCGGTAGTAGCGATTACAGCACTCCTCCGGTTTTCTCCGGTACTACCGCGGTTGTTAGCCGAGGTTACGGAGGAAATGGAGGAAACGGAGGACACGGGGGCTTTGAGTGGTTGTAGGTTTTGAAAGACCTCTGAACTGTCTGTAATGTGATTTTATCGAATAATGTCGTATAATTGCAATGTTTATTAATCAAAGATGCTTATTTAACCTGTAATTATTAATCTGCTCAACCAAATATAACTCAAATCTCTTCAGGCTCTTTAGACGTTTGACTCAAGCAAACAATTCATTCTGTATTTAGCATGAGGCTAATAATAATAATAATAATAATAATGTTTAATGAAGTACATACTTTCGGAAATCATTATTTACCAATTTTACAACACACGGTGGAAGTCGTAATTTTATACCTCACAACTAGTAATTGGGTGCTTGCAATTGATTAAAAGAAAATTCTTCTCCACAGAAATTTTTTATCATCTAATCTCATTGAAACATGAAATCCTATCTGGGCCTAAATGTTGGGGTTTTCGTTTTTTTCTGACTCGTCGGACATTCAAGAACTTCCATGAAAATTTTATTCCTGTAGCTTGATAAGAAATGCTAAAATACCATCCTACGAAACCACCAAAACATTGCGTGACGTAGCGTTTCGGAGGTTTCGGAGCAATCGGAGGCACTGATTGGTTTCGAGTAAACAACTGCTCCGCTCCTACCGCTCATTTCCCAGCACTAGCTCTGAGCACTTGAAATATTTTTCCGCCTCTTGACATATTTTCACACCCTTTTGCAGACCCTCATTCATTGGCACCATTTCCGTGATGCATTCAGCCCTTGATGCCTCAGAACGTGAGCTTATTTCACTTAGTGATAAATCCAGCCCTGCTTACCCCCGCTGCAAACATGCCATTCTTACTGGCCTCTCACAGAGACAAAATCCTCACCATATGTGATAAACATGTATTGAAATCACATAAAATTTCACTAGATTAGAGACAGAACCATAGTATCAAAGCGCCTAATCCATATGCTATCAAGTCTAAACTTTAACACAATGGGAATTATACCTTCTGGTTCTTTTTTTCAGGGGAGGAATTTTTTATTACTATTTTTATTTTACATTTAAGTGATATTACTTTATCCATTTTGGTTTAAAATAATTTTTGGAAGATAAAATATATGTTTAATTCTTACTGAATAATCTTTATAGTTTTATGCCACATACTATTTTAGTTTTCTAAAAAATTTAAATTGGAGAGGCAATTCTTGTTGTTCAAGCTCTTTCATCAAGAATACACATTTGTAGAAAACTGATAGGTTTAGGAGAAGATGGCTGACAAAAACAAGTCTTTCAAATACTATTCCACAAATACAATCATTATTACAACAGTTCATCTACAAGTAGAGCTATATCTAAAATGATCTACGCAAATCCTCAGTCTTTTATGATTAAGGTTCTTGTCCCTGTAAAGTACTTCATACTTTGCCTCAGTATATGTCCAACCCCCTTCCTCCATCCATCCTCCCCTCATTCGTGGCCTTCATCATCCCTTCACTCCCGATATCTAATCAGATCATCTTTTTTGTCACTGAGACGATAAAAATTTAAAGCACAGTCCCAAAGAATTGATGACACAGTGTACTAGCTGCACGATGTCATAGTCCCGATTAAATGGCAGTAGTTCAGCTGTTGTACTGTCAGTCAGTCAGCTGTATGACTAGTCTGTCATAGTTTGATAGTTTGGATAACAAAAACTCATCAGGAAAGTGAGATTGGACTCATCTGATCCCTAACACATGAGATGACACCCTCAAGTTCTACGAATTTGAATTTCCCACCCCAACTACTTGTCACACAGGTCTGCTTATGGGCATTATCCAAAGTTTTCCCTACTAAGCAGCACATAAAATGCCATTTACTGATCAGACACATTCACATTTGCAAGTTTTGTCCTCATTGTTCTTTGTCCTTAGGCAAAGACCTCAAAATAATGATGCTTAGGAGCCTGCCACCCCACTCAGTGACTCTTGCCACCACCAATTTCTTCCTACTCCTGACAAATCTAACAATGAAATCCCACAGAAAGAGTAATATTCTTTGCAACTCTGTGGATGCATTGATAAAAATGTGAAACATTGGCTAAAGAGTAGTGGAATAATTAATTTCATGATCTAAAATGCCAGAGAAAAAATATATTAAAAGAGGCTATGAAAAAGAATCATCGGAAAGAGTAAAGTCTCAAGTCCATATGGTCTCATTCCATGTGGTTCAGGCAGAATTTCAAGAGGTCTGAAAGATTCTAAAAAAATAAAAATTCCAGAGGGAGCTGCCACAAATGGAAAAGTGGATGGAATTAAGATAAAATGCTCATGGGATGATTTTGAATGTAATGGTGGAAATTAAGAGGTATGATGAGCTATCATCTTTCAGTGATAAATTCTTGGAAATTATGAATGGCACCTTGTACATAAGTTCATGATACCCGTTTCAAAAATAGCTATGTATACAAATTTGCTTGCAGTAGATGCAATCATCAGCCAAATTACAATTACGTAGGATGGCTGAGAATCTCTCCCTCCTGGTCTTAATAATGTTAATTTTTGGTGACAAAAGTGGAGGCTTCAACTAAATGCGTCATCCACATAGACAAATTGCTGAATAATTGTTAAATACATCATTCAGAAATGCTCTTCAGGTAAAATGCCAATTGTAAGAGCCCCACACACATTAAGCTGGAGGAGCACACATTAGAATACTGTCTGTAGTTTTTCTCATTCAGTGAGTCAATTCTGTAAATGTCATAGGCGGCATAACTATTGTTCTTATGCATAATTGCTATGACAGTTGACAAAAGGTGCGATTCTGTAAATGTCATAAGTATCATAAGTCCATCATAGCCATCATAGGGTGCAATGTTTGGAAACCCCCTTCATAGGCATCACAAGGTCATGGGATATTAGTATTTACATCAACTACAAAGAATATCAACTCAATTATCAGAAATATTTCCTTGATAAATAGTAAAATACCATGGTAATTACTCCTACAAATGAGGAATTCAAAAATTGTAGTTAGAATATGATTCTAATTTTGAGTACACACGTTAAATCAAATGTTGACTGTCTGGAATCACAGTAACCACATGTCACTCCATGGGTAACTTCAGGTCATGGCTAAATCAGACTAGAAAAGTATTCAGCAACATATTAAAGTGGTAGAAATTCATTTAAAAAAGTCAATGGAAGGTTATCAAACTTATAAAATTAAGACTGGTATTATTCTGTTCTAGTTACATTCCTCAGTGATTTTTCCCATAAAGAGGTATTTTACCCACCTGTAAATTTTTTTTAGAAGTCAATATCTTGTATATAACTTCCTGAAGCCTCTTCATACTCAACCTTTTAGGTAGTTTCACATAAGAAATGTGTAGTGCTTGTACCTGGAAAGAAAATTGAGGTTTATGAAACTTTATAATCAAGAAAGAAACCACCATTTCAACTCGTAATAATTTGCATATTATTTTAACAATGAATACAAATTAAAGATTATAGAATGCTGGGACAAACTCTTCAAAACCAGTGCTGTCCCAGCTAACCAGATATTATCATCACCTTTGAGTTATGCATGAGCCATGGGTGGCTCCAGACCAGAGGTTTGGGGAGGGTAGGTGGGGATGGAGAGGGAAGGGGGCGGGCTAGTGGTTCAGAGGGTATGGAATATCCCCCAGGAAAAGGCAGGTCTAGGGGTCTTGTTCAGGAAGTTCATGACTATGTGCAAAATGATATATTTTAGTCGATTGGGGAGCAAAATTTTGCCTTAATATTAGCATTGGTCATACGGTGTCTGCATGACACCAAGTAATATTTTTTCATTGCACACACCATGTTTGCTTAATTAGGAACCTCTCCCTTCATTTCTCTCATTATTTTATGCTTGTCTATCAGTCACTTGTAAGTTTTTCTGTATTTTCATAGAGCTGATTTAAATATTAGTAGTTTCATATTTTTGGAGTCCGATAGAATACATGTGATTACTGGTGTTATACTGAGTTGCTTCAATATTTTTCCGAAATGTATGGAAAACATTTGCCATACTTTTCATTTAACTATGTTTAAAACTATTATAAATAATGTATCTTATAAAATGCACTCATCACCTATATTTCACTCATATTACTCATGTAACACAAAAAAACTTATAAAAACTAGTTTTATGTACTTATATATATTAGGTGCTCAAATATTTAGTAAGGGCTTCAGCATTTACTTCATTGGCATTTAACGCATCTCTCTTCTGTATTCCTTTGGAATTTTTTGTTAATTTACTGGCATAAATAGGATTTTTTTCATCCTGGTTAAATTTTCTACTCCTTAAGCCAACTCATTACATTCACAAGAATATCATATTGGCAAGACTTTGTGTCCCATTTTGTAAAAAATGTAGTAAAATGGAATATCTTCAAATACAGACAACTGGTATCTTAGGTTCCCATGCCTCAGTCAATACTATCTTTCACTCAACATTACCCTCAGCTCAAGCATCTCAATCAGGCAGTTGTAGAACAAAGGCTCTACTAGAAGGTAGATACATTGATAGAGTATGGGATGTTTAGGGTATGCATGAAGATGAGATAAAATATCCGATTTAAGAAAATTCTATGGTTTGCAGTGGTAGAAGAATGTATAATAACTGAATTTTCAGGAACATAATTTCATAACTACACAGATACCAATCATGCCGTTCCATTCCGGGGTAGGCAGAGTCACAAAGTTTCACTCATAATTACATATTTGTACACCAAACTCTGCTTCAATAACTTCCTCCATACTGACCTATCCTTGCAAACCTCTTTTGCCTCATTTACCCCCATACACTGCATCATATACGCCCTCCTGTTTTTAAGACTCGTAATATTCCTCCTCGTAAGAATTTCCTCAACCACATTCGACCACAACTTTCTCGGCCTACCTCTACCTCTCGCACCATTCATTTCACTCTTATATATCAGTTTCGTTCCATTCTCTCAACATGGCCAAACCAACGAAGCACACTCCTTTCGTATAGGTATGTCCATTACTGGAGTATCTAACCCACATTCATTTATTACCCACTCATTCCTGACCCTATCCATCCTACTTATACCGTGAACACTCCTCAGATAACTCATACCTGTGGTGTTTAGTCTACCCTAATGTCTATCCTGACTTACCCATGTTTCACTACCATACAACTGAGTGGGGAGAAGCACACTTTTTTATACGGCAACTTTCCTTCCTTGGACAGGCACTCATTCCTTCATATGCTCCATATTCTACCTACCACTTTCCTTCTGGCACTCACACGCCTCTTTATTTCCACATCTATCCATCCATCTTTCGTAAACATCTTACCCAAGTACACAAAATCATCCACTTGTTCAATTACTTCAGCATTCGCCCTCATCATACAGTTGTTCTCCCCATTCTCCTTATCAAAAACTACTACTTTAGTCTTGCACGCATTAACCCTCAATTCCATTCTCTCTGTTGATTCACAAAACTTATCTAGGAGCTTCTGTAATCCCTCTTGGCTCTCCGAGATCAAAACAGCATCATCCACATATAGTAGAACTTGCACGTTTACATTTCCAATTAGAACAATGTCATTTTCACTACCTAAATCTCTAACACATTTATCCATAAATACATTAAACAACTATGGTGACTTTACGCCCCATTTTATTGCAAACTAATCACTCAGAACCCCATTAACTCTCACACTTTCCTTACTATTATCATACATCGCCATCATAACATTCAAAAACTGCCCATTCACTCCATAGTCACTCAAAACCTTCCACAACTTCTATTTACCCTTCCATATGCCTTCTCTAAATCAACAAATGCACAATACACTTTCCTTCGGACACCCATATATTTTTCTATCACTTGCTGAAGCGCGAAAAGCTGGTCACTGCATCCTCTCCCAGGCATAAACCCACACTACACACCCCATATTCAGTCATCAGTAATATTCCTCACTCACAAGTAATATTCCTCACAAATTTAAATTTTGCTGAACACTTTTCCCAGAATGCTCAATAAACTAATGGCCTGATAATTATTATAATTGGTCTTTCCTCCCTTCCCTTTGTACAATGGAACGATGATTGCATTCTTCCAATACACTGGAACAACAGAGACCTGTAAGTATAAATTATGTAGTCCACACAGCCGACAAATGAGTAACTTACACCCATCCTTCAACATCTTACTGGATATCCCATCTATGCCCGCAGCCTTCCCATTTTTCAATACTCTCAATGCTGTTATGACCTCATTCTTACTGATTCTCCTTTCCCAATATCACATTCTCACATACTACTTCGCAAGGCTCATCCTCAGCGCCTGTATCATTATTGTATAATTCTTCAAAATACTCCCTCCAGCAGTTCCTGATATTGCTTTCATCCCACACGATCTCTCCACTTTGGTTCCTTACCGCATTTATTCCCCTGTCTTCACCAATCTTAGCCCTTTTTACCCACTTCCAAAACAGCTTTTTATTGCCTTCACATTGCTCTGCATCTTGCTAGCTTCATCTGCACACATTCTTTCCTTGCTCTATTTCACAACGATTTTGCATTCATTCTTTTTCTTTCTGTAAATCTCGCATGCTTTGGTACACTCTTCCTCAGATTTGGCAGCAATCAAATTCTTGTATGCCTCTTTCTTTTCCCTTAATGCAATTTTCACATTTTCATTCCACCAAGCATCACCTTTCATTCTTCCTACCACTCCTTTTCCACACACACTTTCAGCACATTCTACAATCACTCCATGCATAATTTCACTCACATAATCCACTCTCACATTATTTCATACCTATGAGCAAACAACATTGTAATACAGACAAAATTATGAATTATGATATAGTTTCTCATTTGATACATCTTTTTTATTTAGGTGTTCATTTTGCAAACTATGTAATTTTTCCCTATCAGCCACGCAACGTTCATGGCAGTCCTGGTTTGAGCACATAAAAGAGCGCTATTTTATTACCCTAATTTGATGCCATTCATTCTCAAATTGGGATGCTGAGTGTGTTTGCACTTTATAGTTGAAAAAACTTTTGCATACAGTTATTTGGTATTTTTGGTAACCAAATACCAATTTTAAGGGGCTGCAATGAGCAATTCTGAAAATTACTGCCATGGGCCATCTCTACATCTTACACCTACTATGTGTGGAGCTGGAACTAAGTCATATCCTGATTCAGCTGAGGCAAGTAGATGGACATCTGGAAGTTGAGACATACCCAGGAGATGAGGAACCAAACTAGTATCATTCAAAACTTCATCCATCTGAAAAAAAAAACAATACTACATCACCACAAATGTTTCAGTTCTCTAATCTAAATGAAAGAGTTCAAAAGTGTTTACCACTGTATACTATACAAAGAACCTAATTGGAAAGATATACATGTATGTACCAGAGTTGAATATTCCTAAATGAAAAGAAATCAACTCAGATTACCATAATGGCCAAATACAATGCAATGAAGACTGTGGTGTAACCACAATTTTAAAAAGATTTAAAGCAAAGACAATTTCTTTTTAACTTTGAATCGTGATCAGTTTTTAATTTTCTCCCCAAATTGTTTTTCATACTGCTCATTCTATTTGGCATTGCAAGATGAATGCCCCATTAATTTACAATATGAAGTCCATCTGGGATCTCCGTAGGTCATATTCTGAAATGCTGACAAAGTTTAATGGCTTATTCTGCCATCACCTTCAGTTGAAGCATCTTTTGAGCACCAATGAGATGTTGATCTAACAGTACAAAATCTTCTAAAAATGTTTGAGCTCCAGGGGGAGACTATGTTTGAAATGTTTGAGCTTCATTAATGGCTCTGGCAAAATAAATCAATGTGGAAAGGAACACCTTTCCCTGCAAGGGCAATAATGGCTTCATCCATTTAGGTAAAGGTCAGTGTGAATCAGGTAATAGTAGATGCCATGCCCTAATCTTCCATCTTCCTTCCAGTGGACAAGAATGTCAAAAATGGGAATTCTATTTCCTTCAGGAACCAGGAAAATAGGGGAAATTCTGGGAGAGGCAGACAAATAATACCATTTAAATCCAGATTGAGAAGAAAACATCAACAGCAACTTTGGATACTCAATCAGCAATTCATGGAAATGCTGAAGTGATAGGTGGAGCTGGAGCTCCCAATTTTTGCCCGAGTTCAAGTGTGTAGGATTTTCTCACAATGAATGCAACCACCCATTGGTAACTAACCAAGTCAAAGATATGAGTGATATAAACATGCTGAAACATAACAATTATAATTTTGTCCTCAGAAGGAAGGAATTTGGACAAGTTGAACAGGATGGCAAAGAAATTTGGAAATTTTGGGTAATAAAAGTAATTACTATTTTTGAAGTTGTATTGATTCTGAATAAAATAGTGGCCCATTTTGGGGCCTTTGGACCTTTGCAGCCCTGAGGCCTTTAGTCCAATAGATTCCTCCTACCCGAAAAACCCTTCTCTTCCTACCGTCAAGAGAATTAGTTCAGTAATTTTCGAGAAAATATTTAGGGACATGCCTATATAAATACTTATAAACATATATACAACAATTGCTCCTTAAATAGCATAAGATGAATACAGATAAGATGCAAATATATGTGACAATTTTTGGGCATAGCCTTGCCTTGGACACACTATTACTCACACTTTCACAGCCAAAGGTGGTGAACAACTAGAGGTGCCAGTCTACACAAACTCACCTCCCCCAATCCCCACATCCACTCATCAATTCAGTGCCTTTATTTATGTAAGGTGACTATACATACTGGTTTAGTCAGGAAAGAATTACTTTCAAGGTTTTTTACCTGGTTGTGACTGAACAAAAATACCAATTTGTCTAGGCCTTATAATGTACCATTTCCATAAAACGTATACATCTTTTACAAATAAAACTAAAATATTTCACATAAACATGAAAATGAAGTAGGTACATACTCTTTTCCTTTGATATGCAATTTATTCTTTAACCTTCGATTGAGATCAAAATAAAACCTTTACGAATCAGCAAGTGTAGATGCTTCATTTCCTTCCTTATTCCTGTGATATCCCAATTTTTCCACACGAGGGCCATCCCATTAAATTATTGACTCACCATCACTTTGGAGCAATAATCTTCCCGGTCATAGGTGTTGTCAAAGTTAAATGGCTCCACTCCCTCCACATTCACAACCTTAGTACATTTAGTTTTCAAGGCCTCTTTTGGTCTCAGGAACAATCTGTCAGAATTAAAAAGAGATCATCTTCTCAATAACCAAAATTTATTGGCTTACCATGAAAGCTTTTATCAGTAGGATTAGTTAATAAATAAATTCGATTTTGGAGAAATTTTTTATTTAGGTGTTAATTTCGTAAGCTATTTTTCCCTGTCAGCCATGCAATGTACATGGCAGTCGTGGTTTGAGCAAATAAAAGAATTTTATTTAACAACCCTAATTTGCACCATTCATTCTCAAATTTAGATGCTGAAAGTGTTAGCACTTTATAGTTTGAAAAAATAAAAAAAGAAAGGTGTAAACTGCTGATTTATTTTAGCATTAAATTAGTCATTTTTAGCAATAACCAATCAAAACTTTGCTTAACCTTCCAATGCCATCATACTAACTGTACACCAACCCTGCACGTTAAGTTTGAATGTATCATTTGAGACAGTTCCTCGAGAGGCACTAACGTCCTCTGGGGACAATGCTTTAAGTAGAGGGCGAGAAGAAACAAGGGGATGGCAGAGGGATGCTGATTGATTTCAGATCGTATGTAGCACTAACACTAATCAAAGGTGACCGGGTTACCAATGACAATCAAGAAGAAACACTTGAAAAAGCATCACTAATCCAAAAAAAGATAGAACATCTCAAAATTCCTTGCCAATAGACATGAAAAAAGATAAAGTAGGTAATATTATCAAGAGAAAAGCATCGAGAAGGTGCAGGCATTGTAACAGCCACACTGCATATGTATGTGTAAAATGTAATGTGCCCATATCTCCAAAATGCTTTAACAATTTTCATCAATAAAAGGGTTTGGTCATTGTCTGAAAGTTTACTTTAATCCCAAATGAGGTTAAATACTATTGTATGATGTTTTTTTTATTTTAATGAAAATATCAAAAAAGGAAAAGATTTTTAGGAAAAGAATTAGTTTTTTTCATGGTATGTAAACCGAAGTACCCATATTTGGCCAAAGGTGCGAAAATGCACCATTATTTTTTAGTATAAATACATTTTTTTGGTCCTTAAATTTTTCAAAATTTCTCTTCCAGCATGTATTAAGACAAAAAATGAAGAGAAATTTCAAAATTTCTACGGAATATCAACCTTGGCTGTAAATGGGTTAACCACAGATTCTAGAGAAAAACCATGTTAATACTATTGCAAGGTGGAAATTTTACATTTACATTACACACATTTGAGTAAGGATTTAGCTCATAGTAAGATAGCTGGGTAGTTAATCCGGCATTAACACTCAGAGACATACTGTAAAGTCACTAGCCAGAAATTACTCCAGATTTGGTAAAAATGAACTGTTTTTTTTTAATTGAAGAAGATAATACATCGGAAAGGAAAATCCTTTATTTATAAACAAAGATTGTACCAAACAGCAACTATCGATGATGTGTACTCTGCCTTCAACACTTAAGCCCATATCATACGATACTTGATCCAGTACAAAACCTAGAACTGATATTGTGGACAAAACCTAGCATGCTTGAATACTTGTGTGCTAGAAGGTATCACTCTATCATTGAACCTGTACTTGCACGAGGCTGGGATTGTTGGTCATTTAGATAATTTAAAAATGGATTGTTATTATCATAGGAGGAGACTTTTCGCCACTAATACTGCTGTAAGATAGTGGGAATGGCAAATATAATTCATGACCAATGACGACATTGGAGAACGTGGACTTGGGAATGGATACAATGAAGGCCAGATGGACATGTGGCCATTCACTTGTTATTGAGGGAGATTAGGGAAGAATTTATAGAAATAGAAATATAGAACACTATCATTGGACTTAAAATCCTAGTTTACCTGGAATACCTCACAAATTTCTTTAGAGGTATTGGGTGATAAAAATCGTATTTGGTGATGCTGTAGACTGGGGAAGCTGGGATGCAGACAACACCGACATCGGTAAATTGTTGGCTCCAGTAGATACAAAACAAAACTTTTCATCTTACTATATTCCTATAGATTTCAGGAAATTATATTTAGCCTAAAATTTTGCCTGTGTAAGTAAATATGCGATTCAAATTTTAATCATTAGATTGCACGTTGTACTTCCAATTTGAGTGTTTGGATCATATCAGAGGGAGAAGTTTCTCATAAAACCATAACATAATAATATGTAAACCTTAACATATAGGAATTTAATATGCTCCTCTTAATACCAAAATATCATCATAGAATGTGATTTATGTACCTCATCTGTTGAACATCCACTTTTCATGGATACCCAAACATTTTGGTTTTCAACTCCAATTTCCATCCGCTACAAATTTATAATTGATGGACATCACTAGGTGTTGTCCACACATGGTAGCAGCAAAAATAATGGGCCCCTGTAGCCTACAAGTTAATATTACTATCAGATTCCTGATATACTACTTGGCTGCTTTTGATAGTTTCCTTCATATTTCTTAATTTTATTTCTCAGGATATTTTCTCAAAAACCTATATTTATAGGCTTCCTAGGTAAGTTTTACCAGTAGCACTGTGAGCTAAATACATTTCATTTGGCATGCATGACCCAATATCATAATTAAATTATTACCTTAAAAGCTTTGTGGGGTATACATTCAAATCTTGAGGAAGCGTGGTTTTTACATAACTCCATTTATCGGTTGTAGAAGTTTTCAGACAGGTTTTCCTTTTCAAAAACTTGAATTCATCTTCATTAATTGGCCCTCCATACTTCAGAGATGTTCTATCCTTTGCCTTTTTTCTTGAAGAAGCTCTGCTATCAGCAATCTCTTGAAAAATTAAGTGATGAATACAATTTATATTAAATTTTGGACTTTCCAAAAATGCTGTAGTAATTAGAGAACATGGTCCAATGCAAATGGGCAGTAGGAATTGACATTAATATCAGTAGGTACTACTGAGCTGAGTAATTAAAGTAGAAGGTTCCACTTAAAGAATTATTTTTATTCTTTATCGAACTATAAGCTTTGATGAAGAATCTCTAAGTCAACACAAAAGTACATTACCATGAAGTTTCATTATGATACTTATGCATTTGTAAAGCCATTAATAGCAGTTCTATTAAGATAAAACCAACTTGATATGATATCTTGACATGTGAGATTTAAAAATAACTACCATTTCAAGCTCATCCTTCAAGAATTGCAGCAAAATAATTTTTTTTGCATGATGTTAGGTTTCCCTGAAAACCCGCTTTTGCTTGGGATTCTTTGTGGTAAGTGTTTAAATATGCTTTTCGTCATTCCTTTGTTTTTCTGTGTACATATGTATACGCTTGTACCCAACCATTAAGCTGTCAGAGTAATAAACTGGTCAGATAAAGACCGGGCAGTTATCTCAGGTTATGGGCCCAGATTGATTGTGGTGGCCCTATTATCTGAGGCGATTCCGAAATGGAGGCAGGCGATCCAGTAAAAATACCTTTGTTCGATGGCACAAATTATGATTCATGGAAGTTTCGGGTCGAGACTCTTCTAAATTATTATGCCTTATGCGAATGTGTGGAAAGTTTGCTCATACTAGAAATTGTTCCTGCTGGGGAAAAAGAGGCAAGGAAGGAAGAAATTGAGAAGACAAATGTTGTCAAAGTTCGACAAGACAAGCGTGCAACTTGTATCATAGTGCGAAGTATTGCGGACAGTCATCTGGAGTATGCTTGAGGACGGTGAAATGCATATGAAATCTGGAAAAACCTAGAGGACACCTTTCAGCATGGAAGTGTTTCATTAAGAATCAGGCTGCACCGAGAACTGTCATCCATGAGGTATGACCCAACACATGACACCATTGAGATGCACTTTGCCATTTTTGACAAAAAAGTACGTGAGTGGAAGAATGCCGGTGCCTCTCCTGATGACATTGATGTCATCGGATATTTGCTGCAGACCACGCCATCATCTTTCAATATGGTGATCACTGCAATTGAGACTCTGCGTAGTGATCAACTTACTCTAGCATTAGTTAAGAGTAGACTTGCAAATGAGGCCACCAAGAAAGTAGATAAAGCTGAAATGGTAGGTGTGAATAGTGATCAATCCGCCTTCCTAAGTATGAGAGGAAGGGGCAGTAGTAGAGGAAGATTTTCTATGCCCAGTGCAGGAATAAATAGAGGTTTAAACGGACTGGTTAGGACTGATTCCAGTATGACTCAAGGACAACTGTACCGGTGTTTCAACTGCAGTCAGCATGGTCACAGGAGGTTTGAGTGCCCTAATAAGAATAAGGATGCTCATCTGGCAGATGAACAAGATACGGAGGCAGCAGTGTGTTTTGATTCAATAAGAACTGCTGGAACTGGCGAAGAGTGTGAGGTGAAATCAGTCTGGTATTTAGATTCTGGTGCCTCTCATCACTTGGTGAATAATGATAATGAGTTGTATAATGTAGTCAGTCTAAGGAGGGCAGTAAAAATAAAAGTGGCAAAAATGGGTGAACTTATGTATTTTCAAAAACGTGGTGACGTGAAACTAAAGACAGTTGTAGGTTCAAGTGTGAATGATATCAGTGTCACGGATGCTTTATATGCTCCAGGGCTTGCATTTAATCTTCTTTCTGTCAGTAAATTAGAGATGAAAGGTTTCACTATTTGTTTTGTGATGGTAAGGCTACTATAATGAAGAACGGTAAGGTGTGGGCTGAAGCAATTCAAGAGAATGTTCTTTATAAATGAAGCTTTTTAGTGATCATAAAATAGCAAGTCTTACACTCCGTGAAAATTCTGAATTGTGGCACTTCAGGTTAGGGCATATAGGAAATTGTAATCTTGAAAGAATTACAAATTTAGTGGAAGGTGTAAATAAGGTTGAAAAATTGGAAGGAGTTTGTCAGACGTGCAACGAAGGTAAACAGGCTGCAAAACCATTCAATGGTCACAGACCTGCAACTACCAGACCATTCGAATTGGTTCATAGTGATGTCATTGGGCCTGTTTCTCCTGTATCGTATGACCAGAAAAGATTTGTTGTTTCATTCATAGACGATTTCACTCATTTTGTTATAATTTTTGTGATTTCTCATAAGTCACAGGTTTTTGATTGTTTTAAGAAATACGAAGCACTGGCAACAGCACATTTTAATGTATCATGTATTAGCCGTTTCAGGTATGACAATGGAAGGGAATATTTGTCCAAGGAGATGGAGCAGTACCTTGAACAAAAGGGTACGCAATACGAACTAACAATAAGGTATACTCCACAGCTCAATGGAGTGGCTGAACGCATGAACCGTAGTCTGGTGGAAAAGGCACGTTGTATATTGCTGAGTTCAAATCTCCCAAAAGGTTTGTGGAGTGAAGCTATGAAGGCAGCTGCCTATGTTCTACACAGGTGTCCTACAACACCTCTCAGCTCCCAAGTACCTGCAGAAAAATGGTATGGAAATAAACCTAATTTGAGTAATATGAGAATTTTTGGTTGTGAAGCCAGCCTCAAATTACCTTCAGAATTAATTTCAGAAAAATTTGCTCCACGGGCAGAAAAGTTGTTTATGGTGGGTTACTGTAATGGAGGGTGTAGGTTATGGAATCCTAAGTTGCATAAGATTTTATTAGGTAGAGATGTCGTTTTTGATGATCTCTCAGCATTAAAGAACTTTAAGCTTATTTGTTTTAATGACAATAAATTGCTATTTAAAGATGACATAGAGAATGGCGAAGAACAAAAGAGTAAAAAGAATATTGTAGAAACAGTTGGTGAGTTCTCTGAATCAGGCGGAGAAAGTTTAGGTCCTGATGTGCATGAAATTCTCCTTCGAACAGGTAGAAATAGGCAAAAACCTGAGTGGCATAAAGATTATGTTGTGGGTAGTAGTTTTGCTTATGCTATGTGTGCTAGCATCTCTCAGACATTTTTAGATGATGTTCCATTGTCATACGAAGAGATTTCAGGTAGACCAGATGCACAAAATTGGTACAAAGCTGTAGATGAGGAACTGAATGCACTTTATGAAAATGAAACTTGGACCAGAGGTGTAGATTATGCCCCTGTTGTCCATCCGGTCATAATTAAAACTTTACTTGCTATAATAAATGCTAAAGATTTGTATGCTGAACAATTTGATGTAAGAAATGCATTCTTGCATGGTGAGATATCAGAAGATATTTACATGGATCCTCCTATTGGATCTAATATTAAATTTCCATGTGTGTGTAAAATTCATAAAAGCCTGTATGGTTTGAAACAGGCTCCAAAGGCCTGGAATGATCGTTTTGACACTTTTATGAAGTCTTTGTTTTAAACGTTCTCTGTGATGATTGTTTATATTCTTTCATCAAAACTCCAACTATTGTTTATCTACTCATTTATATAGATGATATTATTTTAGCTGGAAATAATGTTAACATTCTTAATCATGTCAAGAAGTGTCTCCTAAATGAGTTTAAAGTTTCAGGTCTAGGACTCCTCTTCTTTTTGGGAGTAAAAATTGAAAGGTCTAGGGAAGACATGTTCCTGAGTCAAGAGGCATATCTCCTTAAATTATTACAACAGTTTGGCATGGAGGATTGCTATCCCGTGTCTATTCCTTTGGCACCTAATCCAAATTTTAATGTCACTGATCAGGAGTATATTATTGATAGCAAGCCATATAAACAATTGGTGGGATGTCTTATGTATGTTACTCTTACCTCAAGGCCTGAACTCAGTGACGCTGTTAATTTTTACAGTCTCTTTCAAAGTAATGCTACAATTCATCAATGGGCTGGTCTTGTTCAAATTTTACACTATTTAACCCTCATATGGATTCTCTGCGCCTTAGTGGCGCTCGTGGTTTTAACCCTTTCGCTGCGGTCAAACCGCAGACACGTTCCTGCCCCTGTGCGGCGAAAAAGTGAACGCTAACCTACGTCGGCACAGAAAGTATGCCTCTCGTTGCACCTGCCACTCAATAGTCACTCAAGCTCCCGGGATGGGATTAGTACAATGCATAACAATGAACTTGGTGAATGGCATTCGCAAAAAAAGAGAAAGTTCAGTAGCGTGCGTAGGAACAACCATTTGCCAATGGAATGTAGGAGCTACGTTCACAGCAGTCAACCGGTCGAACGTAGCTACTACGTTCACAGCAGCGAAAGGGTTAAAAATGATTTTAAAATTTTCCATTCCCATGGATCTTTCTGAAACTTTCAGTAGTCTACTTTTTCTACTTTCTTAGGCTACAAATATATTTTTGTGTGTATAGTGCGCATAGTTTTCATTTTATTGGCCTCTAATGAAAAAAGTAACGTCATTGGATTTACGGCGCCGCTGCGAGAGTTCCCTCATCCAAATGTCGGGGGCTGCACTCTCAATACTAATTTAAAAGTTATTATGTTTCATATGAAATGGTATCTTTTATTTATAACCATAATATTTAAATGTTTAAACTTCATAAACAAAATTTTATTGTTTAAAATAAAAAAAGTAAAAGGGAAAATTTTACTATGCCAATTTTGCTTTGGCTTTTATCTAATAATCATAATTTTTGCCTGTTCATAATTTTCACTGACAAAACTTCATGTACTTACTAGGATAATTCTTAGAAACTCATGACTAGCCTAAGGGTGTTTTTTCCATGGCCTCCGGCATTATTTTGTTTGGGTACCTTCTCCGCTCCGCATCCCTCCCCCTCGTCCGCGTACCTACTGTGGTGATGGTCACCTTTGGGGACATCCCAGCATTACTATGTATAGAATTATACCAAGCAGTTATCCCAAGAAAATTTAACCACAATGTATTTTCAGAATCAATGCAATAATGCCTCTTTACCTTAGTGTGGAAATTTCCCGGTGAATGAGTAGCTGAGGCTCGGGAGACGATTCAGAAGTTAGACTGACCAACGTGAAGAACACATCGCACAGTTGGTGCTATATGTCTTGTACCTCTCATTTGAAAATATTCCTTTGCGGCGATAGTCTTCACAAATTTCCTGCGATAGTCTTCACAAAATTGCTGGCGATAATATTATTTCCCAGGACATAACTGTTTACCTATGGATTGACATTGACAGTACTTACATGGTGAAAATATTTTCATGATGAAAAAATACATAGAAGAATTACCACAGTGAAAATTTGTAAACATATTTCTCGTTTCTTTGTATACTCAAATGCACGGGTTTTAGTCCTCCAAAGTTTATCAACGTGAAGGGGTGAGTGAGGAGGAGAAAGGTGGGTAATTCCAGAGGTTTTTTTGAGATGAAGGGGTGGAGATACATGGTGGTGGGTCGATTGCCAAGGATCAGGGAATACTGGGATCGTTAGGCCAGGTAAGCGTAGAAAATCCATATCGAGAAGAAAGGTTGAGAGTGCAAGGAGGTAATTAGACACAATAGGTTGTTCTTTCTTCATCCTTCCATCGCTGCGTGAGGGACAGGAAATCCACGCCTTATCGCAAAGCGCCCTGGGGTGGCCCTCCCTCCATTCCAAGAAGGTCTAGTTCGGGTGGGTCGTTGGAGGTGAGAAGTTCATTCAGTTTTTGTGGGGGGAAGAAAGTAGGCGGAGGATGACAAAAAAGGAAGCATAGTGGGAAAGTACGGATGGTCTCAATGTTTGGAGCAGTGCAATGCTATGGAAAGAAAAGGTGAGGGGGGTCCTCCCAGCATGAGGGTATTTTGGGCACCCCAGAACACTAGTTCCTCTTCCATCAGTCCCTCATGCAGCGCCGAACCGAAGAAAAAACACGCCATCGTATTCCATGTTTTTTCCATTTCCTGCTCCTTTTTCCTTACCACCTATAACCCAAACTTCTTAGAAATACATAATTATTTTCGCCTTTCCCACCAATCCAGAAGCAAAACCTCATCTGATGCACTCCCCCGCATCACTTTTACCTGTCCATCTCTATGGAGACATCCTCAGTGAGGGAATGGACTCTGCTGTAGGCCTAAAATACCGGCTCTTCTAGCCCACCCTCCAATGT
This sequence comes from Ceriagrion tenellum, assembly GCA_963169105.1. Lineage (NCBI taxonomy): Eukaryota > Metazoa > Arthropoda > Insecta > Odonata > Coenagrionidae > Ceriagrion > Ceriagrion tenellum. The sequence continues at coordinate 55,508,302 of OY720639.1, read as the reverse complement.
GACACTGGACTCTTTGACGCGTCGCTGATTGTCCCACATTCCTCATATTTCACAACCCATCTGGCTTTCATCCTCTTTTTTTTAGAAATTGCAGGATACAAAATCCCAGAATGTCCGTTACATTTGCCTTGATCGTCAGAATATAGCCCTTAAAAATCACGACGGTATCACTCGTCTCTTCTCACTCCAGCAACAATTTTTCAATTATTAACATTTAAGAACTCAGGCTTCTGCGCACACTACAAAGATATAACATGTGGGTGGACGTTGTGAAGCAAAATTATTTTACATGGACCCATTTGACTTTTATTCGGTCCTCATTTTTAGTATTTGGAAACATAAAAAAAAAACAATGTATACATGATAAAGCGGAGTTTATCCAGCATTGCATATCAGAAAAAATATTTAAAACAACCATTACACATGAAATTAATACCTTCATTTGATATTAACCGTATAAGGGAGCAAAAAAAGAGAGTATTACGACAACAAATGGAAAAGAATGCAGTGTTAAAGATTTTTAGCTATAACTTCTGTAATAATGGGTTAAATCTTGCAAAACACGATTAAAAATAAATATAATAGAAGTCACTAGCATTATCAATCAGAAAACATGCTAAGATAGGCCAAGTTTGAAAGAAAATGACAAAATATAATGCAGCGCCGCTGCGGCACCGTAAATCCAACAACATAACTAAATTCGCAAATCTATATGAGGGTTAAAAGGGACTCTAAATGTAAGACTATTCTATCCTAAGTCTGTCTCAGATGTGTTGGTAGGATAAGCTAATGCTAATTGGGCTAACAACAAAGATCGTAAGTCTACTTCAGGTTTCCTTTTTGAGTTTAATGGTCCATTAATATCATGGAAGACCAAGAGAAACTATAATAGCCAGATCAACTTTGGAATCTGAGTTAATATCCTTGAGTGAGGCTTGCAGTGAACTTTTATGGATGTTCTCTGCTAGAGGATTTTCAGATTGATGTTCCTTATCCTGTAAATATATATGAAGATAATCAACCCTGTAAAAAATCTGTAACTCGATGGAAGCAGAAACGTTTTAAGTGTATTGATGTAAAGTATCACTTTGTAAGAGATCTTGTATTGAGAGAAATTGTTAGAATTTGTTATGTTCCCAGTAAGGATAAGAAGGCTGATATTCTAACCAAAGGAGTTCCAAAACCAGCCTTTTTAAAGTTTAGGAATTTACTCAATGCATTTTAATTTATTTTTTTTTCTTTATTGTCAAAATCTAACTAAAATTAAAATAAAGCGGAGTGTTGTAATATGCTTTTCGTCATTCCTTTGTTTTTCTGTGTACATATATATACACTTGTACCCAACCATTACGCTGTTGGAGTAATAAACTGGTCAAAGAAAGACCCGGCAGTTATTTCATTAAGTCACCAAGTTAAACATATGTTTCAGCATATATCCAATCACTTACCATCACCAAAAAATGTGGCACTGACTTCTGGATAGGAAATATTGCAAGGATTTTTTGGACTAGTTATAAGTCTTCCGTTCGGCATATCTGATTTACACATCTGCTTTCTGACTTAGACTTTTGACTTGTAACTTGTAGACTTGTAGACTAAGAAACAGGCCCCAAGTTATTTTACCAAAAATAATGCCGGGAGTGAACTAATCAAGCACTTTTCTGTTGAATGTAAGTGTATGGTCTCATAAAGAATATACACATTAAGAGTGTTTTAATTAATTTCATGGATTTCAAAATTTACATGGATATGATTTGATTCAAAATAAATCAAGTCCATACAGATGTTTCACTTAAAGGCAAATCACATTCTAAATAAAGTATGTACTTATTAAAATTATTTAGGAAAAAGACATAAAAGCTAATGTAAGAAATGGAATAACAGTGATTAGTGAAAGTGGTGGGAATTCATACATGGCAACGTGTTTTGAGTTCAGATGGTGTGTGCATTAAATCCCAGACTTAGGTGGATCAAAGTTACACAGAGCTAGAGTCAAGCACATAGATGTAGAGTCACATAACATCAATGTCTATGCAATACATGACAAGCTATATGCCAATGCATGCTATGCTATTGCTATATGCAATACATGGCTATGATGCCAATAGAAAAATGAAACAAATTAAACTAAAAACCTATAAATATTGTCTTTGAGGAATTTTAATGTGGTACCGCTCATGGAATTTATAGTATTAACTTTTAAAGGATACAGTGTGCATACATACTTCTCAAAATAGGTTTCACCCTCCAGTGGATTGGCCCAGACCATCCCACTTGAGCAGCTTTGTTGAAATATGAGTATTCCTGTGGCTCGAGGGACAGTGATTTTCTTAGTGAGACATATTCCCAGGAGGACCTCTTCCTTTTATCATTACAGGCCAACTTTTCCACCACCTCCAGGTCATCAGTGACATCTAGTCCTCTAAGTAGCGACCCTGAAACGTGGCAAATAATTTCAAGGAAAAGCCATAAAAAAATATTAGTCACTTCAGGTTAAAAACTTTAACTTTCTACTAGAAGTGGTATACAGGAAAAGTTGTTTATTATCAATGAAAACAAAAAAAATAGCTAGAAAAAAGTCAGAGTACCAAATACCTAATTGAGGATTAGTCAAAGCCAAATTTACGTACACTTTTCGATATGCTGGATAATTAAGCATTTTATATGTATCTGAAGGTATCTACTACTATAATTGTTAAACAATCCTTTCTCAAAGAGATACAGTAAATCTCTTTGGGCAGTGTAAGGAATAATTTAAAGAAAGGAGGGAGAAGATTATTTCAGGATTGTTACCAGAGAAAGGTTACACTAAGCTTCATATTTAGAGATGTTGCAGAAACCTGAGAGCCAAACAAATTATAAGCCATTAGAATCAATTTATACCTATTGACCATAGATGTGTTTCAGATTGAATCTATACATTTACAGGATATTTATTACAACATTTAAATATGCCAGACTCATTAACATACAAGAGAAATTTTAATTTCACTAACTATCATTTTTTCAAACAAAATATTAAATTTTGGTTAGCGCATAACCTTTTTCCTTGTCTAATAAGACCTACCTTCACTTTGATCTTCATTTCCATCCATTGGAACATCTTCGGGAACAGCATCCATATCAAAGGCATGCTCCGCATCTCTCTCCAAAGCTTGAATTGTGCCAAAATCATCTGATTTGCTGTTGCATACACCATCAACATCCAATTCAGGCTTCCATCCAATGAACGTGAAAGAGGAAAACGCTGGACAAATTTCAGCTGAGCTGATGGCTAATAAAAAGATTAATTAAAATTGAATTTGAGCTCTCAAAAATATGTACTTTTCAGAATGATTGAGCCCTGATATGTTTAGGAGTAAATATATTTTCAATGACTTTCAAACCTCAAGTATGGTCATCTGGTTGTTTAACCCTTTAGTGTGGCATGATGTGATACCACGTCATGGTATTTTTATGCTGATACTGATGATGTATTATCATGCTATGGGTACCGTGAGTGTTCCAGCTTTCACTAGGGGGCCTACTGAAAGTTCCCTTGTGAAAGCTGGAGCACTCACGGTACCCTTAACGCAATATCACGTCATCAACACCAACAAAAACAACCATGAATTGCTATAAAGTCATGCCGCACTCAAAGGGTTAATACCTAGAAAGATTTTTAAAGGCCATATTTTTTATTTTGTCCACATTATTAACTATATCTCCAGTGGCTGAGTTATAAATCATTTTCAGTTTACTGGGTGTAATATTAGGTTCATTTAATTCCTTTCTGTTGTAAAAATAGACTTGGTTTGCTAACCTGTGAGTCTGGCACCCATCAACCATAATGGTGTTACGAGCTTCATTCCTATGTTAGCAATGGTTTCACAGTCCCCTCTGAGAGTTCAGAGACAATAAATATGTGGCTCCATGTTATGGCTGTAGCTGGGAGACAAGAAAGCCTACAAAACTTGGACTGTAATATTTTTTTCAGCATGAAAACATCCACCAGAGTTTGAGGCTTTCCAAATGTCAACCAGTGCAGGAATGAAATGCATGCACACATTTGAAGTTATCTCCAGAATTTTAATTCCAAGACAGCCTGCATCATTTAAAGAAGCATGATATGCATGACTGTGTCTGCATTTCATTTTGACCACCTCTTCTGTATCCTGCGATGAACTAAGAGAGCTGGAAATCTTTCTAGGTCGATGAGTTGTGCTTTTGCTCAGGTGTTTTCCTAGTGCTGTGTTTTTGTGTGTGCAAATCAATTTGTTTCTAATGACGAGTGACTTCTACTGAGGGAGCCAGCTTGTCAATGAAAAGTACTGGGTAAATGATAGCATCTATAGTTATTGTGAGACGAGACAATTAATACTACCATCATCATCATATAGATTGAGGAAAGTATCATCATCTTCATTACCATCTGAAGCATTGGCTGTTGCAACCACAGTTTTGACAGCATGACAGTCTGTAGCGATGGAGGAAAATAGATTGATCGATGATGAGAGATGGGAAGTGTACTCGTGGTTCAAGATATTGCCATGAAATGAAATATTTACTCCAGGCTGTGATAGCATACAATCAGATATCTCAACACATCGGCAAGAGGCTTAAGGAAACAGGTTGAGATGATATAACTCATTCTACAGAATTGTACAATGAACAGACTCTGAGAAACTATTTTAGACTTCAACAAAGATCACCATAGGCAATATACCCATGGATTCAACAGCTATGGAAATATTAGCTAAAAGAGAATTAAACTTCCAAATATTTGGGTTAAAGAAAAAAGATATGAAACATGATTCATGAATCTATATGCTAATTGTTTAATACAATTATAATGCTCACATTTGAGTGAACATCCACAAGTGACCTTGCAAAAGTTACCATGATTTCTAGTGGTTTGATTCATAACAATGTTAATATTATCTCACATTTTCTTCATTTAACTTTATAAACGATCTGCATGTGGTTTGAGCAGCTTGAATTTCAAAAGTATTTATTCTGAATGTTTATGATAATCAATATGTTTCTAAGAGCACACACTTAAAATGTGCCACAGTAAAAAAATTAACTGATATGAGACGTGATAATGATTACAATGAATTTGTCAGCAAATTTTATTGTTTAATTCCTTAGTATTTGATATTTTTCATGACAAACTAGGGAATGGCATACCAAACCAATTGCAGCTCGAACCCAGGGTGGTGACCTTACTTTACCTAGCTCTACTTCATTCAACATATATGAGTGCATGAGTCATGCGATTCAAGTATATTCATGGATTTTCTCATTTTCATAGCTACCTCACAGTCTGCTCCAGCTGTCCACTGAGTATATAGATAGGCATATGTTGGATCACAATATCACATCCCACACAGATGTTTATCATTTCACTATGCTTCATGAACAACATTCAATAGTTCTTACGCACAATACTTGAAGGGGAAATCTTAAGGACAGTTTCTCTTATTGTTAAATATTTCAATAAATTAAAAAATATTCAAGCATTTAACAAACAGAATGTGATTCAAGATATTTTAAGATTTTGAGTTAATTATTAAATCAAATGCTATTCTTGGCATCAGTATTTTAGTTTTTAACAAGGATGTCTGAATTTTCTGCTGGGTGCATAAAATTCTGATAATGAGAACTTACCCTCAGGCGAATTAATTCCACGCACCACTGGCAGTTACTTCATTTTCTCAGGCATTAGGATCTGATCTCCACATATTGTCTCACTAATTCATTATAACAGGGCACTAATTTGCTGATTACGGCAAGTAAATCATCCCTTCTTGTGAGCAAATATCAACATTGCATCACATATGGAGCTCGCATTTACAGATATTACAGTGAAACCCCTCTTAAAACCACTTCTATCAAGTGACCATCCCTCTCAATGACCATTTTTCAGCGGAATCATCAGTGATCACTTAATTCAGGTTTCACTGTAGGTACAAATCAAATTGATATGCATTGAAATTTCCCAGGAAAAACTAAATTTTGAGGATATAAACGCCATCTATATAGGTTTGAACAAACCTGTCACTTTACGAGTTTTTTTTACAATTTTTCAGATCAGCAACCCATTTATTAGCATAATTCTCCTAGAAACTGAACCCCTGCCAAACAACCAACCCTTTTTGATCACTTAATAAAGGATTCACTGCATAACGTAGTACTATTTATCACCTCAGATACCTTTGCCATTCAAATTTCAACTTAACCCTCATTGAACCAAAGATTCATATGCCAGTACCAATACCAGTATAATTCATGACTGGAAAATAGTTTTAAGGCAAAAATGTACTTCCTACCATTGTATTATTTGATTTGAGTAATAAATTACCATCGATATTAGGAGAAGGAATGTCCAGAGATGTTGAAGGATTTTGTACAAGTGGATGAACCTCACGCCACCAACAAACATCAGATGCCAAAATATATTCTTGAGAATCATCAAGGAAACGAAGGCTATTCAAGAGGTGGCACCCTCCACTCTGGCCTTCATCAAACTTTGTTGCCATCCGCCTGAAATAGGGATCCCCTTTATCCCTCAACTCTCTTTCCTTCAAATTTATCCTGTCAGGATTCTTTTCAATCATGGCACTCTGCCTTTTCTGAAATTAAAAATAACATTAAGCTAACTTCATTTGCATGCCAGAAAAGCTTTATCTTTTGAGTTAAAGGATGAAACAATATTTATCCAATAAGAAGTAAAAATCTTAGAAGAAGAAGTAAAAATCCTCTTTAGCAGATGCAGCACAAACTCTGGAGGTATAAGAAATAGAATTTGTTAACCCTTTCAAGGCCATAAAATCCCACATAGGGTGTTCTAATAATGCTACACCATTACAATACAGCTTTTAATTTTGCAGTATTTTTTATTTATAAAATCACTATAGTAGTTTTATATATATATATATATGTATATATATATATATATATATATATATATATATATATATATATATATATAGTAGTATTTTATATTTTTATTTTTATATATATATATAGTAGTATTTTATATTTTAATTTTTATATATATATATATATATATATATATATATAGTAGTATTTTAATATCTTTTACTTAAGGGATGGGTCTTATCCAAAATTTAATTAAAACCAAATCTCTTTGCTCATATCATCAAATGCTTATATCACTGAATTTGCAGAATGTGATGCAAGTATAGTCCTATATATAGGCTTTGGGTTGGTATTCATCAATGGGCTTGTGCAGCCACGATTTATATCTTTCAACCACAATTTCAATATCATCTTACATATATTTACATAAACATTTCCCAAGAGTATAATCTTAATCGGTGACATTGTCCATAACAGTTTTACATTTTCCTATGAAAACTTTTAAAACTAGTGTAGTAGACTCACTAATCCAGTCATTAAAGAGTATGGGGTAATCCAGGATTAGCAAAATCCAAATTATTCACAGGGTTTGTCTTCAGGAACATTCATTCATGCATAAAAGTAAAATGCAAAGAATCTGATAAGAGTAGGGACATATACTCCCACACTGACCTTATCTCGGTCATGTAGGTAATTGGTTTCTCACTTCATCAAAGAAACTATCAAGTGGAGACTTAGATAAGAAAATCAGGAATTAGGAATATCATGCAATGTGTCCAATTATTATTAGAAATTTTCAAAATTAACTTTCATTAAAAATATTATATTTAACTTTCACTTCTCTTATAGCATATTTGCAGTCATCATAATTACTTATTGATTCTTTTTCCTATGAATGATAGCACTTGCATGAACTTTATTAAAAAACTTTGATCATTAAACCATGAGATTCAAATGTGACAGTCAGCTGACTACTGTGAGTCAGAAATGTATACACACAATGGCCACATCACAGTGCCCATGGCAGCTGGAGTGCAAATCCAGACTCAGCTTCACAACTATTTCATTTAATTCACTTAATTGCTAATGGTTATTAATTTTCTCCTTGGACTCACACTTTTGGTAAAGTTGTGTGAAAAGAATAACTTTTCTTATATTGACTGGTGAAAAAACCTTAATTTCACATGATTCAAAGAAAATGAACACGAAAAGTGTTTACCATTTTATAACATAATGAACACAAATATAACTCAAAACGAGTATAGTTGTCACTAGGGTCAATAAAATGGTTCAGTGATATAAAAAGTCTGGGTACCTGCCCAAAAAATGCAAATTTTTTTCTTCACTGATGAATCCTTTCAAGTAGTCCTTTCCTGGAGATGTAAATGGAGTACTACCTATTTTATCTCTGGCATATTTTACTTGAAAGAAATCTATCATGTCATTTATTATTAAACACATAAGAAAAAGAAGTTACAGAGCTTCTTCTCCTTGGGATAATTAGAGGTTTTTCATTGTCTTTCACCTCACAGTACTACAGCTGTTTATGCACGTTCCTAATAGTGCCTATATTGTAATAAGTGTCACTGTACCAACCCACTCAGTCTCCACCTTACTCATGTGAAGGAGGACTACTGCCCCCTCCTTAAAGTTTCTAGCAGCCTATTGCTAGGTGGCATTCATTTGCAAAATCACAGCATCATGGGTTTTCTTAACATTGATGAGCCATCTAACCCAAGGATGGCCCCCATTACCCTCTAAACACCACCACATCTTGTAAAACAACCCTTATGCATTGAGTAAGCTCTTATTTCACAGTTAACATCCACATCTTAGGATCAACCGCCCACCGCAGCCAAGTTTAGGTACTCAATAGTGGTAAGATGATCCCCTGAAAGAATGAATGAACTTAAGTTGTCATATAATATATTAGTGAATAGTGTAATGGTGTAGTTGTACGACATTTTGCCGAAGCAACAACAACCAGAATATGTGGCATACTTTTGTTAATGGGAGGTTTAAGTTATCCCCCATAAGCCACAAATTTAACTAAGTATACAGTCTCATTCAGCAACCAATCAATGCTATCCTCGCTGGTGTGTGCAATGTGAATTAGCATTCCAGGTGGTTTTGCATATATTATGTTCCCACATTCGCATCCCACACCAGGGTTTATTGACTTCTAAATAAAATAAAGAAGAAAATCTGTTTCAAGGTACTACGCAAATTAACCACATCAACCAGAAGAAGTTTGTTCAGGATATAATTTTGTTTGATGTAGTAACAATACCAGCTAAAGACATGTTCGTAAATGACATGCACTACAGGCTGAAAGCCTCTCCACATTATGGAGAGGTGCAGATTATCCCAGTCTGGTTGAGTGACTATTTTGCACTATAGTACACGTAAATTTAATCTGAATGATTGGCCAAGTTTAAGGGAGTAAACCTTTGAATTCTTTCCAGATCCTTTTTTGGTCAATCTATTTTCTTCTTCCATTGAACAAGGAATACTTTCATCATTTTTGTTGGTCTTGCGAGCTCCAAAAATACCTGCAGCTAACCTATATGCATCATTGTAGACATTATCAACTCTGCAGGCATAAATTTTTGCACTGGCATCCAGTGTACAGCTGACCACCTGTAAATTAGTTTAAGATTGTTACTGTATTGAATATAGGCTTAAGAATGTAGCAAGAATAAGACCCAAATAAAATGATCTCCCCCTCTGAGGGAATATGTGATGTCAAATGGAGAGCCAACACCAAGAAAATTTCAACTTCAATACAACTTTAATATTATTATGATTATACACTAAAACAACTTGAATGAAACAAATATTTTAGGACTGCCAAAAAATTTTTTTTGGTGTTTGTTTTCCATTCAACAACCCCAGTAGCATCACACGTCGGCCCGACATCGTTTTCATGTCGGCAATGTCGGCCGACATATACGACATCGGACCGACATTGGGCCGACATCGGTTTACAGCATTCCGTACCCGCACTACAGCCGACTTATGCCGATGTTGGGCCGACGTAGGGCCGACATCAGAATTCAACCTTGATGAAAGACATGTATTGGTATTGATTTCCTAGTGTTCCGTAACTAGTTCTATCAGAATTATAGTAGAGTATTATTCACAACAGTGGAGTATTCAACATTCTGCTGCAGTGTCTATTAGATTTGTTATTATGGCTTAATTTGTGCCCTCTATATATGATAATTAAATCTTTATTCCCGTACCACTCTACCCATTTAAAAAAATTTATACATTCAAACCAAATACTCTAACTCCCTGTATTAATGAGAGCCATATCCCTTATCATTATTATTAATTAACCAAATCATTTGGATGTTCGCTGGTCCATATCTTACATTTAAAACTTCCATTTTTCCAACAAATTCCATACACTTGATCATGCTTCTAGTAATTACCCAGATAGCATGCAAACTTGTCATAGGGTTGTCATAGGCTTGTCACGACAAAGTTGTCGTGGCAAGTTTGCATGAAGCTTCCTGTGGCAAACTAATTCTAGCTTGAAAACTATCTGCATGTGTTACGGAAACTCCACGTTCGACGCATGCTCCTGCAACGCACGGGAAGAATAAGTCTAAACATTCAGAAAAGTTTCAGAATATTCAGATGTGTACTGTTTTCCTGTCTCATTTGCTTTATCACAGTGTGTTTGCCCATTTGCGTTATTTCTGCATATTCTTTATTCTAAAAGTACTGTGCGCTAACATTTTGAAGACTTTAAACATAGCGTCAAGTCTTAAATATTAAGTACGATATTGTCTACGTTTACCGGTAACCACCACCAAAATTATAATTTAATCCAATGGTTACCCTCTAAAGTTAAGTCTTAAGATTACAGACATTAATGAATATTGTCTACACTGCCTAAATTGCTTGGGTCACCAAATAATTTTAATGTTTCTTATATTTTACAATTTTGAGAGTAGTTTGAGGTCCTGTTTTACTGGACATCCCAAGTATATGTTCTCTAAATACATTTTGTATTGACGAGTTTTCTGCAAATATGTGTCTAAGTAAAATAAAAAGAGACTGTATCGTCCAGTTGTAAAAATTTCACATTAAACAACTACCATGAAATTCAAAAATAATAATCCCGGAGAACAAGCAGTTTAAAATAATGAATGAATAAAAGCTTCATAAAAAGTTTATATTTATTCACAAGACAAGTCTTGGCCATGGTGCCTACCTGAAAGTTATCCATCTGAGGCTCTTTCTTCTTCAACATCATTGCCATGTAATCAATCAGTTGCAACTGAAATGCATTCTTAGTATTTATTTTCTGTAAAAAATACCATTATATGGATGTGCCACAACATTTATCATTGAAACCACATTTTTGATACAAAAATTAAATCTTACATTTTGAGTTGAGAGCTTCATGCAGTTTTTATAATGCTCAGCCAGTTGGACAGTATTCAAATCTGCAATAGGGTTGTAGGAAGTTCTTGGAGATTGAGTTATTTGCCTCTCAATCATAAGGCTTAGTCTCCGCTGACGCTTTTCAGATTCATCATCATTCTGGAGTTTGTATACAAGTACTAGTATTGGTTATGTCACTGAGAGCAATATAAATTCATATGAACATTTGTCCATTATGATTACAGTAATTTTTTTTTAACCTTTTAACATTCATAATGTTGGCTAGTTGGTAAATACATAGAGATAGACAAATATGACTGCCCTAATGAGGGTTTCACAGAATACAGGAGTCTGAAGCAACATTGTCAAAGCAGATTGATAAGTTCTTTTAAAGCAGGGCCAAGGAAAACTTTTGTTCATGACAGGAGATTGGTGCATGACACTTAGTCACATGAACTGAAAAAACATTTGGACTCAATTTAAAATCTCTGTTGATGCCAACCTTCTAAATAAGTTATATGAAGTGAGCATCTGGCCAGAAAAAACCGCAATTGAGAAATTCAGATTTAATAAAAATTATATGATGAACAATCAAACGGTGACATCTCCTACCACTACAGATGCTGATCTTCTGCAATTGCAGATGCAGACTCATGTGTTAACAAGCTCCAAAAAGAGGTTAAATTGACAGATATGTGACTAGGACACCTAAAACAGGATAGAAGCTCATTAAATGCAAGATTCTACATGAAAGCATGCAGTACATTCAAAGCAAAGAGGTATTAATGAAAACTGTACTATGTGACTTGGACATTTCAATTCTCTAAGCCAACACTGATGCAAAAACAATGAAATACAATCATTTTATTACAAAGGCTACACACTGTCAGACTATTTCTGCCACTCAGACTACAGAAATGGTGATGAATGCATTTTTGTGGAGATTAAATGCACTTTTAAGACCACAGTTTTCAGAGAAATTTCCAAAGAGAAGTACATTGAAATATGCAGTTTTGAAATTGCAGTTTTGTTAAAAAACCGTACTGAAAATAAGAAATGTAATAATTGTCAGTTTCTACAGGCCCCCTTTTGGCAGTGTTGATTTTTTTGAGAGATTGGAGCAGCTATATGTTTACGTGTTGGTAAAAAAGGCAAAATGTGAATTTGTGGTGATTTTATTATTGACATGTGCTCCCAAAGCTATGCGTCAACCAAACTCTGTGACACATTATATTTTCATGGGCTGATCTCCCAAATTAGCTCCCCAACTAGAGAGACTGTAACATCAACTACATCTACGTAATACCCTGCGAGCCGCCGCATTGGCATGCAGACCATGCGGCAGCTTGCAGGGGTGTTAGGGGGTGTTTAGGGTTCAGGGGGTGTTAGGTCAGCAGCCATGTAAAGATGTAGGCAAGTTTTCGAGAGGTGAAATGGTGATATGTATCACGGGAGTGTATTTAGTGGAGCTCAGTTTTTAATGTGATCGTTTATTGGGCGCAGAAAGAACAAGATTTTGTACCTATATCTGTTTGGCAGAGTATCTCTCTTATTTTATCGCATTTGTCAGACCTGGAGATGTAGTGAGGTGTCATAATAATATTACCTGTGTCGCTCTGAAAAACATCAGTTCAGAATTTCTCAAGCAACCTAAGCCTAGCATGTAGCCTCTGAGTCTCTAAGGGCTCCCACCTTGATCCCTCTAAAAGTTGTGAGCCACAATATGTATGCTCGCAGTAGTTTTTAATGAAACATGCTGCTTTCCTTTGTATATTATTTATTTATTTTGATTAAATCTTTATGACCAGGGTCCCAAATTCTCGTGGCTTATTCAAGGTGTTGCCTAACCAGAGCAAAGTATAATCTCTCTTTTACTTTTTCATCCAAGGACCTTCCTATTATACACTTAATAAAACCTAGTTTCTTTAATCTAAAATCAATCTCATTGACACTTAGCTTAATGTTCCTGTCAAATAGCTCTTGAAGGTGATAAATTTAGGATGTTCTGATCATTATGCACAAATTATTTTCACTCCAAAGAGAATGGATGTTCATATAAAATGTATATTTTGCTGTAACAAAATACTTGGATGAAAAAATATATAGTACATACATTTGAAAGGTGACAAAAAAGTGAGGAAATATGCACACTTCACAGTCAGAGATACTAGAATAGGTTTGCATTGGGCTGGTCAAGGAAGGATTATTTTGATAATAAAGGAAAGAAATAACAGCTAACAAGGTATTCTGAACAGAGATTATTGAGTTTTATTATTTTAATCAATTAACTCAACTCACAGACAGACATTAATATAAGAGGAGATTTATCACTAACAAATCTTGTTGGTGTCTGTTTTAAGTTAGAATTCCAAGTATTGAGCAAACAAATTTGCCCTCCATGACAACTCAATTGTTTCTCTATTCTTAATTTAAATTACCATTTTGATAATTAATTTAATACTTCAACAGAGGTGACTTCAGATAATATGGAGGGCATTCAAGTAAGAATGAGTTGCCACCAGAATTAAACATTTCTAAGGTTTCAGATGATCCCAGTACCCATTACAGCAGCAAAGGATACTCTCTTAATTAATGGGGAAAGCCTGATCATGATTATGTTCCATAATGGCTAATTGTTTGGGTTGACAGTCTCTCGGGAGTAAACAAAGCTATTGAAATAAGTTTAGATAAAAAACCTAGACAGGGAAAGGGGTAAACTCAGGAGCAATGTAATAAAAAAAGAAGCTTTCAAAAAAGAATGTGTAATCCTGACCAATTATGAGCCACACGAATGATGAACTGTCTGGCTTAACCTACCATTCTTAGATTGCCTGGTTCCTCTGCTTGCTGGTTACTTGGCTACTTTGCTTTCCCACACCCCCAACTGGCCCACTACAGACAGGGACACGTAAAGAGCCACCCCCACTCAAGCCACAACGAGACAGTAAAACACTTTGTGAGATGGAAGGGGGTGGGGGAGACCTGAGAGATGGTCCTCAACCCAAGGACAGTCCTGAGAGTTGCCACTATGCGGGAGGTTGCTCTGTGAAGGGACCACGACATGCACTGGCATAAACATTATTTTTCAATGACATTCATGACAGGAAAAACATGGTCGCCATACTTCAAATTTTTTCCATTGTTAAATCACTAACTTTTATTAATGGAGACCATTTTTAGGACAGTAACTGTGAGAAATGCCCATCTATTTGTTTATGTATGGTTTATGTTTTGAATAGATACAAAAAAAACACAAGAGAAGGTTTTATCATCGTATAACTGGTGTCACTTTACTTGGAACAAGAGTGAAAGTGGAATTCATGCCCAAGGGCATATTAGGGAAATAATTAATTAGAATTTTTTAAAAACTAATATGAAGACACCAAGCACATGGTTCTTCAAGCATGTCATTTTATGGCAAGGGGACCAAGTTGGTGCAGTGGCCTCCCACCCAGTGGCAGAGGTTCAAATCACTGCCTATGCAGAGATGTTTTTATGACAATCCAAACCCCTACAAAGGGTGCAGTGTGGAGAGACCTTCAAGTGCATTACTCCATCTGTCAGGTAGATCATTAATTTGTGTGCCCCTAGGCACCTTTCGTTATTGGTGGAGCAATGACAGGATTGTTTTTTGTCTCAACTTTCCTTCAATCGCCCAAATAGTTCAACCCTACCAAACTGGCCATTTTGCCTTATTGGTACCAATGACCTCAACTGTCATTCAACTCTCCATATAACCAACCAACAGATGCAACAGATGCCCTAGTGACATGTGTCTACTTACAGGCAGTGAACTATTGGCTAAAGCTGAGGATTTACTAAACAATATCTGTCAAATACTTGGGAAATATGAGCAATGAATTTCAAACCAAATGTTACACAGTGTATTTTTAATTTCTAAATGAGACTCTACCATTGATGTTAATGAGTTTTTGGTTCTTTTGATGTGCAATGTCCAAAACTTTTTTGTTTAATTGGGTGGACGATGAGCCCTGGACTTCCATAGAAAAACAAAATGAAGGTAGGAAGTGACTTGATCAGCCATGATTAATAGACTTATACTTACCGGCACCAACTCGGGAGTGAGATTGTTTGGCGTACCAGGAAGAGAGCTCACAGATTGCCTCCGGAGGGGTGACTGAGTGCCCCTACTTAATGGGATTGCCATGACTCAAGGAGGAAAGACCTGAAATAACAAGCAATTTTTGTTTTCTCACCAATGAGAATGAGCCTGGAAATACTACAGACTTCTAAGCTAATGTAATATTTGAAATATCCTTTGCCATGCCTACAAACTTTCAACTTTTACCTCCTTCTATGCTAGCTGCTGCAAGAGTGTGTTGCCATAGATGTTAGGGAAAGAATTAAAATAGAGATGAATTTTTACTAATTACTCATTGGGTCTATTCCTTTCTCAAGAAGCAAAGTATTTCATAAATACCATGAGGATAACTTTAGGTCTATCATGGAGGAAACATTTGGAGCATATCGCCACCAATTTAAAAAAAGATGGAAGCATCAGATAATTACTTGAAATGACCTCTGCCAAAGAGTAGTCACTATAAATTTAGTGATTTTTACGGTACAACTTTGCGATTCCACTTAATACATTTTTTTGTTTCAATTTGTTTTGCCAAATAGTGGAATTATTGAAAACAACCCATGGGAAACAGTAAGAGTCATTTCTAAAGATGCAATAGTGTAGCCCACCTAATTGAAACGAATAATAATATATTCAGTAGAATCAAATATTTTATGAGAGTTTCTCTCAGTTTTGCATCGGACTTCCAGTCTTTAGGCCTCAACACTACTCCCTAAAAAGATATAATAAACTAGTACTTTACTCCTTCAGTGAAGTTTATAATCTAAATCTGTCATCACTCTTGAGACCTCCAATTATTCTTATGTACACACATTATGGATAGAAAATTGATTAAATATTTTTATTAGTAATGTGGTCAGAGTTCGTTCGAATATCACGGAATCCATCGATTCGACATTCGATCGAATCCTCCGACCAAAAGATTCGACTGAATTCGAATCCAGTTGTGCGGGTGGCAAATGCGCTACGTCACCATAAAGTCTTCATCACCAATCGTGAATGCGTTCGAAATTTCTACTTGGGATGTATCATTTCGCCGTTGTACTTCTATAATGTGGTTATTTTGGTCAACATTCATTACGAAATATTATGCATATCAGCGGAGATTCAAATAGTTTGTTGTCGCGTCAAGTTTCAATTAAAATTCGCCGCACAGCGTATGCACAACATGGAGCTGTACATGCTCGTGGGCATCACCATCTTTTTGTATGCCGACGCCCGCGTGCCGCAGATCATTATGCCAGCCGTTTTCATTATCCGTTCAACCGATAGAGACAAAATATTTCTTATTGTACTTTAAAAACGAAGTTTTGAGCTCCATAAAAATGAAAACCTAACATAAAACGCATTATAAAACATCGCTTTTATTACGCCGCGAAATTTTCTCGCAACCGTTTTGGTTGCTCCACCGTGCCCTGGTTTAGCGGCTATTTTTACTCAATTGGCTAAATTTTGGATTCGATCCACCATTAATTTTAATGTAACAAATTAATTTCTTCCTTCCTCCCACGAAATTTCAATGGGCGACTTCTGCACGTCTGTGGTTAAAATAACATCTACCAAATCAACCAAATGATGTCATGAGATGTTTAGTGGTATTATCCTAGCACGTAGAGCTCTCACAAAAAATCCTGCTCTAGACCAGGAAGCAAGGAGGGGCGGGACGGAGGTCAAGAGAGAGGCACTGCGAGAGTGCGAAAGGGGAATCAAATTTCTCCGCGAAAAAGACACTATGCACTCATATGCGAGGCAATTGGTCAATATCACTCATCGCTATAACTTTACAAGGTAGGCTATGTTGACATCTCATTGTAAGAGGAGGCAGAAGGTGACAGCAGGGAGAGATGACTCATCGCTCTTCTCGAAGCGATTTTGTTGGTAGGTTGGCAATGTTGCAAAGAGGTGGTCTTTGGTTTCAATTCGCATACAAAGTCTTCGAAAAAACATGGCAACGTCCACCTCTCTCTCCCCACCCCACTTTCCTGGTGTCGAAGTCCCCACCACCCAACGCGATGCCGCTCGAAACGTTCCGAGCACACACAAAGGGCCAGTCGCCAAGATATCTTAAAAGGATCAATTAGGGATGTTTTCTGACCCTCCACCATCACCAAAACATCCTTCCCTCTTCGGAGAGTTTTGAAAGTTCAATGGCTCATGTCACTTAATCATGCATTAATGCACTGCACAGCGCCAGGAACTTTCGCGGATGTATTTCATGTATTTCGCGAGCTGTAACTATCAAGGACCTCATGGCTCTCAACCCAGTCCATTCACTATTTTTGTCACACTTTTTGTTCACTCATGTCAGTGTTAAACAAAGTCGGGCAGCTTTTCTTAGCATACACATTTACTCTCTCAATGCTGAGTCCTATATGTGTGCGTAGTTTGCCAAAGATGAGCCCAAATGAGAGTGACATAGCACCTTTCTCTCAGTTTCTTGTAAGGCAAGGTACCAAAGATTATAGCAAGGTACCTTCTTGTAAACGTTTTCAAAAGTTAATATGTGTACAAGTAGGTTAATATGTGTACTTAGATGTAAAAGTAAATATGTGTACATAAGTTAACATGTGTACTTAAATATTCTCTGCGCCTCTGACTAGTAATATATTATTTTTATGAGGGGGCACATAAAAATTGAATTAAGAGCAAAAGAGAGCACTTCAGTTTATTAAATGACAGTTTGAGCATTTTATTAATTAGCGAGCTACGATTTGTGACCTTGGAAATCTGGGAGTCAAAAGCTATGAATGCCTTGCTCATACGTGCAGAGCTATTATAAAGGGCTTCGTGTAAATGGAGACAAAATTGAGTTGGCTTTTAAGTAAGAGATATTTCATGAGTCCAATGTTTGACAGAAAAAATATGCAGCAATACATATTGTATATCTGAAGTACACAGTGTAGGTATATCTGAAGCAAGCATCATACACCCTTTTGAAAGAAAAAAAGTCAATAACATCAGAATTTCAAGCGGAAAGAAATGGGCTACGAAAAAGAAACGACCGAAGTGATAAAGCTATTGAATTTTATGGAAAGTATAAAATATAAAGAAACTATACCATGTGAACTTGGCTAACACATCACCTCCGGCGTAGTTACACAGAAAATGGAAAGATACCGAATTGATAACATATTGGTAATGCAGAGATTTATGAAGTGTCAAGAACTCACGTAACCATCCTGTGGCAGATGCGGACTCATCAGAACATAACTCATTAACGATTGTCCGTGAGATTCAAAAAGCTTTGCTAAAGTACGTAGATAAAGACATTGAATGCGTACCTAAGCATTGGTAGGATTGAAAAGGAGGGATTACCAGGAGCTGGCGGAAAGGAACAAATGTGAAGCAAAGGAAATTGGAGCAATCGAGGATAGATGGGTGACTACAAAAGCGGGAATGATAAGATCATCGAAGAAGACATTAGGATCAATTCAAACAAGATGGTTAGAGAAGTAACGGGCCACAGTAGAAATAATCAGGGAAACAAGGAGGAGGTGGAAAAATGTCAACACCAGCTAAGACAAAAAGTAGCATAAGGAATAAAATAATTATCTACAAGCGAATGAACAATTGGTGAAGGAAAACTAGAGGAAATGGAAAAGCTTAAAAAGAGTGGTGCATGGGTGCGCTATTGGCTAAAGTGAAATGTTATCTGGAGATAAGAGAAGGCAAAGTATACCAAAGGTTCGGGAAAAAACAGGGGAGATATTAATCAAACAGGAAGCTATCCAAGATAGGTGGAGATAATACAAGGAAGAGCTATATAAAGCATTAACAGACCTGAAAACACATTTAGGACGAGATACAATGGATAACCTCGGACCGAGGATATTCGACAATAAATTGGAGAAAGCTTTACGAAGCATTAAGGGAAGGAAAGGATGTAGTCCATGTCATACATGGGGAGTTACTGAAGCATTCATAAACGAAGGCCAGATTATCTTTTTTTCCAACTTGCTTGTAGGATCCGCGAGGAAGAAATTTGGCTACATGACTTGACAAATAGCCAAGATACCAATTCCGAAGACGACGTCAGGAAACTAGGAGCAATGAACAATCTTGATTGCACACAAGGCAAAAGTGTTGCTTGGATAAATTAATAAAAGGCTGGAGAGGAGGGCAAATTACAACCTAGGCAATGACTAGTAAAATCAGGATGATTTTTCTAGTTATTTCGGAAAGACGCTTGACAGAGTTTAATGGGAAAAACAAATTCAGATACTCGGGAAAATAGCGATGGTTTGACGACTCATTCGAACTTCCACAATGCCAAAAAGGGCGCAGGTGAGAGAGAGTGATAGTGAATCGGCGAGGGCACTTGTGGAGTGAGGCACGGCTACCCGTCGCCGCTTTTTTTTGCCGAGGAGGCCAGTTGGTGTGGGGGTGCAAAGATCGCCGCAAACAGAGATACCATGCAGTCTTAAAGTAGTACGGTAAAGTCAGTCAGTTAATCATTCATGTGAATCATGATTTGACGGGATTATTCATTCGTTTTCTCCCTCTCTTCATCTTTCCTATGCAACGCAGCATTAACCCGGTGGATAAATGGGATATACAGGCTTCGTTTTCGAATGCATCCGTATTTCTGACTGACTTACTAATGCATTCAACCCCGCATCGTTTCCATTCACACAATCTTCTGATGGCCGGGGACAATGGTTGGCCGACTGGCTCGGGGGGCTGTTCATGCAGAATTTGGCGACTCTTACGTACTCAAATGAGGAGTGGTAATTATGATTGAAGAAAAATCAAGTAATTCCGTGAAGCTGGAATAGATTCACGACAGATGGTGGAACAGTAAAAGAAAAATGTTGGAAACTAAAATCGGATTCGCAGAGCATCAAATGTACATTTTATCTAGCCTTATATGAGTAAAGTATTACGAATGCAGACCCTTGTTCACACGGCAAATTATATTTTGGAAGAAACCGAGTTGAAGGATGCTTTCCTATACTTATATACGAAAAAAGACAACAAATTCTACGGTCATTTCTGAGAAAATACAAATAATCACGGTGAAAGACGAAACAGCAAATGAATGTACATTGTACAGTACTTTGTCAACGAGGTTTGCATTATTTTCCCATAAAGTTCAAGAAAATCAATTATTTCATGCGTGTAGTCCTTGCAGAGATGCGTAAATTTTGTTATTATCATTAAAGGAATGCGCAAATGTAAGAAAGTCATAGACAGCTGGCATAAGGGCAAAGATGGGTTTATGGAAAAAAAACGTACGAGGGCATCTTTATGATGTAAAAGACAGTGTAGCCTACATCGGCGTTACCTTGATGTTTCTGAAATGGACAGGAGAACAATCGGCTTCCAACTTTCCAAGAAGATTTAAGAATTCCAAATTTCAACCTCCTGCCCGTTAGTTGTACCAACATAAGTTATCGAAATACGCTAGCGACACTAACAAAAGTATGCTCACAATCTGTATACTGCCGGTGTTCGCTTCACGTAGTGTACTTCGGTGCTAAAACATATCTCGGACGATCAACATTCTAGAGGTGTACCAACCAAACCACAACACGGGCATGGAGTATTCGTCCCAGGTCAAGGCCGAACCCCATACCGCTCCCGTTGAAACTCAAATGTGATCTCGGTACATA
Source organism: Ceriagrion tenellum (assembly GCA_963169105.1). Classification (NCBI taxonomy): domain Eukaryota; kingdom Metazoa; phylum Arthropoda; class Insecta; order Odonata; family Coenagrionidae; genus Ceriagrion; species Ceriagrion tenellum. Next base: position 55,487,326 of record OY720639.1, on the reverse strand, counting down.
CCTTCAAAGTCTCCAGATAATGCACTGAAATCTCATGAAATAATAATGAAACGTCACACCGCACACGCAAATCACCTGCAGGAGGGCCTTAGTACGACTGAAACTTTGAGGCATTTGGCCCACACACCTCGCACAGTTGACGCTGAAAGGGCGTCATCCAAGAAAGAGAAATGCCCGGAACAGACTGCGACCACACGTACCATCGTAGCAACCCGAAATGCATTCGCAATACATATCATCTTAATCAGGTGCTGCCCTCGCGAGGAATCGCGACGAACTAAAGCAAGCGAATAAAAAAGAAAAAAATATGTGAAAAAATAAACTATTTATAATACAATTTAGAAGCCGATTTTCAGAAGAGTGGGGCTATAAAGGCTGTCAGAGAAAATCCACTGAATACTAAGTAAGGAATGAAAAATATGACATGACAAAAACTTTAATGAAATAATTTTATATTTGTATTTAGTTAAACAAAAAATCCGGAAAACTAAATTCCCGTGTACATTTCACAAAATTGCAGGCTTTTTACTGTTTTCTGGTCAAAGTTAAAAATTTTTACGCAAATTACCACTGTGCACAGGCTTTGAAAACGCAACAGTGGGATATAATATCAGAATATACCACAAAATGGTTCGACAAAGTATCAAAATCTGACTCCGGCCAATGTCAATCTAATGGTTATATGTCGAATGTAGTGACCTTTTTGTGATTATGAGAGAACTACCCTCTTTCTTTTCATCATTTGGCCTCATGAATATCTTGATTGCAGACAAGGCAAAAGTGTTGCTTGGATAAATTTATAAAAGGATGGAGAGGCAAATTACAACCTAGGCCATGACTAGTAAAATCAGGATGATCTCCGTATTTGCTAATTTAAATTTCACCCATATTTATATTTAATGGATGTTTAGAACCTAATACTCCTTAACAATGGGCGCTACGGCGCTAAATCTCGGCACGATGGATCAACAAAACCTGTTTCGAGAGAATTTAGCGGCGAAATAAAAGCGGTGGTGTATCATTAAGTTCTATGCTAGGTGTACATTGTTTGGCAACTCAAAACTTCGTTTTTCATGAGCAAAATGAAATATATTTAGCCAATCTATTGAAAAACTAATAAAAACTGTAGGGATAATGATCTGCAGCACTAATATCAGCACGAAGTAGCAAAAGAAAGGGTTTCGACAAAATTTCGTGGCGTAATAAAAGTAATGCTTTATTACGCGTTCTATGCTAGGTGTATATTTTTTGCAAATCAACACTTAGTTCTTCAGAAACGAAAAAAAATATTTGCGGTCTACGGGTAGAACAAATAATAAAAAGGCAGTCATTATGATCTGCGGCACGCGCGCATCAGCATACAAAATTCCGCGAAAGGTTATAAAGACGGTGTAGCGCATGCGCTGTGAGGCAATTTTTAAATGAAACTCGACGCGACAAAACCCAGGTTACACGATATATTAAACCGTAGGTACGAGTTAATGCGTGAATGCATGAACGCGAAAATTCACCGTGTAACCACACTAACTTGTACGAATGCATGACAGGGAAATTGAACCTGCTCTATTTGTTTCATGCATTCGTATATGAACGTGTACCTACATGAACCCGTACGGGTTAATGTATCGTGTGGCCAGGCCTTAATAACAATTAAAATCTCCGCTGACATGCATACTATATGACATAATGAATGTTCACCCAAACAACCACACTTTAAAATCGCAACTGCGTCGAAACGATACATTCCGAGGAGAGATTTCGAACGAATTAACGACGGACGACGAAGAGTTTACAGAACGTAGCGCATATGCCGCCCGCACAACCGGATTCGAATTCGGTCGAATCTATTTCGGAAGGAGTTAAATGTTAGCATCTCCTGCAAAAGTTTATTACAAACTCTTTCGTTGATCTCGTTTTCGCCAGTAAGGGCATACGGAAAAAAACAAAATGAACATCGCTTCTCCAAACAAATGGACATTGATAAGAAATTGCCAAATACGAATAATACAACTTTACAACAGAAGAATTTGATCGAATCTCGAATACATGGATTCGATCGCACTTCCGAATCCTGACCACATTACTAAATTAAATAAAACATAATGCCTTTTCCATGCAATTAGAGTAAAAAAATATAGGTTAATAAATAAAACTTGTGCATTACAGTGCTAGGAAAATGAATGAAAAATGGCTTACCTAAAGGTTAACAAAGGTTTTCCCCTGATGAAACCAGAGCAGACTGCTAAGACCAGTCTTCACTTATGGGCTGCTGGTACTCATCTCAATCCTGGATGAGTATTCAAGTTTGCTAGAAAGCTATTGGAGATCCCTGGATGAAAGCTGGACCATGCAGGCCACTGATGATGTGTATCACGCCATTAGCCCAAGTGTGTAGTTCACCAAGATGTGGTATCACTTTTCACATTCTTCTATCATATCATTAACCCCAGTGTGTAGTTCACATGACATGAAAACTTCACAGTGAACGTGTTTAAGGACCAACTAATATGGTAATACACGCTAACGACGAACTGCCCAAAAACATCCAGGGAATTGCAAATGAACAGAGGTTTAAGGAGACTTTATTTAAGTATGTACTTCATCAAGAAATGTAATTATTCAGTAAATGAGTTTTTTTACAATATGCAAAAGAAACATAATATCACATATCTATTTGGCATCATGTCCATATATATGCATATATGTGCACACACACACAGTCACATGCATAACAAGCTGATAAAAAGATACAGGACAGAGACTTTTAATAGTAAATTATTAATATAAATATTCATTCAATGTCTCAAGCAAATTATCTTGCTTTTTCAGTCTTTCAAGTTTTTATCCTCTAAATCTTTCCATCTTTTTTCAGGAACTCCATAACAATCTTCATATCCTCATCACAAGACAGCTTCCCTGAAAATCAAGAAGATAACCATCTACATCTAAATAATACCCTGTGAGCCACCGCATGGGCGTGTGGCAGGAGGTGTTAGGTCACCAGCCATGTAAAGACTTAAGTTTTTGGGAGATGAAATGGTGACATGTATTATAGGAGCATATTTAGTGGAGCTCAATTTTTTTGTGGTCGCTTATTGTGTGCAGAAAGAATGAGTTTTTGTACCTTTCTGTTTGGCAGTGTATCTATCCTATTTTATCACATCTGTCAGACCTAGAGATGTAGCAATGTGTCATGATAATATTCTCTGTGTAACTCTGAAAAATATAAGTTCTGAATATATCAAGCAAGCGTATAGCCTCCGAGTCTCTAGGAGCTCCCACCTTAATCCCTCTAAAAGTTGTGAGACACTATACGTACGCTCGTAGCAGTTTTTAACGAAACCCACTGCTTTCCTTTGTATATTATTATTTTGTTTTTTTTGGCCACATTTTTGTCACAACCAAAGACAATTTAAGTTACCTATATAGTTTCATATATGGTACATAGACAGAAAGTAACAAATATTTGAGATAGTAAATTAATAATAGGGCTAGAACTGGAAACTTGGTTTTAGGGGAGAAGGAACGACACAAGCATTCACTTATGCAGAGTTACTGGAGTAGATTGTTTATTTTGAAAATAATTTTGGCTATACTGAGATAAATATTAAAGTTATACAACTACACGAATTATAAAAAACTTTTCTGTGAGGAATTAAGTTCTGATTCAAAATACTTCTGCAGATTTATGTTCAAGGAGTAAATAGCAGGCTCCTTTCAGTCTTATGGATATTTCACTGAGAAAAAGAAATATTATTCATATCCTGGACATCAAGTCAAGCATTTCCACTCCTGCAGTGACAGACTCGTTATAGTCCTCTCAATGGGACAGATACAAAATAACTCTATCTCTTTAATGGCAAGCAGGAGAAGATCATGCAAGTGCCTCACAATACATAAATTATGTCACTCCAGTGTACAAGAAATGAAAAAAAAATTCAAACATGTTTTTGAGTGTGGCACCCTATGGATCAGAAACATACACCATTGGAAAGGCAAACCAGAAAAGATTGGAGGCACTCAAAACCAAGAGTTGGAGGAGGATGCTGAAGGTCAAATGGATGAAAAAATGAGATACGAAAAAGTACACAGAAGGGAAGAAGAGGTAAGGACTGAGGGACAGATACCTGCCTCCCATGACTGGCACCCTATCAAGGATATGCAATTTTCCAGCTTTGTGCAGAATTCCCTCCTTTCTACATTACATTTATTTCCATAGCAAATTGACACAGTATTTTCAAGTGTGCTGTAATCTCAGATGGACGCCAGCCTCTAACCATATTCAGAATGGTACCATCCATCAAGTCTCTAGCTAGCCTCCTACCATACTTCAGAAAGCACCATTCAACGAGTCTTGGGCTAGCCTCCTAACATATCCCGAAAGGTACCAAGCCACAAGTTTCCCCCTAGCTTCCAACCATACTCAGAAGAGCAACATCAGATGAGTATTCTTCTCTAAACATAATCACAATGGTGAGTCTCCTATTACCCTCCTACCACACTTGGAATGCCACCATCCAACAAATTTCCCTCCTTGCCTTGACACCATCCAGTGAGGCTACAACCATACTTAGAACAGCACCACCTGACAATTTATCCTTCAACTAAACCTCTCCCATTTTCAATAGAGTATGCTGCCAATGGCAGATCATAGGAAGACAAATTACCTCCATTCAGCAGTTTGTCCAATCAAGTAATGTTGTTCAATAAGAAGGACAAAAAATATGTCAAGGATAAAATCAGATTTGCCTTTTACGCCACATTAATACTCACAGAATCAGCAGCAATTCCTCATAGGAATCCTGTTGAATTATTGTGGATTAATTTAATGCACAACAAGATACATTTGTGGAAAAACCTCAAATTAGAAATTACAGTAATATTCTGAGTATTGAACATGATTATGAGATGAAAGGGAACAATTTAGACTTCTTGACATGAAATCAGGAATTGCCTGGCTCAAACGCTTCCCATTACAACAAAAACTCAGATGGTTAAAAGAGTCAGCTAAGACTCATCACTAGCATCATGATTCCTGTTTTATATCTTTCTTTCTGAGTCCTGAATATTAGAAAATATCCTATCCATATGCAAAATATTCACTTGAAAATAGCAATCTTTTATGAGGGTACCTTTACAGCTGGCAACATTTACCAGAAGCATACACCATATCTCTCATCGCCAAACAATCATTTTCCTGTAGTGCTACCACCTGTTGAGGTGTAAAACGCTGTGGGCGTAATAACCATGATGGATGAAGCAGAAGACGACAATACAGGTAACTCTCATTTCACGCACGTTCGTTTTACATATTTTTGCTTTAACGCTCCGCATATTATGATATTTTCAATTTTGCATTCATGCATTTTTTCGTTTGAACTTCGTAGTTCGTAGTTAAATATTTCGTTGCTCGCCGAATGTGCATCAAGCACATTTCATATCTTCTTGGCGCAATTATCATGTTTATCATGCTGTATCTCATGATATCTCACAATGTTTGGGCTGCATTAGTAGTTTTTGAACACAAGTGGAAAATGTTTTCTCGATGAATAACCGTTACTTATTCCACTTTTTTATTTAAATTAAGCGACCCGGGTTTCAGTGAATAATCACCATCATCAGGCATTAATTGAGATTTGTTTATCCTATTGTTTCCGTAGTTATGTAACTGAAGGGGAGAAGAAGTTTGAAACAGAGGCCAGAATAGGGGAAAAGGAAGGGTAAAGTTATTCATTTATGAGGGTGTTGTCTTGATTATTCAAAATTTTGAAAATTTCCAACTGCTCTCTTGAATCTAATCTGCGGCGGTTGTTGCATAATATTAGTATATCCATTGTAAAATCACTCCTGTGGCCGCTACATATTAAGTGCTTAGCAAAAAAAAGTTTAAAAATTTAAATAAAAAAGAGGTATTAGTAACAGTTATTCATCGACAAAACATTATAATGGAATACCACAAAGTTGAAGATGAAATAATGAATTTTGTTACAACTTGAAAATATAAATGGGTGTCTTTTTTTAAAACAACAATGAAGAGACAAAGAAAGACAATATCTCTAGAGCTCAAATTAGATGTAATAGAGCAACTTGAAAAAGGTGAAAGGATTACAGATATAGATAATCAACTGGGGTTAGCTAAAAGTACTATTGTCACAATTCGCGAGAATGCTGAAAAAATCAAAGACAATGCTAAGTCTGGAACCGGCATAAGTGCCCAATGATCTTCATATTCAAGAAGCAATGCATTAGAAAGAATGGAGATAATGCTCAGTACCTGGATAGAAGATTTGAATCAGACTCATATGCCAGAGAGTATGTTTATGGTGCAAGCAAAGGCATGCTCTTTACTTGAAGAATTCACGAAGGAAGAGAAGAATTCCAAACCATTCCGTGCTGGTTCAGGTTGGTTTGCAAATTTTAAGAAGAGCTTTCATAATATAAAGATGATATTATGATGATTAAGGGGAGGCTGCATCTGCCAACAAATTTTCTGATCAAAAATTTGTTAAAGAAATGGAGGCTCTGATTGAAAAAAATGGCTATTCAGCAAAGCAAGTATTTAATCTCGATGAAACTTCTCTAAACGGGAAAAGGATGCCTTCCAAAATGTACATTTCCAAAGATGAGAAAACTGCACCAGGTGAAGCTGCGAAGGACAGATTCATGATCTTGTTTCGTGGTAATGCCGAGGGAGATTGTAAATTAAAGCCAGTGGTAGTTTATCATTCATCAAATCCCCGAGCTTTTAAAGGTTACGCAAAAGACCTTTTGCCTGTCCATTTCAATTCTAATTCTAAAAGGTGGATGACTGGAACTATTATTAGTGATTATATAAAAACAAAACTTAAAGGTGAACTACAGCAGTATTGTGTCAAGGAAAATATACCATTCAAGATATTAATTTTAGTGGATAATGCCCCTGGACATCCTCCATCAATTCAAGATTTGGAAGAAGACATCAGATTTGTGTTTCTGCCACAAAATACAGCGTTACTAATCCAGCTTATGGATCAAGGTGTTATTGCTACGTTGAAAGCGTATTATTTGAAAAAAGTGTCAATCTCATGTTACATGAAATGGAGGAGAATAATGTGAACATTAAAGATTTTTGGAAAAGTTTCAATATTTGTGAGGCCATAATGCTAGTTTCCAAAGCATGGAATGAGATTCCTCAGTCGTGTATGAATGGTGTTTGGTGAAAACTATGCCCGTATTTTATATATGACTTCAGGGGTTTCAGTGTTAAGACTGATTTAGTTAAAACAAAAGAGAAAATTGTGACTTTAGCAAAGAAAGTGGGATTTTCAGACATAGAGGTAGAAGATATAGGCGAGGTATTAGCCATTCATCAAGATTTATCAAATGAAGACTTGATTGAACTTGAACTAGAGCAACGGAGGAGGAACCAGAGCCGGAAGAAGAAGAGGTAACAGCTGATAACGAAGAGCACAAGCTCACTAGCAAAGGATTAATGAAAGTATTTAAAACGATTGAGGAAGGCTTGGCTATTTTCAAAGAAGATGATCAAGACACAGAAATATGTGCAAAAGTTAAGAGAAATGTTCTTGCTTCCAAGGCATGTTATTCTGAAGTGCTCAAGGAAATGAAAAAGTGTGCAAAGCAAATGACAATATTTTCATATCTAAAGAAAGATGCATCTGTATCTGCATCTTCTGCACCGCAATCATCCCAGCCAGATGATCTTCACCCTCTCATGTAATGTAAACGGTAAAAATTCATTTTCTTATTCATTAAGGTAAAAATATATAATTTACCTGAAATAGTATTGTTTTGCATTTAAACAAAATATATTTTCATGTGTGAACAGCGGCTGTGAAATGCTGCTACTTGAATTATTTAATCGGTAAGAGCTTTTTATGAAAAATGTAGCATAGTTTGAATCATCCAACATTGCGCCATTTTAATGACGTAACCAAAAGGTAGTAATTTTACACTGAGATACAATATACATGTAGCCGTGGTTTACAAAATAATTCAAGAGAATCCAGTATAGTGATTCAATTTTTGATTTGTGAATTTTTCATTCACGAACGCTTTCTAAGGAACGTAACTCGTTCGTAAATCGAGAGTTACCTATACCCTCAATCAAGATAGGAACGATAAGGTAACTGGCTCATCATGCAGTAACAGTGAAAATTGAACTGAAGGATGCTGTAGACACCCATACTACTGATTATGAGCAACTTAAGATATTATTGAAAACTTTAATGGAATTCTGTCTTCCTTTTTTTCCTTCCATTTTTCTCACCCTATGCTTCAACATTCATCCATGCATCCTAAACAGCTCACCTATATCACGACAAAACAATTAAATAAAGCAATTATTTCACCATAACATAGTCTTATGTCTCGGATTTTAGAAGACATTATTTGCCTGAAAAGAATACTTCAACTTCTACTCTAAGATGCACCAAAGTTCTGCTTTATTTCGACTTCCACTGGATAATTTAGGAGGAGAGGGTAGGGGACATACATTTTACTGTCATCCACTCCTGCAGATCAGGGATGCTGCGGCTGATGATGCTGGTAGTTGACTGATGAAGAGATGGCTGGATTTTATATTCCATAAGAGGGACAGGTTCCATGCATGAGGACATATATGTTTCACGGCTAAGCCCTCACAGATTGGAGATACTACAGGTTGTGCTGCTGCCGCTTTACACGTGGTTCTTTCTTCAATACACTATCAAGGAGCTAAAAGGCACAATTCAAATATTCATATTAGTTCAATTAAATTTGATAACTAAGTTTACAGATTTGCATTTAATCTATACACATAAAAGATTACAATTAGAAACAGCAAAAAAAGAAAAAAAACAGACAAGGAGGAAACTTCTGAAGAAATCACAGAGGAGGTCAAGTACAAAGTAAATATGTAGTCTAATGATCATTAATAAATATGTAGCCTATTTTCATATTAATCAGGCCTCCAGCAAAAATTCTTTAGTAACTTGAGAACATTCCTTGAGACTTAATAGCAGAATATCAATTACAAATGAAAGGTTACTTTCTGATCAAAAAACTTGGAAAGGATTCTTGGGGTGTACCAAGTTCATGATTGAATTCCTTCAGCAGATAACTTTAACAGAATTGCATGATTGCAGCGGAAAAATTAAAGTAATTTGGGATGGTCTTACATTTGACTTCACAATACTTTATCATAAACATTTAAGACACTATAGACAGTGAAGACATTAACGATAAACATTTGCAATCCACAAACTTCTCAATCAAGTGTTAATAGTCACTTTCCAGTGAAATATTTATATCTTAAATCTGCTTTTTCCTCCATGTTTATTCATGCTAAGGCTTCACATTCTTACTCTTTAAAGGTGAAGCCATTGCTGTTTAAATATTTTGTTGTCTGAGGTCAATACCCAGAGCGGTGTAAGTGGCTACATGATTAAAGGAAAACATCTAACAGGAAAGTTTTGAATAACTCATAATAAAATACTGTCCAGTTCCACTATGCTTAAATATGGTTCCAACATCTGTAGCATCATTTTAAAAACAAAAATAAGGGAAAATTACAAATGCGAGCCTTTTATACTAACTTAAGTTAGAGAGGGTGGCGGAAGGGGAAACATGGGAGAGGAGGGGATGAGTAATGGAAGTTTATGGGCTTAGAGAAGGACAATGAGGAAAGTGGATGGAAGGTCAGCTGATGATGACATCAAGAGCGTTAGAAAAATGGTTAGTAAGAAAGAAGTTGGATATGAAAACTATGATCAAAGTTGGAGAATATTTACATTCCGTCATAGCATTTAACAATGTAGCCACAATCAACTGATTTTATGAGGAAAGTATTGAGTTAGCAGGACAAAACTTACATCATAGACCTCTTTGAAAGAAATCAAAGCAAGGTAAAAGAGGTCTAAATGAAATGTAAATGTGGAAAAATGCAGTTTTAAGACATATTTACAGAGGCACTACTCTATTAATCTGATATGATGATACCAGATACTACACAGAGAGAAAAGATTTCTTAATTTTTAATAAGAAAACTAAGCATTCCATTTCAAAGTGATTGGCTTCAGTGAATCATAGTGAATACTTAAGTTCATGTGATAAAAAGCCTTCACTACCTCAAAAACATTTGAATGGCAACAACTATGATGAGTACGTTTTTTACACAGTTTTGGCAGCGAAGATATTCATGCCTTCCAAATATAGTGATGAAATACGTAAAAATTGGAGAGAGTAAAAGATCAGCCTGGTTTGAGAATCGAACCACAGACCTTTGGCTAACCATAGCAGACCACTACACTACCCATGCTTCCCAACTCCCAAGGAAAACTGCCATAGATATCTTCACACAGTATAATTAAACACCGTTATAGGATGCAACTGGATGAGTAGTGGCTTCTTTGAAGTCATCTCCTCCCTTTCATTGCCACCTTTGATGGACCCTAAGGGCTTAACATCCAGTTGCATTGCATCCTCCAAAATTGCCAAAGGAATCAGGAAGCTAGGGTACTGTAGTGGGTGCGAATTGGCTCCACAAGCTGCAAGGTCTGTGGATCAGGTTGTTCATTCCGAGTTCGAGCCTAATTTTTTCTTGTGGCAACATCTTTTTTTTGCCATAACTATCTTATAGCATGAGATTTTTTCATATGATTTGGATAAAATGTGGTGGGAAGTTTTCACATTGTCCTGTTAAGTTTTTTCTCATATTTCATATATCTGCAGTGACCTTTCATGGATTTTTATCAACATGGGCTACTTCCAAATAAAAAAATTGTTTTTTTTTCACTGTCAAATCAAAAATAATCCAGCAAAAAGTGTGGTAAATCTCTGTGAAGAACTAAAATTGAAAGTCAAGATGAGTAAGTTTTTTAGATGAGATATTTCACACATTTATCATCAGCAGTCATAAATCCAGAGATTGGTCCTCTCCACACTCCTTACTACCACCTGCTTTATTCCCACACACATACCTAATTATTTAGTTTTACATCCTGTATGATTTGCTTGAAGCTTTACATCCTTGGTCTTCCTCTGTAAAACTTCCCCTTTATTTCTCTTCCAATACTGTTTCCAATTTGCTACTTTAAGGGGTCCAGTTTGGACCATTGGTAGCATCTTCGACTACAGTTCCAAGGACTGCAGGTTCGAGACTAAGCGATGGAAAAAAATTTCCTGGCTGGCCAACCAATTTTTGTATGCTACCAAAATTTGACCCCACTACTGAGAGGCAACAGTCTTAGCAAAAGGCATTGATAGCGCAGATAAAAGAGATTGGGCCGGTATCAACAGCCACAGCTTCAGGCGAGAGTGAAGTTCACGGAATTGGCCGGGGTTCTGTGATGTGGAAGGCAATGGGGAAACCCCAATCGGATCTCCAAGTGGGGACTACTGGGAGGGGTACATCAGTCAAGAAGAAGTGCATGCTGTAGTGTCACAAAATGTGTAAATCAAGTATGTCTCTTCTTTGTCCACAAGTTTTCACTAAGCTTTCATTTCAGCCAACTCTCCTTTGGAATGCTTTGTCAGTTATTCTCTTTGTCCATTAGATCTTAATCATTCTTTAATGACAACCTTTGAAGTAGATGGAGAGGGCATTATGCCATTAAACTAGCCTGACAGCCGAAATAACAACCATATCGGTTATCCCTGCTCCATCCTTACTTTCCTCTGGATAGCATAACGGAATGGATGGATTAGTGGATGTAAAGCAAGAATATCCACCATTTGCCTGAAATGTTAGGCAAGTAACTCTTGACACATTGTGCAAATATTAGCATAATTTTCCTGGCCACTTTTGCCTCAAAGTCACTCATTGCCGAGAGGCCACACACGGCCATGATACAAAAATTTTCCAAGATCTGGCTCTCTCATCACTTGTCTCGCAAATCGCTAGTTGTTTAGAGGGATCTTGCTTGCAGTTGAGAGGCTTAGAGGCTTGCAATTGTTTAACGGGATCACTTTTATACCCTGAACTACAGCAAGGTCCCAATAACCTCTGTTTGAATCGTCATTTAGGGTCTACTGAGAGATCTCCACCGATCAGCACCACCAGCAATACTTCCCCTCTCTTCCCCATCCTTCTCTCTCTGAGACTTCCCCTGCGTTTGTGTTCAGACCTGAATGGTGAAGAAGGGGCCTCTAACTCCTTGACCACTGTCCACTTCACCTCAAGGCTCCCTCTATTTCCTTGGCTGCCAGAAGGACCTCGCAGCAGCTCTCATCGAATGGACTTAGTTCAAGAACCCACCATAATTGTATCACCTATTTTGCCTAAGGTCAAACTGTAATTTTCTATTTAATGCAATACATGCTCCATTGTGGGAGAAATTATGTATTTCAAAGGCTGGGTCTGTCTTTCTTTAACTTTTGTTGACCCTATCTCGCCTTAGTCGGGCCAGTTCAATTCAGCGATTATGAATTCAGTTTCATGCGTCACAACATATACTGACCACTTACCACTATGGATTCTACCCCATTTTACCAGTCTTCCCCTAAATGCAGAATATTGTTAAATTAATTAAATTAAAAATACATGCTGACTTCTAGTATGTTGCCAGTGGAAAACCTAAAAAAATTGCAAAATTAGTGCATCAGTGCATGAGCACTAAATTAAAATAGGGGTTAACACAGATGGCAGATGCCCACGTTACACCTTCTAGCATTGGCCACCATAACAAGCCCCTTCTCCATCTATTTTAATAGTAACAAAACATCTTCATCTCTTGCATTCCCTTTTGCTCCACTGCTGTTACTGTCCAGACTTCACTGCCATATAAGAGCATACTCCAAATACATGCTTTAAAAAAGTGATTCCTTACTACCAGACTTGAGTTACTGGATGTCAGCAGCCTATTTTTCAGGTACATAGTATGCCTTCTTCACTAGGGCTATTTGTCTCATGATGTCTTCCTGCTTCTTCCAATACTGGTGATCCAGCCACCCAGATAAAAAAACTCTACCAAGTGCACAAGTTTTTGCAGCCCACGTTTAATGGTGATTCTGTCTTTGTGATATCTTTCACCTTATATAATCCTGATTTTCTTAGCAATAATCTTCAAATTGTATTTTTTACATAAGTTTTGTCCATGCAGCCTCGGCATTCTTATCAGATCATCTTTCTTCTCAGCAAGACTTCCTATGTCATCAGCATAGCATAGCATGATGATTTTTTCTCCATGTACTTGTATTTCTGTTTTTGCCTTAATTTCATTACTGGATTTTTCAAAGTACATATATATTGAATATTATTGGTGACAGCACACATTCCACTTCGTCTGCATTTCCACAATGTTTACTCTCACAGTCAGCTGTTCTTCAAACAGCCTGCATGTTGCTCTTCTGACATTAAATGCCACTCCTATGCTCTTCAGTGTGGTGAGAATTCTGCTCCTATCCACATAATCAAATGCTATCTCTCGGTTGATGAAGTAAATATTCGTGGGCTGGTCCTTAAGAATAATCTTCTCTATGATAAGCCAGAGGGTTAAAATAGTTCGTAGGCTTAAAACAGAATATGCTTCTAGTGTGTTATGGTCAGCTGTTCCAATGGTCCATCTTCCAATCCATATAGTGCCTCACTCCACACCAATGTCTTCACATACTGTTTCCTGGTTTGAAGTCCTATCTTCTTTGAGCACAGAAGTTTTCTTTTTCCCATGAATGCCTTCTAAACTTGGGCTATTGATTGCTACAGCGATTGATGTCTGTTGTACTTCTTCCGTCCCACATGATGGATCTTCCAAGATAGGTGAAGGAACCCTCTTGCTCTAATTTCTCTCCTCTCAGGGTGACTGTTGCATTTAGCTGCTCTGTTCCACAAACTAGAATTTTAGTCTTCGTCTTACTTATTTTCATGTCATATTCTTGGAGTACTTGGTCCATTGCATTTAGTGACCTATGAAGATCATCACGATTTCCAGCTATGACTGCGATATCATCTGCGAAGTGGAGTATGTTTATTTCCTCTCTGTTTATCTTTATTCCACTCAGTCCAATTTTTTTTGCTTCTTGTATGGCCTCCTCCAAGAACATGTTGAACAGTGCTGGTGACAGGTTGCATCCTTGTCTTACTCCTTTGTTAATATTAGCTCCTATCTGACTTCTGTCTCCCATTTGCATTGTGACGACTTGCTTCCTGTATAGTTGGTAGATAATTCTCATGTCGTCATAATCCATTCAGAGTCAAGCAGTCTGAACATCTTGTTCCACTCGACATTATTGAAGGCTTTCTCCCAGTCCACGAATGCGACATACAATGGTTTGTTCAAATGTATTGTTTTCTCCAAGATTACTCTCAGGCAGAGTATGGCCTCCCTAGTACCCCTGTTCTTCCTAAATCCAAACTGGTTTTCTGAGAAGTTTTCTACAGTTTTTCTTTCCATTATTCAGCGAATTATTCTTGTGAGTCTTGCATGTATTTTTGACACACTCACTTTCCCTATGAATTTCATTTCCTTCACTTCAAATGACATTACCTTTTATCGAATGTTCTATAAAGTAGGTAACTTCAAGTAGTTCTGCAGGTGGCTTCAACTTTCCCCTATGAGAGGTTACTATACACCTCCTTTCATAAGTCTTTCATCCACTCTTCTATGGCCTATTTTGCTCTGTGGCTGACCACATTCCTTATTATTTTTTCACATCAGCTGTCCTTCCTGTAATCTTAACTTTTTGGATTTTCTTCTTTCACCAATTAGGTCCAAGATTTCTTAGGTATTCCATGGCTTCTGAATCTCTCCTTTTCTCCACCTACTTTCCCTTTAACAGCATTTAAAATGCTTACATAATATAAACATTCTCAAAGAAAAATATGAAAATAGCTACTGTTTACTCAAAGCTTCCTCACACTATTTTGAGCCATTGTAACACCCCACAAAAACAAAGAGAAATTTCCACAGCATGTCAAAATCAAAGAGAATTTCCAGATTTTTCAACCAGATATATTTCAGTAAGGTATTATATCCTAGCTATTCTAAAGATATATAGCTGGTAGCCAGAAAATTATATGAGGGGTGCCCACCATGATTAAACAATTAAATCAAAACTTCAAAAATTATTCATTAATAAAGAATACTCACTTTAAAATAAGGCCAATTGTTTCTTACTTGGTTACTCTGACCAAGGAGCACGGACCTGTACAATTTTGTCAAGATATAAAATCTTGTCTCCCAAGCACAACCAGATGCAATAAACCCTTTTCCTAGCATTTCCTCATTTATAGTTTTCCAGATATTCCTTGGTGAAATTTGACCAGATGTAATTCCATGCTGCACTTCTATATAGGTCTGTACTAAATGGAGATTCTCATGAGGACTCCAAAAATCTGCACAGATTAAAAGAACATCAGACAAGATTAAATTTTGGCCCAAAATTAACAAAGCCAATTTCATATTAATGACATTCAGCTAAGATAAACTCACTTCATGCAGTCCATACTTAGCTCTTAAATGACTGACAAAGGTTTCAATGACTCTTTTGTGAGCAGCAATAATGGTGTGTGGAAAGGTGTATTATGACAACAGTCATGGCATGTGAATAAGGATTTAGTAGAGCGAAGAGATGATTCCTGAGGGGTGTCACAATTAAATGAGTGTCTCAATCTGGTCTTGCATTGGTAAGCATTGATGCAGACAGTGAAACCTGCTTCAACTTCCAACTCCAATAAGTGATCACCTCTCTAAGGAGGAGATATCCTTTGTAATAGAATAAATTTCCAAGATGTGCAACGACAAGTTCCCTCTCTTTCAGTGGTCATGTCTGTCAGAGGCCAACAGCAACCATATTTTAGGCTAGTGGCCAATATTTCCATAGTCATTGGCAAGATTTGCTGTTTGTGTTTTTTGTTTTCTTTCCACAAACTCATCAGAGGATCTACTTAAAGCAGTACAGTGGACTCACATTACAAATCACATTTACCTCATACAGTAGACCCTCGCTTTATGATATAAATCCGTTCTGGAGGACCGATCGTAAAGCGAATTCCATCGTATGTTGAATCGGCATAATTTCCAGACGAGGTATTGGTTTAATGAGCATCAGTGCCAATCAATTCAGTGTATGCAACAGAGCTAATGCATATGAAATATCCTGGATTAAAATTATTCAAAATATTACTAAACCAATATTTAAAACAAAATCGGAGAAATTTGAAATTTTAAAAAGTGCGTGCACAATCAGCTCAGATCGTAAGTCGAACCCATCGTAAAGCGGGGGTCTACTGTATTTAATTTTTCTGAAGCAAAATCATTGTTCCACTGTATTTCATTTTTCTGAAGCAAAATCATTGTTCCTGATTGAAGGGGTACCTAAATGTATGGAAGAGAAATAATATTACCAAATTACAATCCTTATTCCTGATTCCCACAGAAACAATAAATTAGTGGTCAGGATTCAATTATATCTTATCCATGGATTCAAAATTTCATCAAATTAGAATCAGATTTTGCGGGAGGTATATGCATTTTGTTGCTTACAATTCTTCATTTTCTGTCGTAGAATCATTTGAAATCTCACCTAGGAATTTTTCATTTCAACACCATTGTATATGCTTCTAAAGAACAGCTTAGTGGGTGAACATTCATCACGTCATAAAATAGCATATCAGCGGAGATATTTATAGTAATAAATTACGTCAAGTTTCATTTAAAAATCACCACACCACACATACACGACACTGCATTCATAACCTTCTGGAGAATTTTGTGTGCCTACCCGTGCCTGCCACAAAACATTATTCCTGCCATTTTTATTATTTGATCAACTGATTGGCTGAAAATATTTCTTTTTTTATGAAAAACAAAGTTTTGAGATGCCAAAACATATACATACAGCATTAAACATATTATTAAACATCTCTCTTATTTTGCAGAGTAATTATGTTGAAACCACTTTTGTTGCCATATCGCACCATGGTTTGGCGCCAGGAATGTAGTGAACATTTAGCTGGGCCTTTCTGTGGATTGATTATGGAGTTAGTGGGTTCTAATCATGGATTAAATATAAATACAGGTTAAATTAAAATGCACTAAGATATTGAATAGATATTCATGTAGCCAAATGTTGAAAGAAAAGAAAAGTAGTTCTCTCCTAATCACGAAGAGGCTGTTACATTGGAAATATGACCATTATATCAACATTAACTTGCGTCAGGGTTTGCAACTCACTCTCTGGAACCAAATTCTGATACCATATCCTGTGGTTGTGTTTACAAAGTCACTACCACTCTGTGGTAATGTGCAAAAAAATTGTCAATATTAACCAGAAATACAGCAAAAGCCTGCAATTTAGCCAAAAAAAATACATGGAAAAATTTTTAAACACCACATTGGAAAATTACTAAGGATGCAAAAGAAAATGAACAACTACAGTTGTGTTCACTGATCTATCATTCTAAATTCCTAACCAAGAAAGAAATAGAATATAGTGATACCAATTACTGTACAGTTTTTTGAATGCAAAATTATGAGATTTCACACTAAGAGAAAACATAAAACAACTCATGGATTCATATACTAGAAAATGTAAAAAGTAGATTTGAATTAGTCTACAAGGGTCTTTTTTTATTTATGCATTGTTAATAAAAAGGAACTGGGAAATATAATACAGGAAAAGTAGGATTTGGATTTGATATTTGATGATCAAGATTTGATAAAAATTGGAGACTCAGATTCGATAAATGTAGGATTCGATCCATCACTACAACAAAGGCAATTTATGATGCATTAACAACGGAATTCATGTAGGCATCCACAATGCTACAAAATCAATGATGAAGATAGGCCACATGTACTATGTCCGAGAACTTGAGAATCACAAGTAAACTTTGGACACTTCCCATAACTATTTAGCTGGGTTGATGGTACAGAACTCCCATTGCGTTAGTGAACTTTGGAGGGACTTCAGAAGCCTTTGATGATATTTTTTAAGTAAGAAATGTAATTAATTCTCCTCTTGTACTAGAATACTAAATGCCCATGCCAGGCATACGCTAGAGAATGCATTCAGGATTCGGGATATCCATGGGTAAAAATTTACCCATGGACAAAGCTTCTAGAATACCGCACTTACTGTTTTTTCCATATTCGCCAACATCGAAGCGTGTGAATGTGCAATCTTTATCAGTAATCGCTAGGGCTACAACAGAGGATATATGTAAATAACTGAAGTAAACAGAGCCAGTTTTTCGGGCATTTATCCACACGTTTGCCGTCAATACCTCCGACGCAGTTTGGAAACTGCAACTTTTCTTTAAATCCTACAATATTTCCATCCCTAATTTCTCTTGAGGGCTGGGAAAGATATATTGGTTGCAGTCTCCACCAAACATCTGAACACACCTCAGTCATTATGTGACTGAGTTGAATAGCCAATATATTACTTCATCTACATCATCTACATCTACGTCATACCCTGCGAGCCACCGTATGGGCATGTGGCATGGGGATAGCCAGTAGTGTTGAAATGATCTTGCAGATATACCTCACATGATACAACTCTGCTTCGTCGTCAACTGTTCGCTCGGAGTTTGCACGAGCAGTTTGTGCAGGCAATTCGCTTTGGTGTTTGCTGGACTTTTTGCCATAGCATTTGCATAGCATTTGAGCTCACATTCGTGTTCACCTTGGAGTGTGGAGGCCTTCAAGGGTTCGCAGCAGTTACTCCCATTGTTACAACTGCTCATATCTTTCATTCAGGAACAGGATTTATGGGATAAATGACTTTAATTAGCTAGGTACAATACTTAGGACAGTTTCCCTGAAATACCTGCATTTCTTACAGCATTAAAAACTTAAGGAAAAGGTATTTAGATATTAGCCTCATATATTGTATTGAAATGGGGTAACTTGGTTATGCTATGCAAATACATCCACAATAGGCTCGTGGAGTAATAAAAAAAATCGTGAGGTACAAATTTGCATTGTGCGGGGATACACCTTTATTTATCAATATGGATATGCCCCACATTATGCTAGCTGGGTAATGTGCATGAGAATGAATCACCCTCCATGGTTGAGCTCAGATATACATTTGCATGTGAATAATTAAATAGAAATTGTAGAAGAAAAACACTTTCCTTTACACTCTTGGAGTACATAAGGGTAGTTTCGGCTGGTATGTGAATCAGGAAACGTTGGCTGGAAGTTAGTCTTGACTGGATGGACATACTTCACCCATGGTTTTTCATTAAATATTTGATCAAGGATCTGAAAGGCACAGGTCAAAAATGTATTCATATTAATCAGAAACTCAAGTTTATGGCATAGCATGCAGTATAGAGACAAAAAATGTCATATTCAGAAGCAAAGCACAGAAAAATAGTATTATATGATAATTTAGAAGTCACTGTACAAACGTAGAACTATAAAACAAAATAGTAATTAAAAATAACAGTGTAAACCCTTCCAATATTTCCACCTCTACTATCACTTTTCTTGATGTCAACATCTCCCTTAGCAACCAAAAATTCAACACCACCAACCAAGCCCTGCAACAAGCAGCAATATCTCCACTCAAACAGCTACAATCCCTTCCACACTAAACAATTATTCCTATACTCCTTTTCCATCTGAGGCCACCAAATTTGCAACACCCCTGACTCCCCAGATAAATTCCTTTCCAACCTTCACCAACCTCTCCTATGCAGATGTTATCTTGAGATTCTCCTTCACAAAAAATCCTAAAACAACCCTATTCCTCCAAAACTCCTCCCAACAATACCTGTCCATGAGACAAAATCTCTCTGCACCACCTATTTCCTGGTGCCGACTCTCCAGGTGCATCATTGAGAATCTCTTTCCTGTTCTCTCAGATAACCTCACCACTTCTAAAATTTTCTCTCACTGCCCCTCTCTCTCACCTTCAGATGCCACCCCAACCTTTCAGCCATCTTTTATTTTTGTTTCAGCCAAGTTATTTTTGAATTTTCGTCCATCTCTCAGGTCTTCGTCAGACAGAGGAAGTGGTCTGACTGCCAAGGGATGGGTGGGTTGTCGGGACCTATTGAGGAGTGGGTTGTACTCACACATTTGACCAAAATTGGTCCGTTTTGACCCTCCATTGGGTCCGGTGAACCTCACTCCAATGACGTAAGTCGGCAGACCGCACGGCGGCAACCCAAAAAGCGAATCAGAGGGATACCTAATCCCAATTATTTGGGCAACAGGCTCTCTCGGTACGCAGAGATGTGCGGTAGGCTCTAGCGAAAACGGAGCCGACGGTTACTCGTCTCAGTTGTTTGGGGAACCAAACTAAAACGAGCACTTCGGGGAGGCGGAGGCCCTTGAGGTCCTTTTGACCTCAATCCGCCTCATTGGTGTCGGTCTCGAAGGGGCAGTGGTTTCGCTAACCTTCCCTACCCATCCTTTCCTTCCACCTCTTCCATATCCTCGGAGATAAGCGAGAGCTTCAGTCCGGGGGTGGAAGTTGTAATCCTGCGGCGTGAGCTGGATCGCTTGCCAAGGGATGGGTAAAGTGAGTCAGAGAGACACCTCATCCCAAATATTTGGGCAACGGGCTCTCTCGGTTCGCATAGATGTGTGGTAGGTTTTCGCGAAAGCGGAACCGACGGTAACTCGTCTCTGTTGTTTGGGGTAACCAAACTAATACGAGCACTTCGGGGAGGCGGAGGCCCAATATGGGTCCTTTAGACCTCTATCCGCCTCATTGGTGTAGGCCTCGAAGGGGCTGCGGTTCTGCTAACCTTCCCTACCCATCCCTTCCTTCCACCTCTTCCAAGTCCCTGGGTATAAGCGAAAGCTTGAAAACCGGGGACGGAAGTTGTAATCCTGCAGCGAGAGCCGAAACGCCTGCCAAGGGATGGGTTGCCAGTAAGGAGAGGAAGAAGGGAAAAGGGGAGTAGGGGAAGGAAGGGGAGGAGGAGTGGTAGGGGAAGAGGAAAAGATTAGTGGGCTTGGTTGATTCCAAGAAAGGACAGAGCATTAAGAGCCAAATGCACATGAATGTGTAGTTATTATTAATGAATTGCTAATGAATGTGTTAATATTAATGCATTATTTATAGTAGTCTTTGAAATTTTTCCAAATGTAACAACATTTCACAGAATTACAGTCCATCACCTGCAACAATTGGGACAAATTTGGGTCTTGAGTAAATTAGAATCTGAGTGGCAGAAAACTGTGTTCAGCCAACCAGGCTCACTGTACTCAAATCAAAGACAGCTGCTAATCAAGGGAAACCCCAACAGATGAGAAACTTAATCCTAATACCATTGATTGAGTAATCATGTGTGGTGGTTAATTAGGGTAACCTCTGAAATCACCACCCCTGTGAGGTCAGCACCAGAAAGTTCAATTTACATCCCATTTATTAACAATTTGAGGAGCCCTTCTTGCTTGAATGTTAGATGGAAACCCTCAATTACAAGAAGGAAACCTCCACCATTTTGAATATGAAGTGAGCCTAAACTCATATCCTGAACAGAAATCACTCCTATAGAAGTTGAAGAATGGCATAGAACGCCTTGAAAAAGTTACTCACAAAACAGGTCTCAATGCTTACCTGAAAATATGGCCAACTCTTCTTCCCATGATCACATCCATTGTTGAGGTCCAAGATGAACACATACAAATTTCTCAAGATATTCATCTTGTATTTACATTCACTGGCTTTCACAGAGACCCTCTGATCTTCCAACTTCTCAGATATTCTTTTCCAGCCCTCCTTGGCTGATATTTGCTTAGAAAAAATGTTCGGAACCACTTCCTTAAACGTGTGTATTAGGAGGAGGGTAGTCTCATGGTCCCATTCATCTGCAGAGACAAAAATGTTTACACTAACTGTGTGTCAAAACCTGACATCTTGCCCATTTTGAATTAAATCCAAGGAAAAACCACATATTAAATCCACACTGACTTTATCAATAACTGACCAGTTTTGATGTTTCCTCTGAACTTCAGCATGAAAGAATTTTAGTCATCATCATGCCAATACTCATCCTTTTATTTAATTACAATTACTTATATACTAATTATTATAATTTATAAGCATTGGGGAAAACCAAAACTAGTACAAAACTCATCGTCAAGGAGGAGGCCTAGGTGGCTTAACAGGATAAGGCATTCAGCACTAATTTAGGGTATGCATTCCAGTCCAGTGTAGGGATCATGATTTCTTCTTTCAAATTGCTGTATTTTCATCTAAAACATAAACTGCTCGAATAGGTCAATGCTCATAGTTACAGTCCTAAACACACTCCATCCATTAAAACTAGTGATTTAAAGTGCCTAAAATTATAAGAAAGACTAATGGTTTTACTCAGATGAGTGAAATTTTGAAAAAAAATTACAAGGCTATACTATACATGCACCCTAGGTGCGAGTTTGCTTTCCATTAAGAATAAGATAAATTGATCTGACTCTCAACAGGAGACACCCTCTCCTATTTAAACTCTTGGGAAACATCAATATATATACATATAATGATGAAAAAATTTTTTCCAAAGATAAGTCCTGATCTAAAACATAAAATGAATAAAGTAGAAACTTGAAATTACGAAGTCGACTGGACCGGAAAAATCGGCACTTCGTAATATCAAATTTTGTATGAACAAGTATTTTTCAAGAGAATCATGATATTGTTATTTTTTGTTTATGTGTACGAAGTACTCTTGCGACGCACTTGCATGACTTACTAAGTTATAATTTATGAAAGTTAATTTAAATTTGTATTCACGCCAACAGGGTGCATAAAGTTGAACACGCCTAACTTGGCTGAGGTTGACGCTTCTTATTTTCGGTATTTCCACCACGTCGTTCCATCTTTTCGCAGTGGTGGTTTTCGTGGGAGAGGGGAGCAAAGGAAGGGGAAGGGCAGGACATCATCTGTCAGGCTCCATACAGCAGATTTGGTATGAAATGTCTCATCCAGAGGGGGACAGCTGCCCCCCCCCCCTTGCCTATGCCCATGCATAGCCTCCATTAGATTTTCATTCAAAAATTTCATAGCAAAATCTCACCCTAGTCCAAGTGTGAAATACATTCATCACTTGTCGATTTATGCAAAACTAGCATTTTCAGTATAATTTCTGACCAGCGTAACCAGCTAACTATGGTCAGCCAATTGAGTTTAGAAATTCAACTTCAGTCTGTGCAAACTGGCATTTCCATTACCATATGTAACCAAAGGCATGCTTAACTAGTGTATTGGAAATGGGGAATGATGAGGAATATATAACTTCTGGAAAATAATGAACTGTTGCCACATAATATTATGATAATATAAAAATGCACAGAACCTCATTTCTTCAATATTTATAGCCAATAAATAACCATGATCCTGATTTTTCTTTCACTATTTATTAGGCTTTATAAAAAAACGTAATGGTCCTGTTAATGCGGACAAAAAATAAGAAGTTAACTACGGAAATTAATTAGTTAGTTTCCAGTGGATGAACTGAAGAGAGTAGATAACATACATTTTCTTTTATAGCACTTAAGCTGATCAAGGATGTCATTGCTAGTGCTGTCATCAGATGACTGTGGTAAAGATTCCAACAGAAATAAAGGTTCCATACATTGCCTCTTCTTAAATATACTGTCCAAGAACTGTAAAGCACAAGTAAAATATTGATATAAGACGGAAAACCAAATCCACTCCATTACACATTAAACAAATCATTAATCAAAACATTCTTAAACCAAATAAATAAAAATATTCAATTCAGCAATTGTTTTGTAACACATAGGCTAGAGCTACCCTAAGGTGGCACAGATATCTTTGAAATATTGCTTCTTGGTGGTTGATAGTCATTGAATGTACAGTTATATGTTACTCAAAACTAAAAAGTTCGATAAGTGCTCCACCAATAGTATTTGACAACATTAGTCTTTAAAAAAATAAAGACATCACTTCCATGAATCCTAGGGTACATGAGCCAGTTAATTCAAATTTTGACAATGCCGATGATGGCTACACCCTTGTTAGCCATAAAAGTCAGAGTTGTCCTCTAACTACAAGCATCTCTGGAAAGGAATGGTCTTTCTCTCTAGCTACCCACGCCGATCAAATATAAATTTTGTGTTTGGAACTTTGAGCTCTCAACGAAGAAAGAAGCAGTCTTAAATGTATTAAGGAACAAGTGCAAGAGATAGGGGATTGAACAGCCAAAATCAAGCAGCCAAAGTAAACCACAGAAATAATGCTTCTCTCTCAAAGAAACATATGAGGGTCTGTATGAAAAGCTTCATAACCCATATTTCTGGACAAAAATGTTTGCTAAAAAATCTAGAGTCAGCCATAAAACCTTGGAGGGTTAGTGTTAAAAAAATTAAATTAAAATACTTTGGTACAGCACCACAAAACATGCATTTTCTTCATTTAAATTTTGTACTCAATGAGCAGTGCTCTAAGAACAAAACTTTACCTGGATCTTGTCTACACACTGTCAACTATGATCTTCAGCGTTTTACTGAACAATGGTCACATGAACAGGACATTCATCCATGCCAGTAGCAATGTTCTAGCTCACTTCCACTTACCATAGGAAAGAACAGAAACTTAGTGCCATTAGCAGTAATTTAATGCACAGAATATGATCTCTCAAATACTGACAGAATATTTCTAAATCACCATTAAGTAAGTGATAAATAGAGGAAGCTCATGGTCCTTTATTCTTAGTACACAGCTGCCACTTCAAAAACAATTCTACTCAAAAATATTAAAAAACATCAGTTCACTTATAAGGTCAAGAGAAATACATGATCACCACAATTTTTCTGTTCTTTCTTTCAGTGAAGAGAAATGAGTTGGGACCTTGCCATAGGTATAGCTGAATTTCCTGTGCATGTAACCAGAGTTCAGTGAATCACAAAACTTCATATTTGACAGCATGTAAACAAGATCCAGGAAAATTTTTGTTCTTAAAGGCACTGTTCACTGAGTAAAAAATTCTAATGAGGGAAATCCACATTTTGTGGTGCTGTGCCTAAGTATTTCAATTGTTCACAACCCTCCCAGGTATTATGGCTGACTAGATTTTTGAAGCAAACTATTTTGGGCCAAAAACATGGGTTAAGAAAGTTTTGGGCCAGAAACATGGATTAAGAAACTTTTCATTAAGATTCTCATTAACTGCTATGAGGATTGAAGCATAATTTTCTTGGGTTAATTAGTCTGCTCAATTTTGGCTACTGAATCCTCAATTTCCAGCACTTACTCCTTCATGTATTTAAAGATGTCGAATATGCAATTTCGATGCTTGACCTAAAATCAAAAGACATTCTTAAAAAAGAAAATATAGATGATGGCTGCCATGTTTCTCAGTTTTATCACATATATCTTAGCATCACTAGTTTCATATTATTGGTTACTAGATAATGGTAATTTTGTGAATAGATTTTCAAATCTTTTAGAAATGTTCTCTATTGCTTCAGTACATATTTAGTTTGTTTAATCTCTGGATTGTGTGATTAATATTCACCTAAAGTAAGAATAAGCATGCCTTTCTCGCTTATTTCTCATGCGGCCGAAGTAAAAATGCTCCAACATTGAAAGCCCATATTTCTGTTAAGACTGAGAAATTACAGCATGGGTGTCCTCACCGAATTAGGAGTTAATGTTAAATGCCTCACAGCTGATATTCATAGAATTTGAAAATTTATACCAAAATGCTAATATGACCTTAAAACAGAATACTCACTTCAAAATAAGGCCAACTCTTACTCTCATGTATACTTCCAATACTGAGCATGGACTTGTACATTCCTTTCAACATATTCACCCTGTCCCTGCATTCACGACCACATACCGCAACTCCCTTTGTTTTTACTACATCGGCTATTTTGTCCCAGACTTTACGTTGTGCAATAGGAATATACATCATGCTGGGTTCCACTACCATAATGGTCTCTAATAAGATGTGGATATCCCGATGACTCCAGATATCTGCACAGAAAAAAGAAAATAAGACTGTCAAAAAAACTCCGGTTGCTACAGACCAAAAATAATCGAACTCCAGGGCTTGCCTGAGCTCTTCTGGACAAAATTGTCATTAGTACAGGTGAAAATCCCATTCCTCCAAGAATATTTCACAGATGGTGCAAGTACAGGATCACTACAAATTAAGCATGTACAGTGAGATAATGATGTTTTCCAACATAGTACCACCACTGTTGCTTTGGGGTTATTGGCTTCCATTCTAATGATATATTATTTTTATGTCTCAGCTGCAACTAGGATCAACATGCGTCTATTCTGAGTATAAACAAATATTCCATCTTCCTCAACATGAGTTTCAAGAATAGGACCAGGATGACAGTTCAAGGGGAATAATTAATTGCTAAACACCAAATAAGATTCCCAATGCCTTATTGAGGCAATGTAATAAAAATCCTAAATCCATACACAAACAAACAAGTGCGTAAAATGTTACTCCTCACTAATCAAAAACATCATATTCTGACTTTGAGACACAAATTTCCAAACAAATTTCTTATATCCCACAACTTTTCCAGGTCTTCAAGGCCCGTTTTCAATTTCCATGACATTCCCAGTACTTCAGGTTTTCCAGGCCTGTGGCTACTCCATTACTACCATACCACTGGCAATCATACAAAATTAAATAACTTAATACATTTCAAAATTCATTTATAAATACCATATGTTAGATGAGTGAGGTCATTTTTAATGAGAATAAATACCGTATTTACTCGTGTAAGCCGCGCCCTCGTGTATCCCGCGCACCCACATTTTTTGGCAGGCTCGTGAGGAAAAAAATTATTTTTATGAAAAAATCAATTTTATGCCCTTGAGCCTGCATCATTTTGTCATCACATGAATGCACATTCTTTAATAGAAATTCTGGGCCTAAGTTAAGTGTTGATGTACATCTTTCTCATGAATTTATTGCATTATGTTTTAATATCGTCACGATGCACAGCTCGCTTTATTGTGCATCTTTTTCTCCTAGCATCAAACAGTAATCACAGTTGAATACAATCACATCATTCAACTATAAAAATGGCATCTGTTCGAAATGAAGTATCCAAATAAAATTATTGCAGAACTGTACACAATTTCAACCCGTGATCATTTGACTACGGATATCCGTCGGCAAACCAACAAATAAAAGCAGATTGCCGTCCGTACCTGATAGATACATGATAGCAGTGGACTCGTCTGCTTTCTGCACAGTAGCTGTGGGCTGGGATGATTTAACAACACCGGAACGTCTTGTAAACACACGGAAAAACTAAACTAAATGTAATAGCAGTTATAATTCTTATAAAACTAAAGAAAAACACATTCGTGGAAATAGAATCGTGAATCACTAATGAATATTTATTTCATAATAGTTCTCATTTTTAGTTTTCGTCACTGCTACTAAGATCTGAGAAAATCACGTCCTCACTTTCACTGTCCCACACCTCACTGTCTTCGTTGCTGTCCATGTCATTTGAAATGCAACATTTCTTAAAGCTTTTTACGACTAAATCCTCTGGAATCATCTTCCATGATGCCAAAATCCATTGAAAAATCTGTGTCAACTCTGTTTTTTTATTTTTCCCATGGGAGTTTCTTCATGTATAGTGCTTGCCATCCACTCTGTGTACAGGATCTTCTTGTTCACTTTGAATAGTCAATTTATACTAACGTCTTATGGCTGCGTCATGCCACCTGGAATTGTCACCTGGTCAGGCTTTCCCTCTTGCAGCCTTTGTATTACAGGTTCTTCAAGATGCCCACGAAAACTGTCGAGTACTAATATGCTACGCAGCCGTAGTAAGGCACCAGGACGGGATTCCCACACACATTTAATCCAATCTAAGACCATGTTACTGTCCATCCAACTATTTTCTTGCGCCCTAACTATTATACCGCCTGGAAATATAACTTTCTTGGGTAGAGTTCTTCGTTTAAAAATAACATAAGGTGGGAGTTTTTTCCCATCTGCCAATACTGTCAACATCACTGTACAACACTGTTTTTCATAACCACCACTTCATACTTGCACAGACTTCTGGCCAATTTCATTCACAGTTGTTTCTGATGGCATCTTGAAGTACACTGGTATTTGGTCTGCATTTCCAATTTGTCCCAATAAGTAGCAATGTTTTTTCCTCAGCTGAATTACATACCTCTGAAAGCTCTCCAGCTTACCTTCATATGCATCAGGCAAGCACTGGGAAATCGTCCTCCTTCTCCTAATTGATAGTCTGTTTCTGATAAAAAATCGTTGTAACCATACTCTGCTTGCCTTAAAGTCTGCCGGAACAACACCTAATTCTCTCGCTATTTCTCTTGCTTTCACCTGGCATATTTATGTTGACACTGCATACGCATACTGTCGTCGATCAAAGATGTATGAAGCCAATCACTTTTCTAGTTCAGGGTATTTTGCACTTTTAACCCTAAAAACTCTCACGCTTTTTTTTGCAGATTGAAGTTTTTCCTTCATCTTCCTCCAGTCTCTGATGTACGATTCAGATACACCATATTTCCTTCCTGCAGCTCAATTTCCTATTTTTTCAGCATCGCTTATAATATGTAGTTTTGTACTCACAGGATACGATCGCAATTTCACTTCAGAATTCATTTTTAGGGTGGTAACTGCAAATTATTTTAAAATGCCAAATGACTCGAACTTGCTTACTCCTCTCTCGCATGGAGCTGATAGCATGGACAGAAAAGCACGTATAGTAAGAAGGTACAATCTCTGAGCATACGAGTCTTGCAACTACGTAATAAATACTTTGTCGTGTTTTTACAATGTAGCTTTAATGTGTACGCAAAAGTGGCTATCTATTACGTAAGAAATGTAGCTACAGATACGTGATACCGAAGCAAACTCCGATTACAACTTTGAAAAGACTTAAAGGTGCCACACCCCCTGTGGCAGCTTACAGGATACAATGTAGATACAGATTTGAATACATATCAGTCCTAAAATATGTTATCTTACGTACGATCTATACACGGTAAGTGCCACTTGTCACGTGGTGTTTCAGATATAGCCTATCTTCAAGTATTGTTGTACGCTCAGACTTTGATAAACGATGATTTTTATTTCTATTTACTTCAAAATATTTTATGGGTTTACTACCACACCATACTTACCAATTCACATTGATATATTTACTTTGGAAAAACTAACGACTTTGGAGGAACTAACGACAGGAATTTGAGGTAAAATGATGCGCGGCTTACATGAAAATCTGGAGGATTCGCGTAAGCCGCGCACCCCCATTTTTTCACCAGCATTTCCGGAAAAAAGGTGCATGGCTTACATGAGTAAATACGGTACAATTGCCAGTATCACCAAATTACACACACACAGTCTTCATAAAGTTACAGTTACACAATGGAAAACAGCACATCTTGTGCAAAGTTCATGGACTAAATTTCATTTATTCACATGACATTGACAGCAAAAGGGGACAGGTAAGTATATCAAAGGTCAAAGCATTCATCACTTATCTGATTCCCATACCGGACAATTAATTTTTACAGTGAATTTCATTTATCCATCTGTCTCTCTGCAAGTGACTCTCACTAAAATAAAATCACTCAGAAAATAGCAAGATTAGCCATGATAATTATATTTTTTTAAAGATGTATATAGTTCTGCATTGAAACACACTATGGAAATCAGAAAATGTAATCATTCTTAAGGAACTTTCAAATGATAGCATAGGAAAAAGTTGTTAACTTATCAAACAGGTTATTTCCCATACTGGGTTCACCATTATACTTCACACTAAAATGTTCCACAAAATAAGAGAGGAAAGGAGGAGCAATGATAAAAGTCATGGTATGGGAAGAAGCATCTACAGGGGTTTAATAAAAGCTATGGAGGTGCAAATTTGGAAAACAGGATCTCAAGCTGCCACTCTTTGTAACAGTGATAGGTAAATGGAGACAGATAATTCTTGAATCTATACGTGTGGCTGAGGCTGGTCAGCTCAAAGCCATTCTTGCAATAATTATCATTAACTGATTGAATCCCCTATTCAATCCATTTAACCTCCCTGATTTCATTTAACTTTCCTTATTCATGAGCAGCAACCTAACAAAACTCCAACATGCAAAATGAAAAATTGAAAGACATGTTTTAGAACACTCATTTTAACGTCACCATGAGAATGGTGGAAGCATTTGGGACCAAGGACAAAAAGATACAAACTGATAGAAATGACAAAAAAACTGACAACAAAATGTACTCAATTAGTTTAAGGTTAATACGTGTGAAGATCAATAGTTTCCCAATCATGGTCCTGCAACATTTTGGTTATTTTCATTGCATTAATAAGTTTTACAGAGTGAAAGACTTACTTTTTGCATCCCACAGGAGTAAATCAGGACCTATACATTCATGACTGCTGATAGATGACTGAGGAAGAGATGGCTGTACTTTAGACTCCAATGGAGGAGCAGGATCAGCATACAGGGACATACACTCTCCTGCATTCTGATTGGGCAGATCAGTGATGTTGCTGCTCCTACTACAGGTATATGGCTGAGGTAAAGGTGGCTGGTCGATGGAACAGCTTCTGATAGATGACTGAGGAAGAGATGGCTGTATTTGATGCTCCAATGGAGGGGCAGGATCAGCACACAGGGACGTACATTCTCCTGCATTCTGATTGGGCAGATCAGAGACATTGCTGCTGCTACTGCAGGTATATGGCTGAGGTAAAGATGGCTGGTCATCAGATTCCAATGATGGGACAGTCTCCTCGCACGGCCTCTCTTCAAATAAGCTGTCAAGGAGCTGAAAACCATGAATCAAATACACATTTATATCAATGGGAAAACAAATTTATAGCATTACATTGAAAATATATAGGTAAAACTAAATATGTGAAAACAAAAAGCCATAAAGAAAGAAAACATGATGGGGGAAGAAAAAATGGTAGATGACCATTGTCTTCCAATTCCAAAGTAAAAATACTTTTGGGATGCTGGCCATTCATATACCAGGTGTGGCCATTTAATGACCGGACTGGTGCTGCCACCAGTAAACAGTAAGCACACTGTGGAAGGTTTGAAAATGTCTGTACCTGTTGATGCTTCCTCCACCCTGAGCTAGATGGACACAGTTGCACGTCGCTCAGTCCTGCTGCAGCAATTGCCCGTTCAAGTCCTTGTACTAGCATCTCATCAAAAAAATGCTAAGAGTTCATATGGAGCAATGAGTTAACTTCAAGTTTCTTGTGAAACTGGAGAAAACTGTTAAAAAGCTCATGCCAGGTTAAAGGAAGTGTATGGAAGTGAATATTTATTATGCACACAATTTTTTGAAGGGTTTAAAAGGTTCTATGGTGCCAATCGATGCATTGGAAAGCCCTAACTCACCACGGCAAAAAATACGAAAATGAGCAAATAAAATTCAAAGCCATAATAATTTGTTTTTGACAAGTGTGAAATTGTCTACGTTCACTGGGTCCCTGAAGGTCAGACAGTCAATCAAAATTATTATGTTGAGGTTCTAACTGCCCTTCACGAACAAGTGAGGAGACAAAGACTCGATTTCTGGAGGGGCAATTCCTGGATGCTTCACCAAAACAATGCGTCAGCCCATTCTGCCATGTCTGTGAAGGAGTTCTTTGCGAAATATGGCATCACCGTGCTGGATCACTCACTGTACTCACCCAACCTGGCTCCACGTGCATTTTTTTATTTCCTAAACTCAAATCGAAGTATAAGGGGACAAGATTTGACAGTGTGGAAGTGGTGAAAGCAAAAGTGACGGAGGTTCTCAACAAGCTGACAGAAGCGTACTTCCAGCACTGCTTAGAAAAATGGAGAATTTGTATGGAGCATTGTAGGGATCGGCAAGGAGAGTATATTTAAAGTGATAAACTTTCTAATGTAATTGGTGATCAATAAATTGTTTTGTAGCACCAGTCCGGTTATTTAATGCCATACCTGGTACATCAGGAACTGGTAGTCTGTGTCAGCACTATGGAGACACACCACGAAAGTGTCGTCTACATACTGGAAGAAATATTTCATGTGACAAGGAGCCCAATGCAGTAACTTTTCCTCTATAAGAAAGTTTGTGATGGTGAGAGTCGAAGACAACCCCATAGGTACAGTACCAAAATTAACCCCCTCCCACTCTGTAAAAACCACTCTGCCAGAAAAACCACTCATCACCAAAAAACTCACGAATGCCAAAAACTCGCTAATGCCGTTGCGACTATCCCTCCCGCATTGTGGTCTCATGTTTCATTGTCTCGAGTTTGCTGTCTGCGATGGGACAACCAACTCACTTTTATACTGAAAGTGACAGAGGCGCACTCTCTTCTCATCGACTCAATGCTTGTGCCATTTCCTCCACCAATCAACAAGGACGAAGATTTCCTCTACTCCCCCAACTCCTCGCTTTATCATTCATCATGTTGAAGGCCAGCAAAATCGTGTTGCAGACTGTTTGTCTCACCCGAATGATTCTGAGGCAATTAGCCCTCAATGCTCACTGTTTCTCAATTTAGTCCCCCTTTCTTTCGTAAACATTCGTGAGCATCAATATCAATGCTCAGATCCTAATCTTAAATCTATAATTTATGTAAGTACTACTGCTTAGACATCAGCTGCAATTTAAATTTTATGATGGGTGACATGTTAACTACTTAGGTCTTGGGACCCAGTCCCATTGTCAAGTTTATCCAGAAAAAAAATCATCTAATTCTACGAATGAACATAACCATGAGTGAATTAAGATTTTAGGTTTGAGTCAACTAAACCTCTCATTATACTAACATAGCATAAATACTTCCATGATCAAAGAAATAACTCACTATTGCAAACTATCACTTGTGAAGATGAAATTTCCACTTTCCATTTTATTATTTTCCCTGAATAATAAAGGATAACAATAGTACAGGATATGTTAATGCAGTTGAGTTCTCATTTTACATCGTGCATGTTGTCAGTCGATCTTTTGACGTGACTTACATTTCAGCTAATCACCCTACGTGAATTCAAACAATTTTGAGTATTACACAATGATCTTACTATTAAGAAGACAACTTATAAAATACATGAAAAGAGCCTAATCTTAGGTCATCTAAATTTTCTCTTAAATTCTTAAAGGTTATACTACTTGACATTAAAATACCTACATGCTTACTTTGGTATTGACCACTCACAGGGAGACATTGCGTTACAGATGTTAAGGATGCAGACGAAAAATTTTTTATCTGAAACTGCAGTGAAAATGCCGGAAATGAGTCACGACTCTCTGCCCTTAAATCCTGGGTTTGTGAAAAAATTGCCATTACACTCTATCATCCCAGTCTAGTATTTAACATTTTGAACTTGGCATCAGAAGTGTCAATGGCTGTGAGGTTTAAGGTGCTAGTACTATACTTTTAAGATAGTTTTTGCAGATTCGGGACTCGCAGATGGCGGATGTTTTTTCGGTCAAATATTCTTTGGAAACCAAGACAGAGCCTCATTCTAAACTTTTACGACTATAATTATAGCTTTTTTCCATTTTTAGCCTATTTCCTGGATTTTCAACTGCTCAGAGTTTTGTAGGCAATTGTGGAATTCTGTCCTTTGCTTGGAAAGCTTGAATATTTTCCAGTTTTTTGAATTCGAGAATACTTTTTGGGGAAGACATAGCTCCATTCGGTCAAGCGACATTTTGGAGGTCATTAACGGGAGACAAATATGAAAATGTATATCTTTAAGCGATGTGACTGGTTTAAATTTCCTAGAAATGGTGCTTCAAGGCAGATATTATTAACTCAATTTTTCCTTCAATCATGATTACTTTTTGGGAAAGGTATAGCTCCGATCGGTCATGAGACTTTCTGGAGGCTGTAAGTGGAAGACAAAGACGATAGTATATATCGTCAAGTGATGCGATTGCTTTAAATTTCCGAGAAATTGTGCTATGTAAACTGGGATACTAGTTATGCCAGCCTTGCGATGATTATTTTTAAAGACAAGTAAAAACCATTCATCTCAAAAATTCAACCCACTGTCAGCTATCAATACCCCAGCATCTGTCATGGTTTCCGAAGAATATTCGACTGAAAAAACATCAGCCGTCAGTGAGTCTCAAACCCGTAACAACAACCTTACCACTAGAGTAGACTAGCGCCTTAAACCTCACGGCCATTGGGACTTCTGACGCTATAAGCGAAATGTAAAATATTAGACTGGCACTATATAGTATAATGGCAATTTTCTCTTGAAACCAGGACTTAAAGGCACAAAGTCAAGACTCATTTTTGGCATTTTTACTCGTTTCAGATAAAAATTATTTTGTCTGCATCCTTAACATTCATTAGGTGATGTCTCCTTGTCAATAAGATTTGCTTCCATTGCTATGGGTCGATTAGTAAATATCTATGCACTGAAATAATCATAAGAACATTGTGTGAGTTATGCGACACTAAATG
Organism: Ceriagrion tenellum; assembly: GCA_963169105.1. Taxonomy (NCBI): domain Eukaryota; kingdom Metazoa; phylum Arthropoda; class Insecta; order Odonata; family Coenagrionidae; genus Ceriagrion; species Ceriagrion tenellum. Next base: position 55,452,968 of record OY720639.1, on the reverse strand, counting down.
CAGTGGCCGTGTGCCAAAGCTCATTTGTTACAGCTTGTCGTGCAGCTTCAATGCACCTGTGCCATCTATCAGCCAAAGTATTATGTATTTAAAAACTCAAATCCGAATCTCCCTATCTCTTGGCCACTCTATACATACTTACGCTATGATAATACGTAAACTAGCATGTACCTAGCATTTTTTATGGATGCTGGATTGTCTTGTGTAAGGATTCAACTTGTGTCAAAATTCAACTTACATGGGTCCTTAGAGAATGTATGCCTGTATTTGTGTCTTTTAAGTAGGAGTGGTAACCCTAAAAAGTCATTAGACCAAAAATTTTAACATTAATATCATAAAAACAAAAAACTCACCTCAATATGGGGCCAATCCTTTTTACTGAAAGCAGTTCCAACATAGATGAAGTCCACTATTGAACGATACATCATTTTCAAGAGATTCCACTTGTCCCTGCATTTTTGGACAGATGCATTGATCCCCATTGCTTGCAATCTCTCAGCTATTTTTTCCCATCCATCCTTTACTGATATTTCTCCAGCTATCATGCTGGGGTTAATTTCCAAATAAGTCTCTATCAGGAGAAGAGTAGCATTATAACCCCAATTATCTGAAAAACAAAAAAATAAAAGGCAAGGTTCACTGATGGTCAAAAAGCAACCATGGTCCCTGAATTAACTTTATGTTTTGAGGATTAACTGGGAGGGATTGCATTACTTATAAAATGAAAAGTACTTTTATAAGTCCACCCTTGATATTTCGTTCTAGCCCTGGTTTCAACTATTTACGGTCATTTTGAAGGAGCATGACTCAGTAGCTGAGCCAAGCACACATGTAGTCCGGTCAATTTGGAAAGGGAGGGGAATATAATAAGAGAGGGGTAATGATTAGTAAGGAAGGTGAGAGGTATCAACAATGGGAAGTGAAATGGAGGAGTAGGAAAGTGCTGGAGAGAGGATAGTGCTGTTATGATGGATGCACGTAAGGCTGGGAGAGTAGGGTCAGATACATCTACATACTACCCTGCAAACTGCCATATGAGAGTAGGGCAGGGAGTATTAGGTCACCAGCCATGTAAAGATGTAAGGTTTTGAGAGATAAAATGGTTTCATGTTTTATGGGAGTGTATTTAGTGGAGCTCAGTTTTTATTGTGGGCACTTACTGTGCACAGAAAGAACAAGTTTTTGTACCTATCTGTTTGGCAATGTATCTCTCTTATTTTATCACTTCAGTCAGACCTAGAGATGTAGAGAGGTGTCATAATAATATTCTCTGTGTCGCTCTGAAATCCAAAAGTTCTGAATTTCTCAAGCAAGCTAGGCCTAGCGTGTAGCCTCTGAGTTTCTAGGGGCTCTCATCTTAATCCCTCTAAAAGTTGTGAAACACTATATGTTCACTTGTAGTAGTTTTTAATGAAGCATGGAGCTTTTCATTGTATTTTTAAATTTTTTTGGTTAAATCTTTATGACCAGGGTCCCAAATGCTCGCTGTGTATTCCAGGTGTGGCCTAACCAGAGCGAAGTAGCATCTGTCTTTTACTTTTTCATCCAAGGAACTTCCTATTATATGATTAACAAAAAATGGTTTCTTTAATGTTGTGCTTAATATTTTTTGTATGTGTGTTCCCCATGATATATCAGAAGTTAAGGTAATTCCAAGATATTTTACTGTATCTGAAAATGTTGTTTATCCACCCACAGTACAGGTACGGCATTTGTGTGATGACTTTTGCAGGAAGTTAACAGTAATGCAATTACTAATATTTAATTCTAACCCTCACTTCTGGAAACATAAATGAAGTCACTACAGGATTTGCATGTGTCATAGTGAGAAAAGGGGTGGTTCGTTGAATGAGGATTATGGTGGAGACAGCATTCAGGAGGTCATGTGCAAGGATTGCTCATTGTTGGGACAAAACAGTTGGGAGGGAAATCTATTGTTAAATTTAGAGAGTCGGCTTAGTGGCACAGCTAAAGGTTGATGGAAAGGGTTGTCAAAGGGTACACTTTCTTCAAAAAGGAATTATAGGCTCAAAAAAACTTTTGAAGCACTTCTTGAAAATTATAGATAAATTATCAACTATAGCTTGGTTGTGAGTTCCTGGCTCTTTGAAAGGCCCGATGCTAAGAAGGAAGAAAAGCAGAGAGGTTGACAGTATTTGCAAGTAGTTTATGTGAAACAATTAGAGTATATTCCCACCCTCTTTTACACCCCATTCTAACTGCAATTTATCCAAATATGGCATGCCCTAGTCAAAAATAATTTTCCATAAGAGTGTCATGATCTTTCGACCAAGCACTAATGTTCAAAGAAAATAACATTCTTTTTGTCTTAAAACACACTTAGCCCTTAGAGTGTAGCATGACGTGATATCACGTCATGTTTGATGTTTGTCTTTATGCTGGTGTTGATGATGTGACATCACATCATGAGTACTGTGAGTATTCCAGCTTTCACTAGGCCCCCTAGGGAAAGCTGGAGCACTCACGGTACCCATGATGTGATATTACATCATCAGCACCAGTGTAAAGACAAACATGACGTGATATCATGTCATGCCGCACTCAAAGGGTTAAAGAACACTAATTCAACATTCACCGGAACATTAAAAGAACATAGGTAATTTGAACAATTAACACTTAAACACTGAAAGTGCCAATATTGGCCCGCCGTTTGGTGCTTCTCACTGCCGAAAGTGCCATTTTTGGCCCGTTTATTTTGAAGGCCTCCTAACAATTTTGTATGCCTCCTATTGGTATAAGACTTGGTGTCAATCATCTTATTTATCTTTTCCATTGAAATATGAAGGATGAAGCATATTACTACAGAGGGGACGGAATTGCAAGAATATGAATTTTGGGAAAACCAGAGGTTCGGGAAAAGGGTCTGCCTGCCACCATGCCCCAACCGCGCTCTATCCTAATCCCTAACCCTCTTTGGAGGAGGAGGTGCCATAAAATTTGCATGTGCAGAGGGAGACCCTTTCTTATTCCATTGTTTTTCTTTTGCACCAAGTCTTTGGTGAATGATTTTTCATGAGTTGTCACTTTCTTCCGAGCCTTTGGTCCATGAACTCTGACAGTGCGTTTCCAGCTCTTTCTTTCTTCCCTCTGATACTTGGCAATATTTCGTTAGGTAAGTATTTCCATATCATCCTTACCTTCCTGAACGCGTACATTGCAATAACAAATTTTTACTGTATTCCCTGGTGTACTCATTTTTCAGGAATGGCACTAAGTGCAAAATGACTGATGTCAATACAGAGAATGGCTTTTCATTGACTCAGACTCGGAGGCTTACGAGCCTGAAAGTGCATCTGAGGAAGGAGGGTCAGAGTCAGAGAAGGAATATCCTCAGAGATCTAGTTCTTCATCGGGAGCCGAATGGAAATCTCTGGATAGAAAACCCAGGACCATTCCTCACGTCAAACTGTTTTCCGGCAGGACTCCGGGATTCAACCTTAGCGAGAATCCCGGAATACATGTGGATTCGTCGCCTGTGAGTGTTTTTCTTATCTATTTTGTGCAAGTTATTCATCTCTTGGTGGATGAAACTAATAGATAATACCACCAGTATGTAGATAGAATGGATGTGGGACCATCTCACCAGCCTGATGTGACAGTGACTGAAATGTTCCTTTTTTTAGTCATAGCATTGCAAATGTCAAATGATGTAAGAGATTCTCTCACACTATTAGTCACTTTTGAATCAGTTTCATACTCCATTCTACAGCAATACAATGAGGTGAGACAGATTTATTCATATCCTCTGCTTTCTTCATTTCTTGGACAGCAGTAACGAACCTAATAGAAACCACGAACAGTACAACAGACTTTGGAAAATAAGGACTCTATTTGACATGCTCCACAAAAATTATGCTAAGTTTTGATTGATAGGTGGAAGAATGAGGCAGCTAATACCAAAAATGTAGCTGCAACGATACACAATGCAGCAGGTGAGGTGGGTTTCTATAATGCATGGGATCTTTCTGGTGAGAGGGTAACTGGAGATGCCCTTAAAGACAGTTTCACAAGCAATGGTTGATGCAAGATATATGTACAATTCAGAACTTTATGCTGCATGCTCAGACAATGCCGCTAACATGATAAAAATGGGCAAAATAATTGACCTATGGCATGTGACATGCAATTCCCACACTGCTAATCTTCTGGCCAAAGAACTTGTCTCAGCTGAGGTGGTATCAAGGGTAAATACTGTGTTGAAAGCATTTACTTCAGCTGATCAAGAAGACCATCTTCTTGCATTTGGTGGCCTCCCCATATCACTGGCTTGTGAAAAGCGTTGGTGTAGCAATAGAGATGCCTTTCTTTGCCTCAAGAATAACCTAGCAGCAATGAAGAAAGTAGTTGGCCAAGGGATAAAAATTGAACAAACAGCTCTAAAGTTAATATTTGATGAAAACTTCATGAAAGAAGTTGATGATGGGATCAAGTTATTTGAGCCAGTATGCATTCTAATAAACAAGTGTCAACAGACGAAGTTCAATATTGCTGATGCAGCAGAGGAGTGGTTTCAATTGAAATTGCCAGATGGATATCCTGAACTTGAAGAAAAAGTTGAAAAAAGGCAAGACTATACCCTCACAATTTATGGTTTAACTGCAAACTTTTTGCACCCGACATATTGAGGGAAGAGATTGGGTACATAACAGTGTGATGAGGTATGTGAGGTTATAATATAGAATATTTTTATACGAAATTGTTAGAGGACAATTTTTAATATCTCAAACATCAACAGAAAGAAATTCACAGTAATAAAACTTGTACCTGTCATAGGTGGAAGAGTTCCTACTCGACCAACTTGATGGAGACGGGTTGGAAGACCTAGCAAAATTCATCAGTGATAGCGAAGACAGTGTTTTTTGTGTGCTGAGAAACAAGGGCATCAACCTTTGGGGAGCTTGCTAAACACAAGCATCCAGGTTTAAGTAATCTTGCAAATAAATGACTTAATGTCCCTGCATCTTCTGCACAACTTGATAGAGTGTTTAGTAATTGGTCATATGTACACTGACTATTAAGGAACAGGTTTACATTTGAAAGATCTAAAAGGTTACTACATGCCTACCATACACTTTAACTTAAAGATGTCAAATCTGATGAATATTAGCCATTGGAAAATAAAAACATTAATAAACAGTTAATTCTTTTCATTGATTAGGGGAGCGTATGTTATCCCTACTTACCAGTATTTTTCATAAATATTCTACTACCAGTAGCTGATATTTAACAATGTGCTCAAAAAAATCTTTAATCTTGTGAATTTAGATGAGATTTTAGATAGGTAGGCCTACACCTCAAAAGGGGTGAGTGTCAATCATTTATGTTCATATAATTAGAAATGAAAACATTTAAGCCTACTCAAGGAACTTTATATACGTATTGCCCTAGTGTTTCCAGCTGAATATCTATCTATCCCACATAACTCAAGATAGGTATCAAAAACTAAGAAGGCCTACACTGTCCTATACAACATCTCCAAATTTAATACTATAAAATAATACTAGATGCCAACTTGTCAAAGATGAGACTAAACATGACCAAAAATTATAGTTTTATTGTTTTAATCTTACATCTTGGAGACTAATCTCACCACCATGTGGTTTTATTGTATTCTTATTCATGATGTTTTCTAATTGTGTTACGTTGTAATTACTCCATAGAACTCCCAAAAATACATCATCATTGTAGTTTTAAAACAATAGAGATACCTTCCTCTGTCTGAAAGAGAACTGACCAGTAATAAAGAGAGCAGTTAGCCCTGGAACAACAAGTAAACATACAGGTCTTAGGTTATTTGTTGATGGTAACTTTCTCTGGGCTTTGATAGAGGTGCAGTAATATACTTCCTATACCTAATTTTTCACTAAGTGGCAATGGACATAATTTCACTTCAATTAAAATACCAGTTAATATGTATAATCCTTAATCTAGCCTACTGCATGTATAATTAATTGCAAGTACTTGCCATAGAAAATTGCAAAAAAAATGATATGAAGTGGCTACAAATGACTCAGGCCTACACCAATCAATCTAGTAAACATTGCTTTGACTAGTGGATAATTTGGTTTTTAGACAGTTCAGTCTTGGATAGTTACTGATTTCCTGGCAGGCCTAGCAATGGTGGGCTTGTAATAGGCTATTTAAGTCGAAAATGCAATAAAAATAGGTTTAATTACTGAAATGTATTAGTATATTGTTAAAATAAAATTTTTCAATAATCATAATCACTTCTTTGGCAGTATATGTAAAATTAATTTTCTATGAGTAGAATATGTAAATATTAGGAATATTCTACATTACATATTCTACAGTAGAATACACACATAGATTATGCACTTCCTACACAGAATATTCTACTGACCCAACCCTGCCAAAAACTCATTGCAAAAATCTGTGAGACTAATCAAATTCATTTGATACAACTCAGCAATATTGTTTGGCACAAATAAGATGTATTTCTTTTGATCATATTAAATGTATGTGCTTCAGTATGCATCAAGTCATAAAAGACCATTGCATAACACTCAAGGCAAACTGTCACCAATTGCCAAAAAATGTCAGCAGTTAATTAAAATTAAGGTAGAAGTGCACATAAGGAACTAAAAGACCTTTGGCTAAAGTGGCATAAGTTTTCTCTAAAAATTTCTCTAGGGTTTCTCTCTCACAATAGATGTACACTTCTACAATGAGAAAAAAATATACCAATATTTACTGTGCAGGAAAGATGAAAAACTGTAAGATGAACTCAGAGGCAGCTGTCAAGTTGTTGAAAAAGAGGTTTATAGACTGGCCAATGTCCATTTGCTACAAGGGAGACAATCAACTTTCATTGACGTTTGACAAAAGTAACAAACTTAGCATCCCAGACTCTTGAAGATGATGCTATTGTCTTGCACCATAATAGCAAGCACAAGTGAAGTGCAAAATATTGGGTCTCATCAAGAGATTACTGCAGTTCCTCTCCTTAATTTTCATGGATGAGAGATTTAAAAATTTCTATAATGCATCTTCAAGTTGTAGCAGTAAGGAAATATGGTGATGGCTGATGAATTCACACTGTGGAATGGAAACCTAATAAAATGAAAATGACTATTTATTGGTACTGTCTACAGTTGACCTTCAAATTGTACTGAGTGCACTCTACAAATTCTCTACTCACATATAATAAGTGCCACCTGCCCTTAAACTGAAACGATGATGGAGTGAGAACTAGCAGAGCTAGGAGAAAAAGTATTTTCTGTACAACATCATTTATTGTAAGTTAACTTTTGCCGAATAAATATGCCATTTTTTTGACCATTTTCATGCTTAGTCCCAAAACTTAGGGCTTTCATTGCAATTTACGGCATCTTAAGTTTAGCAGAAAGCCCTGAAGAATGGCAAGTACAATTAATACTATGACTTTCATAGAAAATCAAGGAAAACCTGTGACATTTCCACTGTAGACTTGTCTCCAAGGACCAATTGTGGCAGAAAATTCTACAGCAGTTTCTGATGCCTTCTGTATCGGTTGCAGCAATCACTAAGGATTTTTGCAAATTGCCATGAAAGTTTATGAGAGCACTGATGTGAAGTGGAAGCATTGATCAGTAAAAATTGTAACAAAGTTTAGACAGTGTTAATGCAAAACAATGCTAATTGAGTTAGTGCCATGCAGGGGTTTAGTGTATTCATTTCATAGAGTGCAATTTTAAATGACAGTCATTTAAAGGAATCTAGCAAGCAATGTGAGGGTTTATTGTATTGTAAATTGTTAGATTTTTAAATAAAAATAGTGGAATACATACATAGTCCTTTGCTCTCATGGAATACATCAGGGGCTTTGTAGCTACAGCTGCTCGTTGATAGCTGTGGTACAGACCACTGCATGTTACATTCCATAGAAACGACTGGCTCCGCCCATAGTGTCTCCTTAAATATACAATGAAGGAGCTGAAAGGTAGAAGTCAAAAATAACCATTAGTCCAATTAATCAGGAAACCAAATTTGCAGCAAAAAATCTAAATAATAGGCAGTGGGCCACCGTGGAGGCATATGTCAGGGGGTCACCAGCTATGAAAAGGGAAAGGAAGAAATAAGGAAAAGGAAAGGGGAGAGGAGAGATGTGAACTGTGAGTTAGCAGTGTGTCTTAGGATAGCATCCACTGTTTTCTTATTGATCACTCATTGTGAGAGGAATGAAGGACTTTTTTAACCGTTAGTTACAATTTAATGCAGTCAAAAATAATTGGCGATGTCAGAAATGTTCATGCAGACCCAAGATACCACAATTACTTTGAGTGATTCCCGGGCAAACAATGTGCCAAAAATCTCTTTTAGCAGCCCTTTGGCTTCAAATGCTGTTTTAACCGGTCAAAGGTTTTTTAACATGCATTAAGACCATTCATATATAAGTAGGGAAAATTTTCTATCCAACAGAACAAACACTTTGATACCCCTAATCTGTGGTAAATATGCAATAGAACTACCATAAATCATGATATTAAACCTAAAAGAAAAATCATACTTTTTGTTCTCCCAGAATCAAAATCTCTTCATTCATTTGCTGTGTCTTTTGTAAAGAAACTTTGGAGATGACAGAAACATAGATCCACTCCAGAACCTACAACAAAACGTAATTAATGCTTATGCAAACCCATTATTATCTGAGAATGCTATACGCTATTTTTAAATTAATTCATTGTATAAACGAGCAGTTCCCAAACTTAATCAGCAACAGAGCCCTTTTTAAAGAAAAAGTTTCTCTTGGAACCCCAAGGAATATTTGCCATTTAAATCTATCTTTGATCTATGAGGAATCTTACTCACTTAATGTACACTCCCCACCAAAAAACTTAATATCTCAGAGATGAATAATTTCTAAGTCTCAAGTTGACGTTGATGTAACAACCCTGAACTACATCCCCTTGTATGGGAAAGTAATAAACACACGGACAGGATAAGGAACCTTCTTCAGAACTTACTTGGCGAGAGGTAGAATATTTCTGCGTATCACACAGAATTTTTGCTTAGGAGCTATGGCTATTTTAATAATTCACATGCCTGTGTAAAGAAAAATTCTGCGATCAAGATATTGATGGTGGATATCCACAATAAATGAGCTAAGATTCTTTCTTGAAAAATCACTAATCCTAACAAATTTTCTGAACCCTCTAATGAAATCCACAATACCAGGCAGACAAACACTGACACTAAAGCCACTCGACAAAAAACTGACTGTGAGAGTGAATGAAGTTTAGCTTTATTCTGCCCTGAATATTGATGGGAAATATGAGGTGAAAATAAGGGCTGTATCTTGCACTCATGTTTCCTGCATGCATACATGGAAATGCAGCCAAGGCCGGTAGCTGAAGGAGTGAGAAGGGTCTAGGTTTTTCCCAGATCCCTCAACACTGACAAGGGGCGAGGATTTTAGCCTTTACAGACCTTGTGCCTCTCTCATAGGCTACTCTTTTGTGAGCATCCAAATACCTCAATAGAATTATAGCCCCATTGGAAGGAAATTTTCCTTCCATGTAAACAACAGATCAAAGGGAAATGTCAAAGCTAGGGCCACTTGTGTGTACAACAGCTAGACTGGCTTACACCAAGGGCAAGAAGCAAAAAAACATTAGCTGGCCAATGAACATTGGAAACGATTATGAGGTGAATGACTGAAAGGTACTAAGCAAATGAAAGTTTTTGATTACAACTGGAGTTGGTTTGCTGTAAAGTTGGGTGGCCAGAATTTTTAGTATTGCACATAAATATTTATCACACCAAATAATAAAAAAAGAGGCAATTAAAAAAATTAAAACATATGCCAATCTGTCAAAAAGGCATTTATCTATGTTAGCATTACATTTTGCATTCCTGAATATAAAAACACTGGAATAGGAAACGTCCAAATTTAGCGTGCTTGTACAGATACTTTCAGCAACAAATGGATTTATTTTCTATGCCCAAAAGGGCACCTCCGGCTACAAATGGAGATTTTTCTCTGGGCCCATGCAGGCACTTTCAGGGTTTAAGGGTTATTTTATGCATTTCAGCAGAGATTTCTAATGCTAATGGACGTTGGTTTTGTCAGCCATTACTTGGTGGAACCGATTCATGTTAAAATAATGAATAAACTTGATTTTTCTACAATTTTATTTTCTTTCCACTACCTAGGAACTAGCAAGTAAACTAACAAAGTTAGTGCTCCCCCAAAAGTGCACCCTTGTGTCTTTCAACGTGTGTAATCTCTTCCCGAATGTCCCTACAGTTGAAGCACTACAGTTAGCTGGAGAAATCTTGTTGTGGAAGGCAATTCCCACCCCCTATCACTAGTGAATTGTGTGCAGCCATGGAAATGTGCATCTCCCAGAACTATTGCAAATTCAACGGGATATACCTTCAACAATCAGAGGGCTTAGCCATGGGTTCGCCACTGTCTCCAGTGTTAGCAGACATTTTTATGAACACTGTGGAAAGTGATTTATTTGCCTCCTCCAATGCTTTGGTCAAAAACATTGTCTGTTGGTATCACTATGTCGATGACATTTTTTGTGTGTGGTCTGGCTCAGAGAGACAACTAGACAGTTTTCTGTGTTTTTAAACTCATAACGCAAAACTATTAACTTCACCTTAGAAAAGGAAAAAGAATCCTCTATCAACTTTTTAGATATCACCGTACACAAAAATAATCAAAAACTTGAATTTTCGATCTTCAGGTAGGACACATATACTGACCAAGTTATCCACGCAAAGTCAAGACACCACATCTCTCAAAAATATGCTACCTTTCAATCCATGATTCACCGCCTAGCAACTATACCCATGTCACAAAGTATCACTCAAAAAGAACTTTTAATAATTAAACACATAGCAAATAATAATGGATACCCCTCACAGCTAATCAAGAAACTGTATCAGAAAAAACTCAGTAAGATAGCCATAAACTCCATCTATGGTAGCTCTTCCTCAAACAGTGATACGGATGCAAAGTGGAAGAGGATACGTTTTCTTGGCCAGCTAACACACACAGCCGCAAAAGCCCTGCCTATAGATAAAATAAGACCAGCCTTCTACAATAAGGCAAATTTGCTAATTCTGTTATCGAAGATGAAGGATAAAATCCCATTAACAGAAAAGAGTGGAGGGTACCAGCTTCAATGTTAATGTTCTGTGGTTTACATCGGCCAGACAGGTCGGCAGTTCAGACAAAGGGTTAAAGAACATCACGCTTGTTTCATAAACTCTAACGATACATCCCATTTCTCAAAACATCTACGTGAACAAGGACATTTGAGTGACTTCATCCCAAAAATTCTCCACATTGAAAAGAAAGGCCTCCGCCTAGATGCTCTTGAGCAATTAGAGATTTCAAAAACTGTGGGCTTGAAGGGCAAAATTGTCAACAATACTTTGTATGCCTCCCATTCTCCCCTCCTAGACCTCCCACTGTTCTGGGTTGCCAGTTCATCATAACGACCTCATGCGTCACAGGACGCTAAACCTTTCCGACACCCATCACCTACCTCCCCCACCCCCCTCCACTCCTCCCATCCCACCAACCTTCCTTCCCCTCCCTCCCCTCTCTCCTCCCCCCCAAAAAACCCTAACCCGCTCCTTCCTCATGTATGTGTATATTTACTCACTGTGTTAAAATTTTTCTGTGTCACCTGATGAGTGTTGAAACCTAGGTAGTGGAAAGAAAATAAAATTGTGGAAAAATCAAGTTTATTCATTGTTTTAGCTAATGGATGTGTTGAGTTACATTTAAAAATTGCCACATGGTGCATGCACCACACCACTATCATACACTACCTATGCGTTTTGTATGCTAACACTCATGTGCCGCAGATCATTATGCCTGCTGTTTTTATTATATGCTCAACTGATACACCCAAAATATTTCTCTTTGTATTTAAAAATGAAGTTTTGAGCAGCAGAAAAATATAAACTTGCATAGAAGGTATTATTAAACATCACTTTCATTACGCAGTGACATTTTCTCGAAACTGTTTTTGTTGCCCCATTATGCAATGGTTTAACGCTGCTAAGGAAAATTTAGCTGGTCCTTTTTAAGTTTTGATTATGGAGAAATTAGCTTCTAAACATCCATGAAATATATAAATATGGGTTAAATTAAAATGCACCAAGATTTGGAAATGGAGATATTTATGAAGTCACAATGTTGAAAGTTGAAATAAGGAATACATAATTACTAGGCTAAATGTAGAAAGGAAAGAGATGTAGTCCTCTATTTATCATGAAGAGGACTTTATACTCTAAATATAACCATTAAATCATCATTAATTGGATTACAACTTTGTCACACCATTATTTGCTCAATCCTGATATTATATCCCATAGTAATGTCTTCAAAGCCACTAACATACTGTGTTAGTGTGCATGAAAATGTTCAATTTTAGCCAGAAAAATAGCAAAAGCCTGTAATTTATCAAAATAAATGCTGGAAAAATTAAGAAATAACTCACTGGAAAATGAAAAATAAAAAAAAAAATATTTGAAAATAACTGAAAATGCACATGAATACAATTAAAAAATCAGTTGCATTCACTTAACTTTCTTAATTCCTCATTGAGAAGGTAAGACTGTATTGTGATATAAATTTCTGTTAAGTTTTTTTTTCTTCAAGCCATACCATAAACTTGAGTATTTATCACTGAAATTCCCTTTAGTCCCGGACTGGACTAGTCGATGTGCAAAATCTTTAACTATATAAATTCAAGGAGCATAAAATTACTGTTTTATTGTCATATTCATTATATTGTTATGTTCAACGAAGTGGGCTACATAGGATCTGTAACAAATGGAGGGCAAGTGCACCACACTGTTGTATGATTATTAGTCCACTCCAGTGAAAGGAAAGCTCCAATAAAAACACTAATAAAATCAGTTGACCATAAAATGCTAATGTTAATATGACTGACACCAAATACTCACTTCAAAATAGGGCCAACTCTCTATCCCATGGCCACTTCCAATGCTCAAGTCCAGCATGGACTTGTACAGGTTTCTCAAGCTCTTCTTCAAATCCCTGAGTACAGAGCCAGATACAGTAACCCCTTCTGCTTTCAATATATCAGCTATATTTTTTTCTTCCCTTATTGATGCTATTCCCCCTGTGTTCAAACCAATATATCCACCGGCTGGAATAATATAATTATGTGAATAAGTACAACAGATTCAGGCTTTATGTAGTGGAAGTTTGTCATAATAATAATTGCACTTGTCTATAGATTTTTAACATTTATACAATGCATTTGGATTCACAGAGTCATTATTAGGTATTAGACAATAAGTCTAGGACTCCATGAGTTGGTATGTATTATAATGGAATTAAAAAGTTGTTGAAAAATACGATTGTTGTTCTCATTATATCTACAGCACCACACCTGATTTCTAGAACCTAATGATGAATATGTTAGTCGAAACACATTAAAACAGTAGGTATTAAAAATCTGCAGAAAAATGTGATTGCAGTTATTATTACTACAATGTGAATTTTTCTCTGGCTTCACACTAGACTAGGTAATTGGCTGCCGCAAACATTTCAACAAATTATATCTTCCTCATCATCAGGGCATCATATATATCTGCAATGACAGATAAGTCTCTGACATCAATACACGGTTGATGATGAAAGTGTTATTCATCAAAATGTAGGCAGTAGCCAATTACCTAACCAAGAAAACTTCACATTTCACATTCACTGACAAAGCACCTGATCTTTGATAATTTTAATAATTAATTCATGGTAAACATATTCTCACAGTTTCCTCAATAAGAGATACATCAAATATAAAATATCCACAAATATTCACATCACTAGTATGCAACATACAGGTAGCAGTCATATCTATAAACATTAAATATTAAAATACATTAAGATGCTGATAATACACCAGTATACGATAAAAGCTTTCAATAACACTACATAGCAATAAATTAAATGCATTACAAATATTAAAGTGTTGGAGAGACTTTTCATTACCTAATGCATAAAATTCATTCACCAAACATGAATGATGATTTAATTATCAGATATATACTTGCACTTGCCCTCCTAGCATCTGGTGTGCTGTCACGGAGAAGTGAACTGGATAAGTAGACGCTCCTAGCATTTTCTTTCCTTTTATCCTTAAATTATTGTATTATTCAATTGTGTTCATCGATTTACCTTCCGGTCTTTCTTTGGAAGTGCTTAATATAGTTAACTACCTGATTAATTTATCTATAACTTAACTTTACTAGTGTATTAGCGGTGAATTCCTAACCTCTAATCAATAATAATATCTGTCCAACTATTCCTACATGCTACATTCTATTTTTCCTCTCATCTTTTCCTCCACTCACTACTGCGAGAGTTCACCTGCTCACTCAACCATTTCCATTGACGTCACAACCACATCTCGCAAAATCGTTTACTTTTCCGTGTAGGATACCTGTGCCATCCGACTACTCTTAAGAAACTCTTCCAGACAAAAACTATCGTAGTATTGTAAAGCCAGAAGAAAAGTATGGCTAACTGCGGGACTGCAGGTAACCTCAACAGCAAGGTGAAGAGTGACCTCCTGGAGGCCTGTGTCGCCGAGCTAGAGAGGACGGTTGCAGAGATCCACTCTCGTGTTACGGATTGTGTGGGCGTCTCCGGCACCAGGGGCCGTAGTGCTTCCTCCGAGACCCTTCACAGCACCAAGGTGGTGCCCCAGGCATGCTCAGGCATGAATGCAAGTGGGGAGGTCCAGGGGATTGAGGTGCGACCCCTGAGCCTGAGGACTATGCCCATTCAGAATCCGGACTGCGGAGTGGTGCCCCAAGGTCGGGGGGCAGCAACGCGGCTGAAACGAGGAAATGCAGGAGTGGAGGCTGCCCCTATCCCGGTACGCAACAGCTTCACGGTGCTGTCTGAGGATGGTCCTGAGATGCCTGTTGGCGAGGATGTGAGCGCACCTCCAGACTCGAGCGACGCTGCACCCGAGGCTAGTCGGGCAGGGAGAGGGGGAATTTAATCGATAGGGAGTTCGAACGTCCGGCAGATTGTGCTCTCATTGCGGAAGAGGGCAAGGAGAGACGGAGCGGACCAACGGGTCACCTCCTGGTGTGTACAACACCATGGCTGTGATATGAGCAGCAGTGAGAGATACAGGCTGCTCCAGGCTGCGGATGGTGGCACATGTCAGCACCAATGATGGATCTGAGCGTGAAGCTGATGAGATTTTGAATTCCTTCAGAGATTTAAACTTGGAGGTGGAACGCGTCTGGAGGGCATCGGGTGCCAATTTGCAGCTATTCATTTGTAGTGTTGTTCCGTTGACCGACTGCGGTCATCATGTTTGGAGCAGGATTGACTGCCTGAACAGGGGGCTGTGGGAATTGTGTGTAGGCATAGGAGCAGAATTCGTAGATCTTCAGCCGGTGCTCGGATCGTGCCGGGTTCCCCTTAACTGTTCTGGGGTGCATTACTCAGCCCAAGCATCAGAACGGGTGGCTCGTAGGATTTTCGAGCATGGTAGGTATTTTTTCAGCAAGAGAGTAGGACATTCAGTGGGATTCAAAGTATACACCCGACAACAGCCTCCAAGTAGATCTGAGTAAATTTAACCTTCATTGCCGAAAAAACTTAAGAGAAGCACAAATAAATGAATGTTACTTCCATAGCGAAAATAATTCCAACACACGCTCTCTAGATAACTGCGAGACTTCAAAGAAAACCTCGCTTCTCAGTGGCTTCAGAGAACATCAAAAAGATAATACACAGAATCACAGAAAACAGCGAACTAACAATCATCAAGCTAAATGCTACATAAATTTAGTAGCAGTAAATTTCCATAGCGTAAAGAACAAACTTGCCGAAGTTGAGCACATATTTGAAAGTGCAAATATAGTAATTGGAACAGAAAGCTGGCTTTCAGAGGATATTAGCAATAGCGAAGTTTTTCCAACAGGTTATAAAATCTTTAGCCGAGATATACCAGACAGGACTGGTGGCAGAGTATTTTTAGCTGTTAAATCGCATTTGAATAGTTCCGAACACAAATTAGACAACAATTAAATAGAGTGTATGGTGTACTATTAAGCAACAAAACAATATAAATATACATATATGTTCATTTTACAGACCACCAGATTCCAAAATAGGTGTTATGTACAAATTAGAAACTCAGTTATTGTTTAGTATTGGTGCCAGAAATTAATTCTCTTCTTTTTTTTGTTTTCTGTTTCTGGGAGTTGTCGGCGGTGGAGCTGTATGAGCCGTATATCCTCCCCCTCTTCTTCCCCTTGGAATATACGAAGTCAGGACGAGCACCTCTCTCTCTTTCCTGAATCACAGCAAGCAATGGACCTCACTCTCTTCTCTGAACCACTTCATCTCGCCTGCATGCTCTTCACATGCCTCTGCCGCCACACCACACCTCCATGCCTTCGCTGCCACACTGCTGCTCATCCTTTCCACTCGACTGTCTACACCTGCACGTCGCTGCCGCATTCACCTTGTTGTAGTACCATAAATGGTGGTCCTTCGGCCCCCACACCAATTATCTTCTGTTACATTTATTTTATTTGTGAATTTTGAGAATATGTGTTTGTGTTTGAATGATCTAACTTACTGTCATTTTCGAGTGGAATTACGCCACAGTCATCATTATTTACCTCGAGAGACAACAAAAGTGTAATAATTATTGGTGGAGATTTCAACCTCCCGGCTATAAATTGGAAAACCAATAACGTTGATACAAGTTCACGGAAGCATGATATATGTGAAGCTTTACTTAATATACTTTCACACCACTCTCATACTCAAGTTGTAAACGAACCTACGAGAGGTAATAAAACATTAGATGTTTTAGCTGTTAGTCACCCTATGATTATTAAACATGTCGATATCCTCTAAGGCACAAGTAATCATTAAGTAATTTTTATGACTTTGAAAACAAATGAAGAGTCCACTGTGAAATCTAAACGGAAAGTCTACTTAATGTTGCTCTTTTCAGGTATTTCCGTCGCGTGTTTGGTTGTTTCGACAACAGTTTCTCCCCTCTTCCTGGGGGCGTCTTCAGGTCCGTTGGACATTTTTGTTCCAACGGACCTGAAGACGCCCCCAGGAAGAGGGGAGAAACTGTTGTCGAAACAACCAAACACGCGACGGAAATACCTGAAAAGAGCAACATTAATAATTATAAGAGTCGCGGAAGCCTTCAAGGAAAGTCTACTTATTTGAAAAATGCGATTACATAAAATTTGGAGAGATGTTAGAAGCCTCATTCACGATATTCGCAGCCACAATAAAGGACTAGAGCTCCGAAGTATCACGGAGATATTTTTTGGAATTAATACGTAAAGGAATCGACAAATATATTCCACACAAACTCAAACGAGATAGTAAAGAACCTCTTTGGTATAACCACAAAGAACAGCGAGAGCTCAGGAAACAAAGGCAATTACACAACTTATATAAAAATTCTATTAAGTCTTGTAACAAAACAATGGAACTTGTGGCGAGAGAAATTACATCGCCCAATGCTCAAAAACAAAGAAACCATGCGCACTAGCTTATGAAACTTCAAGAAAAAAGTCTTAGGTGAATTACTATATGAAAACCCAAAGTCATTCTGATCTTGCGCAAGAGAGCTGCTGGGTGAATCTTCGACAGTAGAGTCCTTATTGGATACTAATGACAAAACGGTCACCAACAGCATCGAAAAAGCAAACTTATTAAACCACTCTTTCATAAGTGTATTCACTAAGGATGACAAAATACACCATTTACACATTCTGGACGTTATAGAGCCAATGGCGGACATAGCAATTCAGCGTGATGGAATAATTAAACAACTGTATTTGATTAAAAGTAACAAGTCCCCAGGTCCAGAAGGAATACCTGCATGCATACTCAAGGAATTAGTGCCACAGATTGCACCATTCTTAGAAATTTATTTAGCAAATCATTATCCGAAGCAAGGTGCTTGCGCTCTTCCTTCATGATATCCTAAAATCAGGTGAATCGAATAAGCAAATTGACGCGATATTCCTTGATTTTAAGAAGGCATTTGACAAGGTTCTTCACAAAAAACTTACTTATAAATTGTATTCATGTGGAGCTAATAAAAAAATAGTGAACTGGATAAGGGACTTTCTCAGTGATCGAAAACAAAAAGTAGTTATTGATGGTTTTAGCTCTGATATGGTCGAAGTCACATCTGGTGTTCCTCAAGGAAGTGTGATTGGCCCTATTTTATTCATTATTTATATTAATGACCTAAGTTCTAGAGTTAGCAGTAAATTAAGATTATTTGCAGACAATACAGTTATCTACTGTGAAATGAGCAAAGACGCAGACTTTGAAGTTTTGTCATCTGAACTTAACAACGTTTATTCCTGGTTCCAGGAGTGGGGTTTAGAACTAAATATTAGTAAATGCACCACAGTTCACTTCCTGCAAAAGTCATCACTAAAAAGCTGTACCTGCACTGTGAGTGGAGTAAACATAAAATCTTGAAATACAGTAAAATATCTTGGAATTACCTTAACTTCAGATATATTGTGGGGAACAAACACACAAAACATGCGGCACAACATTAAAGAAACTAAGTTTTGTTAACACATTCCGTGCGGGAGACATCTTAAGATGTCACGTGTTTCCCCCATGAGTGGCGGGTGACATCATTTCCTGAAGAGGATTCCTGCAACCGGCAAAAAAGCAAAGCCCCAAAAGAGATGTGCAGTATGTGCCAAGAATGGGAAAAGAAGAGACAGCGTGTACTGGTGTGAACCATGTGCGGTGGTTTGTGCTTTGATTTCTTCGACCCTTATTATACAAAGCAGAATTTCTAAGGTAAAGACATTTGAATATTTCCGTACTTACATTTTAACCAAAAAACGTGAGTTTCTACATGAAATTATTGGATAATAATATCTCAGAGCGGAGTAAATGGACGAAGTATTGAATTTTCATGTTAGCAAGAAGAGTTATCATATCGAAAGTATCCTCATGATTATGACATCCTTTATACCTTTTAACAAAATTTTAGCATATAATTATTTAAAAATGCATTTTAAATATATTTAGATCATTTTATATTTTTTAAAAATTGTTGCACTTAAATCACTAAAAAGTATCCATTTTATTCAGAGAACGAGGAAAAATGAAAATAAAAATTAATCCAAAATGTTTTAAAAATTAGAGAGCAATACAATATCTTATGCTGGTTCACAAAAAGTTTCAACAGTAATGATAAAATATCTTGAAAGTTATAAATTATTGAACGATAGTATGTCAAAAAGGTGAATACATTTAAACCTCCTCCGGCCTGTGGGATAGGATTTAATTAAATATCCTCCATGCTAGAGGTGTTAAGATGTCATCTGCCATGATGAACACATGTGCATATGCAACCAGCACTACACCTGTGCTAGCATATATTTATTGCGATGGATTCATTTGTTTATTTGAAAATTTATTGATCACTTTTGCCAACAAACTATTTTTGAGTACATATTTAATCTATCAACTGCATTAATACATAAAATGTCATGTATTACAGCCATATATTACACTAAATACAACAAATTAATGCTAATAACACTGTAATGTATACCAAAACCTGTCTGATGCCAACCTTGTTCAATATATATGTTGAGGACTTGATCCATAAATCATTTGATGGGAGAGAGGAAGGAGTCAGCATTGGAGGTATGAAGGAATATGGAATGAAGATAAACCTAGGAAAGACAAAGGCGATGCCAGTAAACTGTGAAAATTGTACGAGTGTGAAAATAAATGGTGGTAATAAGAAAAGTGAAAAGCTACCGGTACCTAGGAACGATAGTGACAGACGACTGGAGAAGTATTGCAGAAATAAAAGCAAGGATAGCAATGGCAAAAGAGGCCTTCAGTCAGTAGAAAAACTCGCTACGTAATAAAAGCATGGATCTGGAGCTGAGAAAGAGACTAGCTAAATGTTATTCATGGAGCGTTTTCATGTATGGACGTGAAGCGTGGACATTAGGTAAGAGGGAAAGGAATAGAATAGAAGCTTATGAAATGTGGGTGTGGAGAAGGATGGAAAAAGTAAGATGGGTAGATAAGATGAGAAATGAAGAGGTTTTGAGCAAAGTAAAAGAAGGAAGATCGCTCCTAAAGGAAATAAGGAAAAGGAAAGGAAACTGGTTGGGCCATGTGATGAGAGGGAAAAGTATAATAATTGTGGCACTTGAGGGTTCAATTGAAGGAAAGAAAAAGAGAGGAAGGAGAAGAATTAAATAGGTGGATCAGGTGAAGAACATCAGCTATGATGAAGCAAAGAAGGAAGCTCGGGACAGAAGCGGATGGAGACAGCAGTGGTGTACGGGACCTGCCAGCATGCAGAACACCAGATGATGATGATTAAAATAACCTGAAGACTTAAAAATATTATGAATGTTGTATTGTATAGATAAAACATACATTGACAAAATAGAGTAAATTGATGGAATTTAAAATGTTATTTCTGACTGAGAAAAATGATTAGCTTCAGATGTACAGGGAGCGCACTCGGTACGAATGACAGCGGCATAAAGTGATTTGATCATGCCAACTGGGTATGCAGGACGGCGTTGAGGAGTTAAGAAGTCCTTCAAAATATGTTTTTACAAAAATTGTTTTCTTGTGTTATTCACTACTAATAACAGAAAACCATCCTTGAGAGAAAAAAAAATTTCAGTCACCGGGAAGACTGCACAGGCCTAGCTGCCGCATGGAATGTGTTAAGCATATAATAGGAAGGTCCTCGGATGAAAAGTAAAAGAGAGATGTTACTTTGCTCTGGTTAGGCCACACCTCGAATACGCCGCGAGCATTTGGGATCCTGGTCATAAAGATTTAACCAAAAAAATTAACAAAATACAAAGAAAAGCAGCACGCTTCATTAAAAACTACTACTAACAAACATATAGTGTTACACAAATTTTAGAGGGATTAAGGTGGGAGCCCCTAGAGACTCGGGGGCAGCACGCTAGGCTTAGGCTGCTTGAGATATTCAGAACTGGTGTGTTTCAGAGTGACACAGAGAATATTATCATGATGCCTCACTACATTTCTCAGTCTGACTGATGGGATAAAATAAGAGATACTCTGCCGAACAGATAGGTACAAAAACTTGTTCTTTCTGCTCACAATAAGTGACCACATTAAAACTGAGCTCTTCCAAATACACTCTCACAGGACATGTCACCATTTCACCTCCAATACTTTTACATCTTTACTCGGCTGGTGACCTACCACCCCCTGCCCAATCGGCAGCTTGTGGGGTAGTATGTAGATGAATTAGAAGGTAAGCTTAAAGCCTGTGCTTGAACACATGATAGGAAGATGCGTTTAAGTAAGATGGGAGCAGGTTAAAAAATTTGGTGGTAAAAGTAAAAAGTTAAAAAATCCTAGGTGGTATGGTCCCTCACAATACAATTTGGATTAACCTGGCTCAACATGAATGCCATAATTTGAATGTAGAGCAGTGGAAATGCTTCGATATTGATTTGAATTGACTCTATAGAGGCTTAATTTAATTTGATTCGCCTTCAATCGGGATGCTTCGAAACCGAATGTTTCGAAATATTTGAATCTGATAGATTCGTCTTCAAATCGTTGCATGCATTCAAACATGGCGCTCATTCAAAAAATGGTGTGCCATCCATTTAGACAATGTTCTCCACACGCAAAATGAAAATTTAAATGACCACATGTAATTCTGTGCTATTCTTTGTGTCACTATAGATAGATATATAAACTAATGTAAGACCTTAAATACTGTGAAAATCTTTATCACTTTAACTGTGCATATGCTTTTGCATTTTATTTAGATTCAAATTGGATTCACAGGCAAATTTTTTAGGGTGATTTGATTCGCTACCAAAATTAAAAAGAAATTCGTTTCGTTTTGATTCGTAATATCTTTTGGGAGATTCGATTCGGGTCGATTCGAAATGAAAATCCCTGATTCACACAGCACTATTTTAATGTTATGATGACATTTTGATTTTGCTCATAGGTGTGTAATCATGTTTCCCTTAAAAATTAGATTGGACTGTACACATTAGGGACAGCTAGGGGCATACTTTTCAGCTCATGAAAATGAGGCCTATAGAGGTAAGTTAAGAATAACTCTTATAGCCTGCTTCTCAACTTGATAAACGTTTTGGCTAAGGCTTGAGCCACCCCAGAATATAAAGCTGTGAGTAGACATGAGTAAAAATTTGAAAATACACACATTGTAGGATATTTAAACCTGAAACTTTACAAGATCAAGCACAGCACAGGAGGACAAAAACACTGCGTAAAGAAGAAAAAGGATATCTATATCGTACTGCAGTTACGGACTTGAGAGATGAGAAGATCCTTGGATTGTTGCAATTCCCAATTCTACATCTAGATACTACCCTCGCAGCAACCGCAGATGCATGAGATAGAGAGTATTATGACACCAGCTAACCAGGAAGTGGAGAATAGGAAAAATGAGGGGGAGATGACAGAGGTGATTTGTAAGTCAACAATGTGTTTCATGTTGCTGCCATATTGTTTTTGTCCCATATAATCACTAATGGTACGTGGAAACATGGATTCTTCATCCCTATCAGTTCCACAATGTATCCCTCATATTTTGTTAATTCTATCAGTTGTAGTGATATAGCACAGGGTAAAAACAATATCCTCTGTGTTGTATTGACACTCAAATGTGTATTCTGTGCCGTATGGTTCAAGAATTTCCAAGTGATTTAAGCCTTGCACGTAGCTTCTAAGTCTCTAACAACTCCCAGCCTAATATTTAGTTTCTGTGTCATGTAGGATTGATGGCAGATAGCTGTATAAATTTTGAACAATATATCTGTGACATACATGTAGCAACCCAACTGTGAAGGGAGAAAAAAACACAGCTATCCCCATCCCTAGGAAAAAAACCAGAGGATGAGAAGATTTTGGATCAATTATTCTCAAATGATATGTGTAAGAATTTCACATGATAATTACGTACAAATGCATAGTTCGACTTTTTGGGTCTAAACTTTTAGGTAAAAAATTGGACGTCAAACTGTAAACGAATAATAGTTTTGATAGTTTAAGTCTTAACCAGAAAAAATAGTGGCAAACCTTTCTCAGTATATAACTCCAACCCAGATACAGCACCAAAGTATGACTTTGACATGAGTGTCATTGTGGACGCAAGAGTTTTTAACATAACAACCCCAACCAAGAGAACCCCAAATATTACATAACGGATGGTATGAAGCCACATTACTCGCTTACATAACCGTACACATGGTTTACAAGGCACATGAGCTTTGTACGTTAAGTGCCCTAACCAATCTAAACCTAGAGAATTAGAAATCCACCAATTAACACACAGGAAAAAGCTCATGAAACCGAAAGTACTAAAACAACATGACGTAGAAAAGTGAAGAGGTAACAAAGCTTCTCACAAAGGTATTAAATGGGACTTGCAACCACAATAGGGGCTCACATGTTTCTTAAATACAGCCAGGAGAAGGGAGAATCTACAGGTGCACACATTTCAACAGGAGAATCTACAAGCAGACACATTTCAATAAATTCAGCCTAGTGAACAAAGAATCTACGCTCGAGATGGAGGGATCTTCACAGAGACAAGGAGGAGTGAAGGAAAGGATCAGACCCAGCGTCAGCACCATTCTCAGCTATTGGTTGTATGTATGACTTTCTATTTGTATTCCAAGTGAATGGTGATATTTACATGTCCCTGTGAAAGGTGCAGTGAAGTGGCTCAAAAGTGAACACAAAGTGTTATGGCCTGTTTGTTGAGCCTGAAGAGAAAAGAAGAGAAGTGAGTGAAGGGTAATGTTATGTGTTTGTAAACACATTATGTTGTGTTTGTTGAGATGAAAGGGGTATATGTTTCAATTTGTAACCCAAGAGTACTCCTTGTGACTTCATGCCCCGGTATAAAATAAATGGTCATACGAAAAATAAATAAAATTTGTCCTATTTTGCTCCCAACATAAGGATAGATATATAATAAATAAAATTTTCTACATTTTTGGCGAACAGCCACCACTCTTGGCCACAGTAAATTTGTGACAATACATGCATACCAAGGGGAGAGTTCAGAAGTAGCTCCAAGTCTTACAGATATTTTGGATCGATATATTTCTTGCCCTTACACTCAGTATAGAACTGTTGTATCTAAAGCTTGTTATCTAAAATTGGGACTTATCTGATTCTTAAAATACTGAAAGTAGGACAAAAATTGGACTTTTTTTTGTTACGTACCTTGCAGCACATGGTTCATTACTTGATTGCAATTAAAAAATAAAATTATTGAGTTCAATATTGTAACTTGTGGGCAGACTAAACCCATCTAGCCCTGCTCCAAGGAATTCCTTCAAGGCCACCATTACATTTTAAATGAAAAGTCACTCAGTTCAGCGTCTATTGCATGGGTCCTTCAATCAAGTCCTTCAAGCTGCTTCAACGGTCTTTCAAGTCGCTTTTGGCGGACCTATATGAACCATTTTGCATGAACAATTTTGAAGAAAAGTTATTCAGTGATTGTTCAGTGAACACAGGTTTTATCCATTGTTTGTAGAGATATGTAGACGATATGTTTGCCATGTGGACTGGCACAATGAGGCAACTGGACATACAGTGGAACCCTGTTAAGAAGTTTTTCAAGGGTCAGAGGGTTTAAAACTTCTTAAGCAGGAAAACTTAATAAAAGGGAAAGCTGGTAAAAATTAATCGGATATTTCCTGATATGTTAAATAATAGAAAGTAAATACAAATTCATCTCATTTTAACAAATAGTTTATTGCCTCAAGGAAGTATTTTTGAATAAGTTAAATTCCCAATCCAAAAACATAAAGTTCTCCTGTGAAAAAGAAACCAACCATAAAATTAACTTTCTGGACATAACCATCTCAACCACGGAAAAAGGCTACGACTTCGCAATTAACAGGAAAGAAACTATCACAGACCATGTCATCCCCTCTGACTCCCGCCATCATCCCTCTCATAAGTTGGCCGCTTTTTATTCCATGCTAAACAGATCACTCAACATCTGCTGAAAACCTCGCCAAGGAAATCAGAGAAATAAAAAACATAGCAGTGAAAAATGGATACAGAGAAAGTGTCATTAATAAAATGTTCAAGAAAAAAACACTCCCTCCAAGCACAGAAACTCATTTATAAATCATCCGACTATAGTGAAAACAAAAAACACTGGTGCAAACTAAGTTATTATGGATATATTTCACAGGCATTTGCCAACCTTTTTCCAAAAAAAGAATTCAAAATTGCTTATCATAACAAATGTAACTTAAGGGCTGTGTTAAACAAAACCAAGGACAAAATTGACATTAATGATAAAAGTGGTATTTATAAACTTAAATGTGGTAAATGTAAATCTGTTACATTGGCCAGACTGGACGGTCATTCAGAGTGAGAGCAGATGAACATAAAAGGCATTTATGAAATGGGGATATAAACAGATCCCATTTCGCTAAGCATCTATGGGAAAAATGCCATAAGAGTGACTTTGTCCCGGAGATTCTCCACCTGGAGAAAAAGGGAAGAAGGATGGACTGTTTGGAGGAGCTGGAGATAAGAAAGCAATTAAAGGAAGGAAAAATTGCTAACAAGAATACTTTTGTCAGCCATTCCCCCCACTTGGATATTCCCTTGAGTCACAATACCTTTCGAGGATGACGCCCCAACCCCCACCGTGGACGCCGCACTCAACGTTCAACATTCCCCCTCCCCCAC
The DNA here is from genome assembly GCA_963169105.1 of Ceriagrion tenellum. Classification (NCBI taxonomy): domain Eukaryota; kingdom Metazoa; phylum Arthropoda; class Insecta; order Odonata; family Coenagrionidae; genus Ceriagrion; species Ceriagrion tenellum. The sequence continues at coordinate 55,427,188 of OY720639.1, read as the reverse complement.
CATTCCAAAAATTTTGTATAAATTCTGCAACATGCTAAACTTATGTACCTGATGATGAAGCCTTCTTCCCCCTCCATCGCTCCCACTGGCGCTGCCGGCCATGCCACAACTTCCCACCCTTCCCAACACATCACCCATGCCTATTCCCGTGTCCTCTCACATATCTTCTTCTTCCCCTTCCCCTCCCTTTCTCCTGCCTCTTCCCCCCCCCACCTTCCAAAAATTTTTTATAAATTCTGCAGCGTACTAAACTTATGTACCTGATGATGTCGCCTATGCAACGAAACCAGTTGACTTGAAATATAAACTGTGAAAAAGTACCACATCTCATTTGAATTCTTCAATCAAGTGATAAACACTTAACAGTCAGTCAATGGCCTTTGAGGATGCATGATACAGTTTGGTACAATATGGCCAAAATTTCATAAGTTAAAGGTGGTTAAACTTTGCATATCCACATGATGACTACAGGCACCAACATGAGATTTTTTGTGGGTCTGTGCAGGCACTACAGGAGCTTAAAGCTGTTGAACTTTGCTTTGAAATTCTGAATTATTCATCTCAACAAAAATATCCTGTGCATAAATACTAACCAATATTTCTACATAGAAAATGAGTGATTGTCTAAAGGAAAGGCTGCTAAGAACAGTGAAAGAATTGTCTACTGAGGGGAAGAGAGGGAGAGAGATAGAGAGACATAAAACTGCCAACACTGCAGTCCATAAGTGCCATTGAAAAGTGAAAACATGGAATGCACCATAGCCTCAAGTTCATTACTTGATTAATACACTTGATTGAAAAATAAGTTCTACCCTAACAGGCAGGATTTTTGCACTTACAGTAAACACTGGAATGTTGTGACTCATCCATCTTCTCCAATTCACAGACATGACAATGCTCGTGCTATGGAAATAGAATAACACCTTTCAGTCATTGGGGAAATTAATTAAATTTCATCAAAATACTCAAGGCTGGCCAAGTGCGAATAATTTCCAGAAAATGAATTATTTCATTTCTGAAGATGAAGTTAAAGATTAAATTGTACCATACTATCTTGCTTTACAGACACACTTTTTCAAAGAAAAAATCCCTATAAAATAACTTTTCATCTAATATGATCACTGATAAGGTCAAATTGGCCAAAAACTACTACAAATGAGCTCTCAGGAAAGCTGTCAAGGTTGACTGAATTCAGAATATGTCCCATTCAAATTTACCAAAATTTTACTTACGCTGTATCTGCTGAAGTATCATTTTAAGATTATAACAGATTACAATCTATGGCAACAGTACATGCCAGCAGTGTTTTTTTATCAAAAAGATGCTTATCTGAACATGTTGACAGTTTGTCCTGCCATATAATATGAGAAAAGCAAAGAAAGCACAAAATTCACAATTGAACTGGGACTGAGAGCCAGAATGTACAAATGGAACAGAGATCGGGAACTGAGAATTGAAATTAAGAACTAGTACTGAGAACTAGAACAGAGTACTTGAACCAAGAACCAGTACCGAGTCCCTGAGCTAAGAACCGAACCAGAAATGGAGCCTAAAAAAGTTGCACTGAACCTATTGATACATGCTTCTCACTATATAATTAACTTTCATTAAAAAAGCCTTGGCACTTCAAAGGACAAACAGTTTTTCTGAGAACCTGCCTCACCTTAAGGGAACTTTTTTCCACTGTGACTTCAATATAATTCAGTGTTTTAGGTTTCCTCTGGCAGAGTGGATGACTGTGGTACTTTAGAAGGAAATCTCTTCCATATTTCATCCTTCCATTTGTATTTTCAAGAGCCCACATATCTGAAAAAGAAAATACAGAGGAAAGCATCAGAGACAGGATAAGAACACCCACCTATAATATTATCCCACATTTCCAGTACACTCTCCTCTCTTTTGCTTGGTGGAACTCAAATGTGCAGAAGATGATATCTATGATCTTTTCAAAATAAAACTCAAGATTTTGAAAAGGAACTTTTTATTACCCACAATAAAAACAATCGCCTTTTTATTATTTCTAATCCACACAGAGTTTAATTTTAAGGCTTAACATTATTTTCTGAGGTTAGCTGTAATTTTTTCTAAATATCTTTTCTATCATCTCACAGAAAAATGCGATTAATTAGTATTTAGTAGTAGTACATCTTCTACATTTAGTATTAGACTAATAAGTATTTCAATGCAATAAGTACGAAAGATGGAGATAGCATAGTGCCAAATTGAAAGATTTTTATTTCCAAAGAAACAAAAAGAAAAGATTTTAGCAAAAAAATATGTTTTCTGATATGAAGATATTTTTGTCAAATTAAGTTGAGAATATGAACCTGAAGATGAATCATTTTAAATTAGTATTGGCTTCATACACTAATTTTTATTTTTATCATCTTAAAAATATAAAATTAAAATGTGCATTCATAAATTTATTTCCCATTAATAAATGTATCAAACATGGCCATTAGTGAAACAGCTTATTTTCAGCAACAGGTATTTCTTTTGACTACCTATTATTATTCCTATGAAGAATTTGAGATTTTAGGGATCTGAGACTCTTCCACATTTCAAAATTCGGTTCCGATTCAAGAAAATCTACGATTCGTCCCACCTCTAATAAATACCATAGTGAAACAAACTGCTGCTCAATTTTATTTCTCCATCAGAGCTAAATTGATAGCTCTGCATATGAGGGAAAACCTAAAGCCTCTCCTGAGTTCATGAATTTAATAGAAAACTAAAAATGGTTTGGGATTCATTTTACACATTAATGTATCAGAATTGAAGAGTAAAATTTATATTTTGGTAGAAGTAGGAGTCGGCTTTGAGATTCGACGAAAAAATTGATTTGCATTCTGGAATCAGGTTTGATAAATTTTGGTTAGGACTCATGACTAAAAATAGGTATTTAAAAATTTAAGCTTTACGTCACAGAGGAATTGAAAACTTAACAATATCCATTTTTGATGCCTTTACAGTCAATCAACACACAAAAAATAGTTGGGGATGTGATTATTTATGTTTTTTCCTTCTGTTAAGTACATAATCTCTGCTACCAGTCTGTTTTGCAGTACACTGCCTGGTGAACAGAGTCTGAAACAAACTGAAGGCAAGTGCGTTGTTGTGCTGGGAAGAGGACACAGAGTAGACAGAAAGGTTAGAGTAATGAGAATCGAAAGCTCCCACATTCTCCACTGCATACTCGCATGAAGTGTGTCCCTCACCTTTGTTTGAGGTCCAAGAAGTCTCATTCGAAAGGGATGAAGCAGATAAGGTCTTCTCAGTAGACTGCATCACAGGAACTTTTTTCATGTCCAGCACAATATATGCTGCAGTCCCTTGAAATTTTTCAGCACCTTTTAACATTGCCTGAGCTGCATCTAATATGATATTATTGGGAGAAATATCAAATACCACCTCCTCCTCCCATTCCGTTTTTTCCACAGTTTTCATCTCATGATGACTCTGAAAACAGTTAATATGTTCATACTCAATCACTATGAACACACAGTTAGCCAAGCTTGGAGAAAAAGACAACCCAATATTAAAGGCTAGACAAGTTGCCATGTAATTCAATATTTAATGAGATTAAACTGTACAAATCTTACTGCCACATGCCAGGTCAAGAGAAGAAAGTCTAGGGATTGCCTGTGTTTATATTGCATCACATTTGTACAACTTTGTTTCCAAACTTGATGGTAAACATGCTCAAAAAAATAAATACAAATACAAAAATGTTACCACTCACACTCCTGGTCAATGGTGTCACTTTGAGGCCAGGTTGACATCTTGCGCACAAATGGCATTTTGGCTGAAATGAAAAATAAAACACATGGTACATAGGTATGAGACTTTGACAGGGAAAGTTCAGATAATACAGCTTTTTATGAGAGTGACTTTTTATTTCATAAAATTTATGAGCATGAAATCAAGAGCAGAAATTATTTCACAGCAATCAAGAAATTGAGAGCCAAATTAAGGTTAGGAGTGCTTTTATTTGAGTGGTAAAAAAATACATTACTGACAATACACAAATCAACTCAGTGGTAATTGAACAACTTGTGGTATCAAAAGGTGACTATGCTTCCTTCCATGAGTCCATTGATTTCGATTTCAAGGAAAAACTTCTAAAACCCGATTTTTGGCCCAAAAATGTTTTGACTGGGAACTATTTTTTTGGAAACCTCACCGGGAACAATCAGTGGGATAAATAATTATTATCCAGTAGCAGTAAGTACTGAGTTTACAGTCCTTGTGATGAAAATTCAGTGTTTAAGCTATGAACTTATTGACCTTGAAATGGTTGCTAATATTGATAAACCAGACTTTCTTTGCTTATGCAAGCATTGGATGAGTGATATAGGCATAACTATTCCTGGGTATGTTATTGGTGATTTTTATTGTCAAACAAGTCATCACCATGGTATAGTGGTCATTTTTGTAAAAAGAAATTAATTCTTAAGCAATTCGACTCCTGGTACAGCATCTAAATGTAGATCTAATCTTTGAGTATTCGGCCATAAGGTTCTCAATTGAGGATAATGTTTTAATAATTCTGGTAATGTACAGATCTCTTCTTGGTAATTTTCATGTCTTTCTGGAGAAAATGGAGAACCTATTGTTATCCCTAACCGATCATTCTATAAGACCTACTCTTATAATTACTGGAGATTTCAATTGCATCTGTTATTGGATGGGAAAGAACAAAGGTAACTGTGGTATATTTTAAATGCTTTTAATCTCATTCCACTTGTCAATACCCCAACAAGAATCACTGCTAACTATACAACTTTACTTGATAATGTTTTCACAGACTATAACGTAACAACACATGCACAAAAGTCTTTGATCCAGCTCTATCTGACCACCTGGCAGAAATTTCCACTTTCGGAATTCCAAAAAAATGACTACCTACAAACTATTTAACGTATAGAAGCCTTTTTAATGACTCCAACTGAAAAAACTACAACTGAAAAAACAGAACTGGACAGAAATCAATGGGTCAGATAATTTAATGACAATTTCAATGAATTTTATAATACTTTCAACTTTTGCTTTAATATTGCCTTCCCTCGAGAGCCAGCAAAACTCAGGAGTTCTAAAACTAAACCTTGGCTGACACCTAATATTAGAAATATGTCCACTTTAGTAAAACAAATGTCACTACATGTCAAGTCTTCAAATGATGTCATATTACATGATAAGTTTTCAAATCCAAAAAAACAATACAGGTTTTTGATAAAGAGAGCAAAAAGGGAGTATAATGACGAATATATAAAAAGTGCTCCTAACTACAAAAAGGGAGTATAATGACGAATATATAAAAAATGCTCCTAACTACTCCAGGGCTGCCTGGGAAATCATTAAAAGCAACACTGGCTCTAATGTTGATAACCTGCCATCTCATATGTATGATGATTCTGGAAATCTACTTACTGATGCCTTTGACATATCTAATGCATTTAATCACCCCTTTTTAAAATCTGCCAGATACCATTCACACACCACAAAGTAATATAACAGAATTTGATATTCGACATTTCAAGTCAATGTACCTGAAACCATGTAGTGAAAGTGAACTACTCATGTATTAGTTGAAGGTGGGAAAGACAGGGTCAGCTGAGTCTGATGGCATCACAGGTAAAATAATAAATAATGTAGGGATCTTATTGTAAAGCCTCTGCTTTCCATAGCGAACCAATCTTTGGCTGAAGGAGTTTATCCTGGGGTCCTAAAGATGTCTAAAGTTATCCCAATAAAAAAAAGGTGACAGCGACAACATTCAGAACTATTGACCAATTTCAATAATGCCTTATTTTGGAATGGTATTTGCATATGTGTATTGTAGAAGATTAATTGATTATCTAGATACCAATAATTTGCTCTCAGCTCACCAGTTTGGGTTTCGAAAAGATAAATCTAAATTCAAGCACTATTTGAAGCAGTTGACTTCATAGTTGAACAAATTAATGAAAAACAAAAGATAATGGGGATATTTTTCGATGTGAGAAAAGCTTTTGATTCAGTAGATCATAAATTATTACCATTAAAATATAGATCCCTGGATATTAGAGGTGTGCCATTAAGTTGGCTGAAAACTTACCTTGCAAGTCGAAAATAGAAGGTATTAATTAAGAATAATGGCCATACTTTTAGGTCCTCACCCAGAGAGTTTGATAAAGCTGTGCCCTAAGGGTCAGTATTAGGTCCACTGCTCTTTTTAATATTTATCAATGACCTTCCAAACAAACAGATGAAAAGTCCATGTAATAAAAGTGTACTATATGCTGATGATGAGTTTTAATATCTGGCAAGACTGTACATGAACAATTCAGTTCTCACAAACCACTGTTAGAGAGTATGACTGAATGGTGCACGAATAATAGCTTAATCCTAAGTGCTGAAAAAACACAAGTTTCAATCATCTCAATAAGGTGAAGTCAATTTTACAGCAACTCTCTTCCATATGTATACAGTGATCTTAGCACTGTAAATTATTTAAAATTCCTTGTAATCCATGTTGAGTCAAATTTAAAGTGGGATGTACATATTGATTATTTATGTAAAAAACTAAATAAAGTTTTTTACTTGTTGTCCATTTCAAAACATACTGTAAGTGTAAATGTGTTGAGGACACTATACTATGGCTTGTTCTACTCTAGCATATCATATGGTATTCTACTATGGGGCTCTTCTCCCAAGCTACATAGTGTTTTCATTATTAAAAAAAACTGATGAGAGTAATGCTCAAACAACATCGACGAGCTCACTGTAGACCTTTATTTATAAAGCAATGGATGTCGACAGTGCCTTGAGTATGTGTGTGTTGTTTCTCTGGAATAAGAAAATGAAATTCTCAAACAATTTATTTTAATATGTACTTAAGAAGTTTACCTGTAATTTAAGCATTTATGTATACATTTCCTAAACTGGGTGGAAATTTAGCCAACACCATGGCCACAGACTTAAAAGCATTTGTAAAGGAAACTCCAAAGTAATAGTTATTTTAAAATCTTTATTTTGTAAACATACTTTTGAAGAATGATTTCAAAAAAATAATGACTATTACTAATTTTTACACATCATCAAAGACTGCAATAGTAAGGGGAAACAAAAATAAATACTTGTTGTGACTTAATAAAAAGGTTCCAAAATATGAAAATAGAAAATACTAAGTGCCAATTTTTGGTTCTCCTGAATTTGTAACATCAAGTTTCTGCTGTATGTTTATGTATCTTATTTGGCTAAACGAGAAAAATAAGTGCATAATTGTGTATTTTTATGCACGTATGTGTGTGCAAACATTTTCTCAAAAACTATCAACCCTATTATTTAGGGTACAAGGAATTCATTGGGCCAAGTTTTAATAACATTTAAGCATTCTGTTGGCTTAGAAATTAACAATTATGCAGAGATTAAAATGGTGAACATATTATCTATTCTTAGGACAGCAGAGTTATGATCACAACAAGAGTATTGTGACAATGCACTTACTTGTAAACAACTCTGAGAATGAAACCAGAATTCAGCATGAATGGAAGTTATTTATAGCAGAATCCAAAAAACATCAGAATCCAAAAACTATTCAGGCCAATTTTCACATGTGTTTTTGCATAAAGAAGTGCATCGTATGGACCAAGAAGAGCAGGTATTCCAGACTGGCCAAATGAGAAAATAACTGCATAAATACTTTAATTCTTTTAAAGCTCTTGGATAATCATTCTTCTCAGATTTAAACAAAATTCTGGATTTCATCAGGTAGTTGCTTCATTCCAATTTCTTCCAGACTTTCTAAAGTGATTTGTCACCTTGGTTTCTCGACCAAAAGCAAACAATGAAGAGTAGGAGACAGAGTTTCACATAGCATAGAGCTTAAGCTATTTCACCTCAGATATCAGTCATGCCGAAAACTCATAAAAGAATATTCATCCTATTTCACAAATGATGAAAACTGAATTCTAGAAACTATAGATGTGATAAATTAATTGATACTAAAGGGAAAAACTGCCCGAAAATTTCACAAACTATCCACTATGTTCATAAGTTTTAGCATTCCATTGTATCAACTTTGCCCTGGAGAAACCTTGAATTTACGTAGGGTGGCATTAAAATTGCATATCTTCAACATATTTTAGTACTACTGTAGCAGAGAGAAGAAACAAAATGAAGACCAGCATAATGACCACTCATGGTGTCCTACAAAGACTTAGGAAGAAAATTAGTCAATAATAAACTGTGCCTTGTGCAACAGATCAATTTATGGAACATATTCTAAAATGTTAAAGGTTCTATATTTATTTCCATCCAGTCTTCCTTCTATAAAGCTTTCTTGCTCTTTGTGAGGAAAAGAGGATGGGAAGAAAGACCAGAAATGGCTCGCATGTGTAAGAGAACGCATTAGATTAGAGAGTAGCAGCTGACCAACATCCACCCAAATCACTGCTGATCATGCTTATAAATATTGTTGAGTCGTTCTTAATTTCTTGTAAATGAATGGGCAACTAAGTTGTCTGAAACAATAAGAGGGGATTTATTTCCACTTCTCATCAATATTCAAGCTGCCAATACCTTGTCCTCCTCTCTAATACCATCCCTACCCATGATAATGTATCGCCTGATATCCAGTACCTGATATACTAGAGCCGAACCAGCATGAACACGATATCCACTATTCAATCCCAACCAATTCACCTGAATTTGTGGTAGAAACCATACCAACACATGTAAAATGCACTTCTGGCAACAAAACAGCAATACATTTTTAAAATTCTCATTCAACCCTTTCCCAAATGGAAATGGAGTTACAATGTCACATTAAATTTGTTCTGCATGCCATATGATACTCATCATATAATAACTACAAAGTAAAGAAATTATCTTCAGCCAAGCCAAAGCTTAAATACCCTACAAAACTTTAAATTTTGTAAAACAACGTGGTTTTGGTCTGATCCAACCCATTTGAGAACTGTGCCGTCTGCTGACTACTAGAGGCTTATGACCCAAATTTCAGCTCAATATCTCAAATTTTATGGCTGTTATCGTGCAAAAAGACAGACAGACAGACGGACATAGCTAGATAGACTCATAAGTCGATGCTGATCATTTCTATACATACCTTTTCCATACCTGGCACGCCTCCTTCAATGCGCTACATTTCTGCTGTGACAAAATCAATTTACTCTACCCACATAGTGATGTAGGGTATAAAAATAAAAAAAAACTCACTTCTTGTAATGGTTCCTTGAGCACTATCTCTGTTAGATCGTCCCTTTCCAGGTCTGCTGGTTTCTCCAATGATATTGGGCAGAAACGAAGTCGTAAAAGAAAGCGCCTGCCATATTTCTTTTTGCCCTCAGGGCTCATGGGACTCCACTGACCTAAAAGAGGTAAACTGTCAATTTGAATATGATCAATATTGTAAGTCACATGATTACAATGACAGTGAAACATGGTGGGACTAATAAAACAGTATCTTTGATAGCATGAAGGTATGTTTCCATATATTTATAATCTATTCATAGTCATATTTAATGGTAAGTTTTGCTACACCACAGAATTAAAAACATGACCCTGGTTTCAATACATTAGTATCATCATCAGGTCCTCATAATATCATCATCATGCCTGTTGATGATTCTAACGTACTGAACCCAGGCCATATTATGTGTCTTTAATTCTGTGGTATAGTAAATGTTACCATTAAATATGACTGTGGTGGCACAAGTCAGTCTAAAGTGTGATGCAAATACTATGGTGCTAACATTAAGTAAAATCTCCACTGGCGACCTCATATAGATATGGCGATAAGAAAAACTTAAAAAATCTCTGCATTGGTTAATGAGAAATATTAGGAGTAGTAGTAAGAAAACAAAATAGATAGCTCACAAAATAATTTCTCCTCCGTTAATGGAGAACACAGCACCCATTTGAGATACATGAGAAAGGAATAATATCACGAAGCTGGAAAAAATAGAAAGGAAACCAGCCAGGTATATTTTGGGACAACACAAAAGGATAGATAATACCACAACAATGATAAAACTCCTGGGGAGGAAATCTTAGAGAGTGAGGAGATTGACAATTAGCCTATGTAGGACTTGAGCAGATCATACATGGTTGAGCATGCTCCGCAAGCATGTTGGTGAAAGTAGTTGGTTGCCAGTTCTGCGAGCATGCTCGACCATGTATGGGCTGAACGAGCCAAGTTGGAGGTTAGCGTGCTCAGCTCAGGGCTTGGTTGGGCAATCCCTTTGAGCACCAACCACTCACTGGGCATGTCTGAATATGTGTGGGTGACAGTTGAGCATGCTTGTCAGTTTGTCATTGATGCCTGGATTGTTTGCAGGGTCAGTCAGCCATGGCTTTCAGTGAAAACAAAAAGTTTTGGTCTGAATTCATCACATTATACCAATATCACAGGACTCTTTGAGATGTAAGAAGCAAGGAGTTCCCAAATAAATGTTAGAAGATTTGCATCTCTGCCCCTCATATTAAAGGCCAAGGAGGCTTCTTCTTTCTTCTTTCATATGAAACATGATTCAAGAGCTCCTAAAAAGATTCACTGGTCATTTGTAGATAGTTCCTGAAATCTTGAGGCTCTCTGGCAGCCATCTCTTTTAAAAGACTCATGTGACTAAATTTTTAGCACTTTCAATCCAGTTTTTTGGCCACACTCATCGTCATTTATTCATTTTTGCTAGTTCATCCAAACACTAGAAATCACCCGAAATTGCTTATGTAGTTCCTATATCCATGACGATGCATGGCTCACAGCTGCAGAGTTTAAACTGAAGTTCGTCTATTTGGTTTGGACCTGTATGGCAACGACGAGTATGTTGGGCACAGAGTTGGGCTCGAGGTACTTTCTCCCGAGCTGAGCATGCTCAGCAATGCATGGGCTGCTTTACATATTGCAAAAATAAGATGATGCTTGGGAGGAAATAACTTAAAGACTGTCTACAAACAGTTACTCTGGAAGGAAAGATCACAACTATTAAAAAAGCGTAGAAAAACAAATTTAAACACCTCTTGACTTGAGGGATCAAAGAATGGAATGAGATGCCTGATAGTATTCATCATGATGAGTGATGGCACCAGCAAAATCAATTCAAAATTGGATGGATAAAAACATAGCTTATACCTTGACCTTAAGGACGCATGACCATTTTCATAATCATAATCATAATTTTATTTGTCCCGTAGGATTTTTTACAAATCATAGAACACATCCAAAAAATATATTTTTTTGACAAGTATGGAATTGTCTACATTCACTGGGTCCTTGAAGGTCAGACAGTCAATCAACATCATTATGTCGAGGTTCTGACTGTCCTTCGTGAATGAGTGAGGATAGGAAGACCCAATTTGTGGAAGTGCAATTACTGGATGCTTCACCAAGACAATGCGCCAGCCCATTCTGCCTTGCCTGTGAAGGCGTTCTTTGCAAAATACGGCAACACCATGTTGAACCACACACCGTACTTGCCCGACCTAGTCCCCTGTAACTTTTTTTTATTTCCTAAGGTCAAATAGGAGTCTAAGGGGACAAGATTTTACAGTGTGGAAGCAGTGAAAGCAAAAGCGACGGAGGTTCTCAACAAGCTGACAGAAAAGGACTTCCAGCACTGCTTTGAAAAATGGAAAAATCATATGGACCGTTGTAGGGATTGGCAAGGAGAGTATATTGAAGGCAATAAACTTTTTAATGTAATTGGTGATCAATAAAATGTTTTATAGCACCAGTCTGGCTATTTAATTGCCACACCTCATACTCATGGCAACACTTAGGGAAGGAAGCATGTTATAGACCAAAAAAGGCTGAAAAGGTAGCAATGGAATAGCAACACCTTTACTCTTTCTGTTGACTTGTTTAGAAAGGTTAAGTGCGAATCCATCTATTTACCTGGGTCGTAAACAACATTGAACATTTCTCTCACAGCAATGGAAGCATCATCTCCATCTTTCATCTTCTTCTTTTTCGCACTGTTCTCCACATTTTCTTCACTGTTAATGAAGAGAAGGAAACAATTTAAAACATAAAAAGAAATAAATATACTTTGCACACAGTTTATGGCTGTTCTCTAACTGCAGGAGTTAAGTAGGTCATAGCCCAAGTTATTGTTGAATTTTTTCCATTGAATTGTCTCCCAAGCAACTCTTCAAAAATGATCCTTCAAATACTAAGGACAAAAGAATGAGGAGGGAAACCATCAAGAACTGAGAAGACACATGAACCTGACCTGAGGTAACTACTGTGATTTGGAGGCTCTATCACCGGGAACATAAAAATAACGTTCATCCTCTGCAAGAGTGCATAGAGAACTAAATTTGAATTATAAGGTAAAAGCATTATGTCCAACTGGTAACATTTTAAATATCATAAAATTATGACCACCCCCTGCATACATACATCATGTACATCATGATTCTATGAGTTTGCAACAAATATCCCTCTCTGGTCATCAATAGGGACGTCCACAAACTTATACCACAAGGGTAAAAACAATTTCTATAATTAATTTTACAAAGTAAGCCTAAGTTCCTCTGCAGTGACAACTCTTGCTGAATCAAATACACTAGATTGATGATTTTCTTCAACATGAAAAACAAATGCGGATGATGAGGAAAGTTCATTTTCATTATCAGGATTTGGTCTATCTGCAAAATTTGAGCCAAAAAAACTTGAATCAACACAAATGTCAGAGTCTAGAGGCCGAATTCCAGTGCAACAAAAGCCTTTCTGATTGCTGATGGGATTAAAATATTAGGAAAGGCTTCACCAACCAAATACTTGTATCACATATATAAAAGGTTAAAGCTGAATTAGAAACTATCAAGTTATCTGCAGTTAAAATGTACATAATAGCCTTCGAAAGGACTGAACAAACTTCTGTTGAGTGGTTGTAGTTTATGGTAAGCAGGTGGTGGTAAGGTTAACAATATAATAACATAATCTTTACATAAAATAAGCATTTTCTTTGGTATCCACACACTGACTTGTTGCCATAAAACAGCAAACTTCCTGGCAAATCTTTTAATGGCCCTTGGTGTTAGCACATAATGTAACATCAAAGATGCTACAGAGATATTTAACTAGAACACTTTCTTCATCACATTTGAATACTTGCTTAAAAATACTATTGGTAAAAAAATTCAGTACTTATACCATTTCTATGCTAATTCACATCTCTATCCTAAGTTTTTTGGTCTGTATCATACCTCTCTGATGAGGCCTGAACACTCATGTTGTTTTCTACCATATCCACGACAGCAGCCTTTATTTCCTCAGGTAGATCTTTCCTCGGATGGTTCTGGCCCAGTTTAAAAAAAAAAGGCATTCCTATAACAAGCAAAAATAAACAACATGAATACAATACACAACATATATACATAATAAATGAAGGCTAAGTACACAGATTTATCTCATACAGTTTCATTTATAAAATAACATCCCATTTGAAGATACAGTAGAAACTCGAAATTACGACACTCAAAGTTACGAACTTTTGATTTTACAAAGCAAAATCTTCGGTCCTGACCATTAGGGTATCTAAATGCATGTAACAGTATGCGATATAACAAAATAACGAAGTTTTGAAATTATGAAACCCGGGTCTTGGTCCCAACATAAAAAAGTTACTTGTTTTCATGAAAGATGAAGGGTCACAGTAGCGTTTTTTTAGGCGCTTTTTGTCAGAGTTAAGACATTGATCATCACTGCTGAATACATCATGCATCATCATACATCATCTGAATGTGACTTATATGAACAATAATACACTTTTCAATGCTGCAATAGTATGCGATAGACTTTTAATCAAAGTCATTATAAATCAGATAACACCATATGACAATAATAACATATGACACCAAACGGACCAAAATGCGTTCGGCTTTGTTACCACGAGTCCAGAATTACCACCGATGAGTAAATAAAAAACATAAATTAGTCGAGTATGAACATACTCGTCCGCGAGAAACTAATTGCTACTGTCAGCCTTTTACTCTCATGATCCCCGGCATTTTATCGTACCCATTTTTCCCAAGCATAAATCCATGATAAGTATTTCTACTGCAGAAATCGTTTGCTGTGCGTGTATGTTAAAAAAACTTTGACAGGGTTCGGAAATGATGCAATGGCGTTTAAGTCAAAAATTCAGTCGTGCATATCACCCAAGGCAGCTTTTTTCTCACTATTTCAGATTGATCACAATCAACCTTGCTCCATGGCATGATTATTCCAGCTGGCAATAGTTATCATTGAAAGACTCAGGTTCAATTAATGTCCTCATTGAGAATCATTGAGCAAGGCTCTTCACAAGCCCTTCCCTTCTTCCGTCGCCAGCAGCCAGGAAAACCAGAGAAAATACAAGTTTGCTTGATTCATATGACCTCTTAGTTTGACGCACATTGATTCTAAAGGATGACTAGTTCTGGACACATATGCAATCAAGGAGAAAAATGCTCAAGCACCCATATGTATTTATACAGGGTCAATTTTCGATTTTGTCATATTAAACATGGCATATTGCTGCTATTAAAAATCGCACATTTGTAGACTGTTTCACTTGTTTTGAGACTAATTGGGGAAGTTTAACCTGTTTTCTACATCTGTCGAGTGTACATAGGAGATAGATGATAAACCTTAAATTTTGAAATAAAATCTTTATTTCTTTTTTAAAACACAATTTATTAAATTACCATTTCATAGCAATTTGTGACAACTAGCATTTCAGTCTCATCAATAATCAAAGAAATAAAATTTTAACTTCAACGGACGAAGTTATATCTGTCTCATTACAGTTGGTTGATTTCAGCATCAATGCAGCATTTCTGTTGAATTCCTCCTGCATTTTCCTTTTTTTAAGCTGAAGTTCCTTTCTTGTAGCCTCTGCTTGCCGCTTCTTGGCATGTTCTTCTTCTATCTTACTAAGTGCTTTTCTCTGTGCTCCCATGCGTTGTTTGTATGTGTCATGAGCATTGCGGGCAGCATGAATCAGTGATTTGGTCACAATGAACTCTTCTAAACTTGGATTGAGTAGCACATTGTACGTTGGGCAATTAGAGACATTTCCAGCTGGTTAGGCGCCAAACATTCCTTATTAACAGAAAAAACCCTCTTGAGGGCAGCATTGCCATGGGAGAGAAAGAAAACCATCTTGCAGAACTCTACCAGGTCACCAGTGACCATGGTGTTGTTATTATAAGGGATGAATGTTGAGGTAATTAACAAAAGGTGTTATGCTTCCTTGATCTACCCTACAGTTTGATTTTGTTGCTGTCATTGATGGTGCTGGCAGAGGAATTTTCATAATTATTTTTCTGTTTCTCTTATTTTATTGCTCTCTTATGATCTAGAAGGGCTAAAAAGTATACTGAATTGATTTTTCATGTGTTATATCATTCGCATACCCTCATGATAAAAATATATTCCGAAAATTCCGAAAATAATGTTTATGGAAATATTTTTTCATTCATGGAAATGTAATATGGGTATAATAAACTGTCGTTTATAAACTGATGAATATTCTAAGAGTGTATATCCTTACCATGACAAATTATAAGACATGAGTATGTGATAAGATCTTAATTAAATTCAGAAAAAAAACCTTATGTGCACCAAAGTAAAGCACACACATGTCAAATCAAAAAGGATTTCAAGGAATGCCATAGTTATCCCTATTTTGGGATTTATTTTTTGGGAGGCAATACATAAATGAGGTCACTGATACCATTGAGGTAAGGGAGGGAGGGCATACTGGAATAGACGTTTAGGAGAATCGCATGAAAACTTAATGGGAAATGCATGCATCGAACTATCCATAAAATCATTAATCAATAACATAATTAAGATTTATCACTAAAACCACACAAGTTATATACTTGCGTCGCTCTTTCTGGCTGCACCAAGATAACTCCCGCATATGTAAACATTATAGACCAATCCTTCATCCGGCTCGAATTGTGGATCAAAGAATCTTCTTATATAGTCAGGGGCGAAACAAGTATGGAAACATGATCAGCAGAATTATTAATAAAGAAGATATCTTAAGAAATAAACACTAAAGAAATAAAGAGCCACTGTCTCTTTCGTACTACACCCCCGCGCACAAACAAAAGCAAATAGTTGAAAGACGAAATTAGCTTCGGCACCTGTTTGCATGTACATATGTAAACATTCCTCCTCGCACGGGTGCGGAGAATCGGGAGTATAATGTATGAAAAAATAATATAGAGTTTCTATAGCAGTGATCAATTCTGTGTGTGTAACGCTTATATATGTTTGCGCATCACATTCGTTGTCGGTATTTATGTATGCGGTGGATGAAAATTTTATTCATTCCATAGATTATGAAATATATATATTTCACAGTCTCTACCATGGTCTCATGCATGAATTCATGCTATATCCATGCATCATATCACAATTAGATACGCATCGATGCATGGTCTCATGCATGAATTCATGGTCGCTACAGATGTATGGTATGTAGCAGTTACTCATGCGGGGATTGTCACCGAGTAGCAGTAAATAATGTTTTGATAAATGTTACCACGACTGTCCTTAACGCCGTGTTCACTGTCGTCACCGTCTTGAACTAAGTGAAAATCCATGAAGATCAGTGATGCAAACAGCCAAGGATTATACAAGGTTTATAGTCCGTGTATACAGCTATTACACCTCCCTTGTCAGTGGGGCCGGACAGTATAAATAGGGTATTGTCATCATATTTTAGCTCACAGTTTTCACGAAGAGGTCGCTGCAACCGATTGGTTTTATTTGTAGAGAATAGATTGTTTTATCATGAGTCCTAAAAACGGCTTTCGCACGGCGAAGTCCACTACATTTGCTCTCTAAAGAGTTCACTACATTTGCTCTCACCTGCATCTACCAGGCCCCAGAAATAGGAAGACTCCCAGTAGTTACTTTTATAATTTGGCAAGATCCTTGAACCGACTGAACCACGCTCTGCGCACGTTATAACTTGGTGAGGCTCCTATTACCCTGGGAAAACGACGTTCACTGTCTTTGGCAGTGGTCGTCAACGAGCACTAAATTACTCTTGTCCATAGAACTTTACCACAAAGCACTCTTAAGTTTAGCCAAGTAGCTGTTGGGATACCCCATGGATCAATCCTTGGCCCTATGCTTTTTCTTTTATTTATATTCATGATCTCCATCAACATCTCAGAATGAACCCCTATTTCTCCCCTTGATTAGATAATGCCACAACTGAGTTTAGACATCTGCAGTTTTATATCCTCTATCATGGACATGGCCAGGTGGTGTTCACTAAACAATCTACTTGCAAGTAAACCATTGTTAATCTACATTGTGATTTAGATTCAATATGAGGAGGCCATTGAGATAAGGAAAAATAAACACAATTAGATTAGAGAGATGATGGTCTCAAAATCAACCACTCATGGAGCCCAGTCATCTGCAAAACTGCCATCCACCAAACACTTTCCCCACTTGAATCACCTACAGATAATCGTACTTACATACAGGACAACACCTGGAGTGAGCATTTATTTTCCCTTGAAAGAAAACATTACAACAAAAGTATTTCACCTCGACTGGGACTCAAACCCAGATTCCTCTCTTTTGAACTGAGTGCTTTAGCCAGTGGAGCTACCAAGTCATCCTCCTCCATAATGGCTTTCATGGCACAAGGCATCCAAGACTGCCGGGCATGCTCAGGAGCTCTAGGCTGATACTAAGTAATATAGGTACATTAAACAACCAAATAATTACATACTTTTTCTGTGTGGGTTAATTTCCATTTGCATGAGCCTTTTATATGTTGTCTCTGTGTACACCTTCGAGACTTTTGTAATATAAAATAAGTGATTTTAGTGCAATAAGTAAATTGACGAATTAAATACTACAAACTATATAGAGATTAAAAAAATTCAAATGGCCATAAAAAAATCCATTGGAACTTGTACTCCTTACTTTGTTACATATATGCTAGAGCTCAGCCTTCCCATATTTAGATCTTGACACCAACTTTTTGTGCCAGCTTGGGTATGAGCACAGGCTAATACATATAAGACTTCCTGAGCAAACTTCACTAAGGTACTCGACAGTTTATTATACCCATATCACATTTCCATGAATGAAAAAATATTTCCATAAACATTATTTTCGGAGTATATTTTTATCATGAGGGTATGCGAATGATATAACACATGAAAAATCAATTCAGTATACTTTTTAGCCCCTCTAGATCATAAGAGAGCAATAAAATAA
Source organism: Ceriagrion tenellum (assembly GCA_963169105.1). Classification (NCBI taxonomy): domain Eukaryota; kingdom Metazoa; phylum Arthropoda; class Insecta; order Odonata; family Coenagrionidae; genus Ceriagrion; species Ceriagrion tenellum. The sequence goes on along the minus strand of OY720639.1, from coordinate 55,408,938 downwards.
GAGAAACAAAGAAAAATAATTATGAAAATTCCTCTGCCAGCACCATCAATGACAGCAACAAAATCAAACTGTAGGGTAGATCAAGGAAGCATAACACCTTTTGTTAATTACCTCAACATTCATCCCTTATAATAATGGCTGGTGTTGTAACTCCCAGTCACATTATCAGGTGGTGTTTTGCAGGGTAGTATGTAGAAGCACATATTGCTCTTCGGCTCTGACAGAGTACTTACTTGAGCCTAAATAATGCCATTTGAAGCTGTTTTTATTTAAATCATCAAATTGTTCTGGCAACTGTGAAATAGCCACAAATTCTGACAACAAAATAATGCGAAACTTGAACAAAATTAAGGCGCAACTGAGATGAAATTTTCAATGAGTAGTGTATATATGCAATGAACTTGTGAGAGTTGGCAGCACTGTATAACCTCTCCCAAAGGGGGAAGTAAAGAGGATGGTATGGTTGGTTGACCGGACTGTATTGTGAGTTACAATAAAGAAGCGTACTAATGTAAAACATACTACACAATAGATTGTTGGTACCGTTTTCATGGAAAACTTGTGATTCAAAGAAGAAACTTGTCACCATTTGTTTATTTAACCATCAGTTAACAAATTATCATGTGTACCACATGCACCCATATAAGAGATGCACCCTGCTTATATAAGCATCAAAGTAAAAACAATTGTAGGATTTCTTCATTCTCCTAGTGGGGATCATAGTACTTACAGCAAGTACCAAAAACTTCCATTTGTGATACCTACTCTATCATATTTTAAACAGCATTTCTGTTAGGCATGGTGAAGCTCAGAGGTGAATTTATTCACTTTAAGGGAACTTATAAACTTTCCTTAAGTCCTTTTTTACACAATAAAATGATTGAAGAAGTCAATTTTCTTTCAGATAAAACATACCAGACCTCTCTTTGATGCATTGCAAGTGAGAAGGTTTGGGCTATCCTGAGCTCTGTCAATGATTGTCTTAATCCCTCTGCCACCACCTAAATCTCAATCCACTCTTCTAATGCCACGACTATCAATGGCATACAATATTGACACATGAGGTGAACACAGCCATTGCTGCTCTTCTAAACAATATGTAACCTTGAAAATGGCATTGAGCAATGAAAATGGTGAGCAAGTCCTTATGGAAAGCTTAAACAATGCATGCAAATTTTTAAATATGTAAACTTCGTAAAAATAATTAAAAAGATAGAAACATAGATGTCACAATCTGACAAATACCTCACAAAAATTCACACATATGAAATGAATATGGTGTAACGATGAATGGGAGCACTTCAGTGCATTGGGCAGGGTGGTATAGAATGATGCTTTGAATGGCAAGCAAGTAAAAAATACCCTCCCCTAACCACCTCGCACACAGCTTCATGAAGCCCAGCTGCCCTAGGGGTTTCTAGGAAGGGCAGAGGGATAATTAACTTGTGTAAATTGTGCACTTTTTTTCAACAACGATTTTGGGGAAATAATGTGCATGTGTTACATGGGTTTACATGCCATTTTGATCAGTTTTGGTATCCAGAAATATTCATTGCACAATCAAACCACAGAGCTAAAGAACAATCAGTACAAATGAGGTACACAGTACAGATTAATCTCATCTTGAAAAATATCTTTTATTGCTGCAAAATCAAACAGCTTTACAAGGAAAATGAAAGTCAATTAGTTAAGAAATAATTTTATCAAAACTGAGAATCAAGCCACTCATTATAAGGTGCAGGTATTTAGATCTGTACAAAACATTGTTCAGCATTCACAGAAGCTATTCAGTCCAATGGGTAAAATTCATCTAAGAAAAAGAAAGATTTTAAAACAATGAATACAACACAGTAATGTGCAGAGCTAGATAGAGCACATGCAGTGCTGCACATGTATTGCATAAAATATTATAATAAAAACAATCAATTAATATATTTACACACAGAGTAGTTGTAACACATGGACTACAGAAACGTTAGGTCAATCAAAAGCAAATCCTATCATCTGCAGCAGCATCTTGAACATCACTCTCTGGATCTATCATCCATGTTCAGATCTTTGTCAATGAATCCTTGGCCACTACCAGCAGACAGGAAGTGAGGTACACATTTCATTGGAGCACAATCTAGTTCATTCCATTCAGAATATGTTTTCTCTCAAGGTGTAAGCGTCAAGTGCCCACATTACTGAGGTATCAACTTGGTTGGTGGTAAACACGACTTCGTTCACAAAGAACCTTGATCAAGAAATCGTCAAAATGATCTGAAAAAGGGATAAAAACATCTTATTATACATAATGCTAATTTACTTATGATTAGGTGTACTTCATTAAGAAACATAAATAGCAGCCTATAGTCTGCTGTTATTTTTGATATGCTGGCTCTACATATTTTTTGGGTGTAGAAAACAGTAACTTAAAATGTGTACACAATGTTGCAGAGCCTTATTTTTTATGTGGAATAAATATAGATCTCTCCATCAGTGGCAGCCAAACAATGGATCTCTAAATTTGCACGGGCATCCAGTCAGTCAGTCATGTATTAAAATGGCTGACTTCTTAAAGGGTAAGACAGTCAAGTCTCTGTGCACATAGTTTCAGTTATCCATTAGGGAGACAGCGAAATGCACTTTTTTCCTTGGATCTCCTACGTAGGTGGTGAAAATTACGACCCAGTCCAGAAATGTATCTTTTATTGCTGCAAAATCAAACAGCTTTACAAGGAAAATGAAAGTCAATTAGTTAAGAAATAATTTTATCAAAACTGAGAATCAAGCCACTCATTATAAGGTGCAGGTATTTAGATCTGTACAAAACATTGTTCAGCATTCACAGAAGCTATTCAGTCCAATGGGTAAAATTCATCTAAGAAAAAGAAAGATTTTAAAACAATGAATACAACACAGTAATATGCAGAGCTAGATAGAGCACATGCAGTGCTCTATCTAGCTCTGATATTCTGTAGTCCTACTGATATTAATAGGGATATGGGTGGAAATAAAAATGCGTAAAAAATTTAAAATTGTACCAGAATTTCTAACGTCTGCAGTGCCAATGGTTGGTTTGTGTCACAGTTGCTTTACAGGTAGGTTAATATGGTAAAGAATTGTAATTAGATAGTTAACATAGTACTTGACTCACTATAACTCAATCTGTAAGTAATCATTAAGCGAATGTGTGCAGCTCTTTGTTCCACCCTACTGATATTAGTAGAATCATCTTAGTTGACAACATCATTTTGTATAATTATATCTTCTACTAAACAGTAAAAACAGTTATTTTTGCCATCTGCATGATCTAGGGAAGAAAATTGGTCATGAATCACATGAGGTCTTCCCTTACATTAGTGCCCTTCAAAATAGCTCCATTTCATGCATGGATTACACAAATTCCATGCAATATCGCTTGAATAATCTGAATCAACTACATTTTGTTGAATTTGTTGGCCTTGCAAACAAATCAAGCCTTCACATGAGCTTGTGGTGGGGAACTCATTCATAAGTAGAGGCTTTGTGTTCAAAAATTCTTTTGAGAGGCAAAATGCCCTAAACCACCCCCGAGAATCTGTTGGTGGTTGCCTGCCTCAGACAGGATCAGCAGTCAACAGTAGTCACATCTAGTGTTCTTTAGCATTTTGTTTTGAGTGATTTTCCGGTCTCGAAAATGCCCTAAACATGATCAAATGTTAAATGGGCTCCTGGGCTCCAAAGGAAGGGATTCATCTGCATTCAAGATAGAAGATGTCACAAGACATTACTGGTTTGTGCACCATCAAATAAAGAAGAGAAATGCCTTTCTCATACCACTGGTGTCCAAGGTGAGCCAGTGGGTGATATACTGTGTGGTGTAGAGATGGGCCATTGTGTAAATTACTGTGCTATTTTACATAATTTACCTCATTTATGGAAAATGACGTAATTTTCAGTAATATTCACATCCGTCTCAGATATTTTTCATACCGATGTATTATAAATATATTATTTTAAGCCAAGTCTATATTTGATATAATCTAAATTGTAAATAAGACACGTCAAAATCATTTGTGAAATATTTTTACTCCTGGAATATTTATGGGAATATCATTTTCAATTGGTTAAAAGAAAATTTCCATTACAAAAAAAAGAACGCCGAATTGCATGTGGGCTGCCATATTGTCTTTAAAATTGTCTGTATTTCTAATGCATTTATGAAGCAACAGAATTGGTTTAAATGCCTTAAATCCCTTGCTTTTGCTTTTGGCTTTCCTATTAAACCCTCTATTAGCTATTAGTAGCAGAAAATTCAAAACAAATAGACAATGATGAATTTGCAAAAATAACCATAATTTACCCATCTCTACCCGTGTGGAAGAATTATGGAGGTCATCAGCCATTCCCACAATTTATATCTGTCTTGCAATGAGCATATTGATGGACCATCGGGTAACATTTATTTACCATATTCCATTACCTATTTCAGTCGTAAGAACTGGATGGTTACATTCAGGAAAGCAATAAACTGGGTAAAAAAGATACACATTTTGCGTGTTGCCCACCTTTAACCGCCTGAAATTTCAAACGAAGTACAGAGCAATGAAAAATTGAGATACCGAAAGAATTTATTTGTCTCACCCCACTAGACAGCTTACAATTTATACTTTACACCCTGTCACATGAAGTTAAAAACTACTATAAGTGAACATATAGGGACTCAAAACTTTTAGGGATTAAGGTGGGAGCCCCAAGAGATTCAGAGGCTACTCGCTGGGTAAAGGTTGCTAGAGAAATTCAGAACTGATGTTTTACAGAGCGACACAGAGAATATTATCATGATGCCATACTACATCTCTAGGTCTGACAGAAGTGATAAAATAAGAGAGATACATTACCGAACAGATATGTACATAAACTCGTTCTTTCCACACACAAAAAGCGACCACAATAAAATCTGAGCTCCACTAAATACACTCCCACAATACATGTCACCATTTCACATTCCAAAAGCTTATCCCTTACATCTTTACACCACTGGTGTCCTAACACCCCCTGCTACATGCCAATGTGGCACCTCACTGGGTATTATGCAGATATAGACTGGGCACAGGTAACTTCCCTATTGGAGATCTGAGGAAAACAAGTGTATTTCGCTCTACAATGACATCATTTTGCATTATTTTAACTTATAATAAACAGTAAAAAGTTATTTTTTCCATCTGCATGACATAGGGAAGAAAAGGTTAAATGTATTCTACTTAACTAAAGGGTTTGAATGTATAAATTGTAAAAGACCAAGATAAAGGTTACAACAGGAAAACAGAGGTATTAATCCCATAGTTTATTAACTGGAAATCCATAAGGATGTAAAATGCTAAGACTGGCATCCCTAGTTTCCTACAATGGCATTATATCCATGCAGAGGCAATAATGACATTTGCCTCAATTGCCACTTCAAGGCTTCGGTCTAGGTCAACAGAAGGGCCTGACTAGGTTAACAGGAGGTATCATTAACTGAACAACACACCAGGTAACAGAACACGTCATTCAGCTGTTTCTATGTTAAGTTCACCATAAACTAATACCACCATTTTGATGAAATTCTCTATTTCATCATTTAGGCATTCTTAAAATTTTCCTTTAGATTGATGCTCAAGATGATATGTGGTCATTAGCAAACATTTCCTTTCTCTGCAAACATATGATATGTCTACATAATTTTAGAACTCCTGCAGTAATTTATGATGATGAAAAAATTATATTGGCCAATACCTAGATGCAGCTTGGGTATTTACGCTAAAAATCAACCAATATACACAATCAAGGTGATGTGTATGAAGATTATTACACTCCCCTCCATGTTTTTACCTAATTTTTTAGTTTCCACAGAATTATGAAGTAGATGAGGTAAAAGACGTACATATTCCAGTACAAAACTCCATAAGTTCAGGCATGGTGAAGAATGAATTAGACGGGGTTAACTGAGATAAAAATGGCTGGTTATGTTCCAAAGGAAGGACAGGTTCCACACGTGGTCTCTCCTTAAATATGCCATCAAGTAGCTGAAAGACACAAGACAAGTATACGGTCATATTAATTAGAAAACCAAATTGACAGTAATGCATTCATAACATACCCATGAAAGCAAGCATGTTCAAACATAGCACAATAAAAATAAACTTGCAAGGAAGAAAATTCAGACGATACATATCATACAGAGGCTTAAAGCACAAAAAGGTAATTGCCACAAATGAGTAAACTTTTCAACACTACCATGGCCCACAAAAAGTTCTTTCAAACCTTTTGAGAATTTTGAGAGAACAAACCTTTTTTAAGAATATGTACTTTCAGTGATGACTTAGCATAATTAAGTAATGACTTTTTGACATGAAGTTAATGGTATTGTTAATGACCAAAAATAACACCTGTAATATATGGAGCTTTCTGATAACCTAGTGTTGATTAGTGCACATCGTAGTAACTAGGAACAAATAGATGATTTGAACAATCTGTGCTGGAATATTAACAAAAGGCAGTAAAATATTCAACTCCTTAAAACAAATGGAAAAACTCAGCTTAACTCAAAGAATGAACTAATATTAATTCTTTCATTGCAAACATCACAATTTGATTGGATATTGAGATATTTCTGTTTCTAATACTAGAGTAAAATACATTTATTATGTGCCTTTTAGTACTGTGGTTTTGAATGTACAGCAGGTCTGGGCTTGTCCTCCAAAACTATTACCGTAATTTTCCGAATATAATATGCACCCACTGTAAGATGCACCCACTCTAAGGTGAGCACAATGTAAAAATTTACATATCAACATGTATAACATGCAGTTGGCTTTTAGAGAACGGCATTCTACACCACTGTCCGCCGTGCCATTCAGCGCCCGAACGATCACTCCGCAAGCAGTAATGCTGCCTATGGATGGCTTTTCCCCTTGCTCTTACATACCCCTTTGGTTTCTCAATATGACGATCTAATTGCAGTAGGTTCTTCCCCTCAAAAACTTCCATGCATGCCTATGGAAATATTTGTCAAAAAATGATAGAATTGCTACACTGTCACTAAAATGTACCTATGCCTGTATTCAATTCGCCGCACTTAATGTCCGTTCATGTCGGATTCCACCCGTTCTCTTAGCTGAAGATACATTACTCTTTTATTTGAAGATGTTACATTTCTGGGTAACATTTAAAAGAAAAACTCTCCCTAGGAATGTAATATGGCTGCAGAATATGCTCGCACATGCAAATAAAAAGGCTGGATGGATGAAAATTCAATGAAACATTGGCTGTGAAATGAGTGGTGCAAAGATGCGGTATGTAGACTTCATATTTAGGTTCTAGATTCATTTAGATTCCATTGAATACCATGCATCAAGATTATATTGAACGAGAATGGCACAAATCTTGTCATTATTCCTGGGGGGATGACAAGCCAGTTGTAGGTGTCAGTTGTCAATGGCCTGTTTAAGACACAGATAGGTAAAAAGTAGAATGAGTGGTTTTATTCCGGACCACATTCTTTGACTACTTCAGGAAGGCCAAAGAAACCAGAGTTAGCTCTAATTAGTCACTGGATAAAAGAGTCCCGGGATGCCATCAATTCATCTGTGATTAAGAGAGGTTTCAAAAATCCTGCCTAACGAATACAATGGATGGGTCCCACGACAATTTGCTTAGGGACAAAGAATGCGTAGTGGACGATGAGGACGAAGATGATGTCCTTGGCAACGCAATATATGCTGCCAGCGAGCGTGATGTCAGTGCTTTGCACGAACTGATCGAATCATGCGAGGATACAGATTTTGAATTCATTCATTCATTCAATTTGAAGGATTCAGTGCAGATTCAGTCCCTCTTGTCTTTAACAGTGTTAAAGACAAGAGGGACTGTATGTAAATTTGCATGTTAATAAATAAATTAAATTGATTCACTGCATTTTTTAATTAAAATTTGTAAAATCTAATACCTATAAGTATGTTGAGATGACTTCAAAAGTGATCTATGGCCCGAATGAAAACGTGATTAAGTTTGTGACCATGAATAATACACACCCTACTTTTTTGACGAATTTTCGCGGAAAAAAATGCACACTATACACGGAAAATTACAGTAGTTTTCCATTTTTGCAGGCTTTGAATCAAATAATGAAATTGAAAAAATGTTAAAATGTAAATGCACTCTACACTGGATACTTACTTCAAAATAGGGCCAATTCATTCCCATAGGATCACTAGCATTGCTGAGTATGGACTTATATCTTTGTTTCAAGCTTAACATCTCACCCCTGCATTCATCAATAGAGGCAAAGACCCCTTGTGCTTGCAAAATCCTTGCAATGTTTGTCCAGCCCTCCTCTTCAGATATTTCCCCCCACGTAATCATGGGCTCTACCTCCATAGATGTCAGTATCAAGAGGAGGATGTCTTCATGTCTCCAAACATCTGCAAAGAATTAAAGAAAATAGGGCATGATTAACTGCATGTTAAAATATGAAATGGTCATCACTGCAATATTGGTAATCCATCATGACAAAATCCTATTAAGAAATTGCACTTTGAGTGAGTATACTGATAACCAGGAGCAAAGCCTGAGCTTGACAATAGGTAAACTATGGGTGCATTAAGGTCATTGCTTTGGGGAAGGGTGTGGATTGTTACTTTCCACAGCCTTGGGGGGCATGGAATACCTTGACTACCATTTTTCCAATCATACTAGGTATTATGGGGGAAGTGGTGGAGGTGTACACTCCTGTCTTACTCCACCATTGAAGTAGGCTAAGAGCAATCAACTGGCTGTGGAGATTGCCACAAAACTGATCATTGGAGTTAGTTACTATTCAGACATTTGAGCTGATATGGGCACTTGGGCTAATTTATTAACATGTATTGCTGGACCTACATTTCAGATGAAACTTTTCACAAGGATGTGATACGTAAACTGCTGGGCAAATATAAAAAAAAACTTATGCGCAACCCAGCCTGACTGCATAAATATTTTATGGCAAGTTAGCCATGACAAAGACTTTTCCTGAGTAAAATAGCCTTTGATAAAATGTAGTTAAAATTTTCATGACACTTGCCTCCTAAAGTCTTCTGTAAAGAGTTAAAACATACTACTTTAGAGCACTATTGTATTGAAAAAAAAGGCCACAATCAAGTCCATGCATACTTCACATATAGCAAATGCATACTCTGCATATGGCTTTGATTAGCTTGAAAAGTATCAGAGCTGAATGACAGCATAAGTCCATGTATTGCAACTAAGTCATAATACTGAATCAGGGGGCCAGACAAAAGATGAGGTTGACATTCCATTCATCAGCTGGCGATCTCATAGTAACAGCATAGCCTTATGACTAGTCTACTGACTGAGGGCTGGCCCTCAACCCTTTCATGAGGAATGTTTTTACAACAGTAATTTGTGTGAAAGGTTCACTGAAGACAGCCTCCATACTAGCATCCCTTGAGGTTTTCTCAGCTCAGGATGACACATTCCTTACACGCACAATCCAACTGAATTGACGTTGAGACAGAGCCCAAGGATTGTGCAGTCCTCAAGTTGCTGTTGCATATGATACTACACACAGTGCATATAAATTGAAAGGAAAATTACTATTGGAATTCAAACTCTTCAAGCAGAAATTTCTAAATTTTTGATACGCTCAGCCTAAGATTTTTAATGGACACATTGTCTCAGCCAATAACTGACCATAATTTGGGTAGTTTATGTCATATTTAAGATGAGGGCTCATAAAGGATATTATATTCTCCAGCCCATTAAAGGCACCATGATTTGAATTAATCAGCAGGTGTTGTGTTAAAAATTTACAAGAAGAAAGAGGAATGCTTTTATTGAAAGAGAAGTCTATTCCAGCATGTGTAACGATGGCGTAAGATTTTAATTTAGAATCTACAAAAATATGCGAGCCCACAGAAATTTCATTAATTTCTTGGACAGGATAATCCCTCATATCAGGATCTGTATGCCTATTAATAGTGAACCATTAACAAAAATATACAGAGTTTGAAGCACCTGATTCCTTATTTTACCCAAACAAAACACTCCACTCCACCAATACATCTATATCTACCTCCAATACTGTGAGCTGCAGTTATAGTATGTGGAAGGTAGTGTTACTACATCAGCCACTGTTGTTCCTATTCAAGCCACCTCTACCTTGTCACCGATTAAAATAATACTTGATGAAATTTCGGACATTCTAGAATAAGTATTTTTCCTCCAATGCTGGAGGCTTTTCCTACAAGGCGGTATGAAGAATTCCTCCCATGAACTCCTATTTCCACTTTTGAAGAAGCCTTTGCCAATGGATAGGAAATGTTGAGTTTTAATCAACCCTTGAAGTGGATAAGATAGTGAGGAGCGAGTTGGTGAAAATAGTTTCCCAATTCACTAATGCTAGCAACAGTGACTGATGAAAAGGAAAAATGAAATACTGAATCATTAAGTTTAATCAAGGGTGGCCATCCTTGTCAGGGCAATCATTACAATGATGATGGTAAGCCTAATGTCTCTCCAATTCAGTCCCTTCTAACCACATAATTCAATTTTTCTTTTGTCTCCTAAGTTATAACCAGCCCTTTTAAATCCTGTTATGACGTCAGAGTAAAAACTGTAGGAGACATGATTTCTCAGTCTCACCTCAAGAATACCTTAAACACAGATAACCCATAACAAAATGACATAATCCGCTGAAATAATCAACACATGATGGAAAGAGACACGATTCTATAAAAATTGCCATGATTAAACAGACACTGTCACAGCGTGGATGGACAGACATTTTGGGAGCAGATACTTTCACAGTGACACATGGATAGCTATTTAACTCTGACATACATCTGTAGAGCTGATAGAAATGACAAAATAAGATTGATACACAGACCAATAAGTTGACACAAAAATTCAGCTTCTCTAAACATCATTATTCATCTGTGAAAAGCAGTGAGACAAGTTAAGGCACTCCCTCAACACAAGTCACCTTTCTTCCTTCCTATTCCCTTCCCTATTACCTCCCTTCTTCACGGCTGGTGTAGTAAAATCCCCAGCCACAGACCCTAACAATGGTTAGCACGGTAGAAGTGGATATGCCCTTCATCAGATCATCAGGTTAATTTGCTTGAAGACTGATAATCTGCCCTTCATGATTCTGTCATATTTGGTCGTTTCCAGAGGATTAACTTTCCCTGACGCATTACTTTGAGGAAATGGCTCCAAAAAGGATCATATTTTTTTATTGAATTTTTAAATGAGTTTTAGGTTAGAATAATGGAAAATAAGGTTTTTTCTGAGGCTCAAATTATTTTTTTTTTAATTTCAATTTTTATCCTTATATTATCAATAATTTAACGAGACAGAAATTAATTTTTTCTTCGGTGAGAACAGTTATGAAAACAATTTAAATATGTATATATTGACATTTTTATAACCCTTTTATGCATCCAAATCACATATTTATCCAAATTCACACAAAATATTACTATTTACAGATTTGTTTTAGTATGATAAGCCCTAAAACAAGGTGTAACGCATAGCGTCACATCACAATTAGGGCAAAAATATCTACTTTCTCTCCGGATAATCTTTTATCGCGCATCTCCTTTCCTTCAGCACAGAAAGCACTTGCGTGTGGGGCAAGATTTCTTATCAGTAGCTGGGATTAGCTCAGGGAAGTGCCTTTCTGATAGGCGGAGGGGGTGAGGTGTGGCGGGTGGCCTACCCACATTAGGAGAGGAAATTTTGGGATGGTACTCATCAATAAGTTTTTCAATTAGATCTAGTCTAAAATCTAAATGTGACTTCCTCCCGCCTGATTTTTGGTATAAGACAAAGGAACTCCACACGCAAAGCTCCAATAGGTGCATAAATAACATTTTGTAATATTTTTTCCCTCTCTTTTGTGGAATTGGGTAATCAGCCAAATGCTGATCAACTCTATCGACACCCCCCAATTTTTTATTGTATTCCACGACCACCTCAGGTTTCAGGGTCATCACACCTCTTTTTTCCACAGTTTCCATTTCCATATTGTGGACTGTCGATAGGAACATTATGTCCTTTTTGTCTTTCCAGCACAAAACCATCACTTTGCTTTTCTGGAAATCAATGACTTCACCTTTCTTCATTTTTTCTTTTCATTGCTTCTGGCATCCCTCTCCTAATTGCTCTCACAGTCTCAACTGTATCACACTTTTTTGATATACGAGCTACTGCCAAATGGAGTGATGTATAAAAATTGTCTGTCACAACACAGTAACCCTTATCAAATAGGGGCTTCATTAGCGACATTACCACTTGCGATGGCATCGACATGCTAACAAAATCTTCATCCGATTTGGTTCCTTTCCCAGATAAATTATAAGGGGCCACACATAATCACTCTTTGACTCGCATAATAAATACGATTTGATGCCAAATCTTGCCCTCTTGGAGCGAATATACTGCCTCAAACCTAATTGTGCCTTATACAGAAGAAGACTTTCATCTACTGTCACATCTCTATTGTGGGTGTATAACTCACTAAATTTTTTGTTGATCTTTTGATAGATTGTCCAAATTTTATTCAATTTTGGATTGGGATACATTTCTGCCATGTATTCCTCATTGTAGCTGAAATGCAAATATTGCCTAATTTTTGCAAACCAGTGATGGGACATTGATTCACCCAAATATGGCATCGACAGAATCCACTGGCTGGCCCAATAATATTCTTGGTCTGGCTTATTTACAATGCCCTGCAGCATTATCAGCACCAAGAATACACGTATTTATGGAGCACAAACTTCACGCCTGTGTTCTCTGGAACCAGATGGTTTCTCTCGAAGACACTGACTTGCATACCGAATTGTCTCATCAGTAATAAGTCCTATCACTTCACTGTCAAAAAAACCGTTAAAAAAACTGGAGCACACAACCATCTTCTTGAACTTCAAAATTTAGTGATGAAGCACTTTCAAAATTGAACCTTGCGGGCACAAGTGGAGGAGTTTCACCACTTTTCATTTCCCTCCATTGCTCATCTTCAACAGGCTCATCTTCACACTCAGCGTCTGATATGGTGTGCCACGAGAAGCTCGATTCAGTTCCAGAAGTTTCTAAATTTCTTTTTTCCACCTCCACATCAGAAATGCTTTCACTGTCACTTTCCATTGTAGAATAAAAAAAGCGATAAAACTCTCTCAGGTGATCAAAAATTACTCTCAATCTCGAATCACAAAAAAAACAGACTTCAGTGAAACACTGGTGGAGAAAGGACACTTGATGTAAATGCTCATGAGAACAGCGAGGAACCAACATATGCTTCAGTGGAAATTTGGAGAAAGGAAACAATTTTAGGCCAACAACTCTGATAATGGTAAAAGAATTTTAGGGGTACATTGGCAAAAACCATGGAGACATTGATGTTAGCGTGAGTCGGGTCTTTCAAAAAAAGATGGGAAATTCTGGTGGGGTTTAGAGAGAAGCGAGGAGTACCGAGAAAGATGAAAATCAGGAGAAATAATAACAATGGCGGCTGCTCCCTACTCAAAGACACACTAAAAACACGTCTGCAAGTGGGAAAATAGCCCTTCTCCTCGTGTAGGTATGCTTTGCATTCAAAGAGTTCCACAAAATAAGCAGATTAGGCAAAGAAGCAAGGAGGATGAAAGCATTCTTTTCATAGAAGAACCTTTTCATTCATAAGGGTTAACTGACCCATGGGAGTGAAGGTTTATGGCCCTATTATGACAAACATCCAGAAGGGTCTGAAAGTAACCACATGCCCTCGCACGCATTTGCCTGGGGCTTTCCGAATGGACACTCTGCCACCCTGCCATCGCCCTGCCATGCCCCTTTCCTGTCGTTCCCTTTTTCTTGGATGACCTGGGAAAGGATAGATGAGAATGCAGCGTAGCACATGAGTGAGGAATGGGAACCCGAACAAACATAATGAAATGGAGAATAAGTCATTGTCTCTTTCTTAAACATTTTTTTATTTATCAATAGTTCTGGAATCGAGCGATTCTTCTGATTTTGGCTGAGAAAGGATATAGACTGAAATATGGTGTAGGACGACTATCATCATTCGTATTTCAACATCTAAAGCCATTTTTTCACGTGACTAAATGCCAATAGTCTAAAAGGTTATTCACGAGACTGACATTACTTGCAGAAGATATATAACGACTTTCACGTGAGAGGGAAAATTTTATTTTACCCCAACATCACATTTGATTGGCAAGAAAGGACGGCAAACGATTACAGATATTTGCTGCAACATGGACAGATTTGATGATTTATTCATCTCCCACAAAACTTTTGATTACAACATGAATAGATCACGAATTAGTTACTCGAAATAATGCTTCACTAATTATCACCTTGCCCAAATATTCCTCCATTCTATACTTGTACTAGTCGTTGCTGGTTGCATCACACCCTCTGCCACATGCTCTTGGGGTATTTCGCAGGTTGGTGAGTACGTAATGTATTGCTCGGAGATGATTGTAAGGGATTTTATTCACTTATCCAAAAACAGTATCACTAATGCTTTTACAACGCAACACTGTTATTTTTGCATCTGTTAGTTGCCAAGATCGTCGAAATTTTTTATGAAAATATTCAAACATGGCGGGTGGATTTTTGAAGAAATTGTCATTAGCAAAATTCTGCCTGGACTGGGAATCGAACCACGGACCTTTGGTTTGCCCAATCAATGCGCAGACCACTACGCTATCCAGGCATTCAGGACTATGACTCCCATAAATAAAAAAGAAATGCAATATTTATGCATATGTAATTACATTTGCCAGAGTAATCATGGCTTGATATAGTATCTATAAGGATGAATCCGATACAAGGTAAATTTATGCAATAAAAAATGAATAGGTGATGCGCTGAATTACAGGTGAATTGCTAAAAAAACTACTGTAAAAATTACTAAAATTATGACAAAATTCCATATGCAAATGCATAGAATACAAACTCAAAAACTGGATAAAAATTAGCCAGTGTGTCCGCACATGCCATCTACTGCCCAGAGATCAAATATCTATGAAGGGGATGAGTTTTCTTGTCTTCAGCAGCAAAGAAGACAAGTGGCTTTGGACGAGGTAACTCGTCAATGATGCAATTTGACCCAACTTGTTGGGACGGGAAATCTCATCATCATTAGGGTAGGGGTTAATAAAAGGAGATAGTGGAAGGCATACATTTTGTCTCACAACGCTGGAGTGCATCATGAGAGTTGTGGCTATTACGGCTGGTAGATGGCTGCGATACAGAGGGCTGGATGTTGGGTTCCGAAAGGACAGAATTCTTGCATGGCAGCTTCTTGAAAATACTATTAAGGAGCTGAAAGACACAAGACAAACACATATTTGTACTCATTAGGCAACCAAATTTATCACATTTTATGTAAAAAATATACAAATGAATGATTTCTTCATTTTCTTAAAGCCCCAAAAACCCATAGGTACATTTGGTCTTCCCTCAAACTTAGAGTTCATTGATTAGCTTGAAAATAGAAATAAAACTGAGTAGCAACTTAATTTTACAATACAATTTTATTGAACCCTTCACAAAAGGGCAACATATATGTGTGTGAATTGAAGTTTTTCTTATGAAATGTACCATGCTTGCTTTGTCTGGATCCACAGTTTTAACCTACATAGCTGCTGGCAGCACAGAAGGATCTCTCTTAAAATACCATTGCTAAAATAGTAATAAGATATTTAACTTTCTTTTTAGGAAATTTATTGAGTTGATTAGCTGGCTTCAATGCTTCACTGGCAGACATGATTTTTATTTCACCCTCTAACATGATGTGCTAGAAGCTTTGGAAACACCATTACAAGAATTAGTACAGAAGTACAAATGATACAAATTGTGATTTCATTATTTGAAGTCATCAACAAAAACAATTTAACATTTCAATACAGGCAATTCAATGCTTTATAAAACAAATATCCAAACAATATTTCATTTTCATTACTAAAGAATAATGCAATAAAAATACTTATTATACTAAACATAAAATATAATCACTAATAAAAGGTATCATTTTTTATTATCATTGTCATTACATGATTGAATTAATTCTGACTTATGAAAACTGACTGTTTTATTAATTTTTGCTCATATAATCATCTATTCAGGACTATGAGTGCTATTCAATTTTTCTCAATATTTTTATGATTCAAAGGTAGCTTACAAGTAATTCCTTCACTATTATCCTTTTCAAATATCTTTGCGACTGGCACTTTGTGTGTGCTCTGAATGATTCTAGCATCATTGCGGTAGGAGTTGGGGCCTTTTACACCAGGGAAGAGAGGTGGACATTGCCATGTTTTCTCTCACAACTTTATATGCGAATGGATACGAAAGACCACCTCTTTGTGCTCTTTATAACATTCCACTAGTCACGACGTGGCCGATTGAGAAGGCCAGGAGGATCGCCACAGTCAAAGGGATTAACCCCTTCTCATTCCTTTCTTTCCCCACTTGGACATCTTACCTCAACCAGTCTTAAGAGTCTTAGAAAGGATCATGCATGATTGCTCATTCAGTGACTCAGAGGTGAACTTTTGAAAACAAAAGTGAGAATTTATACTTGTTATTACTCTAACAAACAAATGTTAAACTCATTTCCTGTGAATCAAGTCGATTGAAACAAGTCCAAACACAAAGTAATTATGTTGATTTCTGAATACTGCCAACACAGAACAAAGAGTTTTTTTTACAGGTTTTTGCCTCGTCAGCTAAAATATGAAGGAATTGTATGCCATTTGGTCTCAAATCAATCAGGAACTATTAAAATTAGATTTTAAATTTTAAAATATACCCAATGAATGTTAAGTAAAGGTATAATCGCCAAAAATAACTCCACTTATGAGCCCACTTATATGAAGGAAAGACAGTGGGGTGACAGAGAAACGAAAGAAAGGTATTTTCCTAACAGGAAAATGTGGGTAAAAGGTGAGATCAAAGGAAGATCAGCATGGCAAACACCGCAAACGAATGCAATGGAAGTTAGGGAACACAGCTGAATGGCAAAGCGTACACAACGGAGGTCTGTGAGTAACTGAATTTCCGAAAGGCTAGGCTCCACCTACTATTTTTCGGTTGGTTTTCACGAAGTCACGTGCCCTCTTCCCGCACCCCCAAAAACTTAGGTCTGCCTCTCAGTGGCAAAGATATTTGAAAAGGATTCTAATATTTAGAAAATCCCAGAGTTAATTTTGTTGAAGAATAATCCAGGTCTACGATTAATGATAACTATGTTCAATAAATGACTGCATACATCCTTAAAGGACAAAACCATGGCAATATAAAGTAAAACTAAAAAAATATACAATATTGCAGAGTGAAAACGACCTTTGATGAGGCATTCTAGAATGTGAAATATTTTTTATGTTGCTATTACAGCCTTTTTCAGAAACTTCAAGAAAAGTTTTGACTGTATCAGAGTAACACACATCAAAAAGGGAAGCAAGTCCTAACCATCTGTGGCCCATGAGTTGACATGATACCTTGATGATGAAACCTTGGTAAAAAAAATGATACCTTGGGAGGATATGTCTGTTCATGAGCCATGCTCTGAATTTCCTTGTTAAACCTATAGGTATTGCTAATGTCTATTTCATCTCCACTTTAATAAATGGCATTTTGATTTTTCATTAATTTATCGATAGCTTTGAAGGAAAAAAATATCTTTAAAAATGAATGGTCTGGAGCCAGTTATTGTACATTAGGGTTTACCAAGATGTAGAGTACCTACATGGCACCTGCACAACTCTGATTGAAAAATATTTTAGCAAGGGTAAATTAATTCTTGAATGTAAACATTATATTGAGCTCTGGGATCCTGACAGAATCACAACTGTTAACAAGTGCTTATTAATCATCAATGCATTTAGGGTTAGAGAAGTTTCAGCAATTGGAAAATGTGATAAATGAAAAGTCCCTGATAATAACTCAAGGCATTATAACCTTCAGTGAAGAGAAGGGAAAAGTTAAACACTGCATCATAATTCAGAATCATCACCATCATTGGTCCTTCAATCCTAAAATTGGTTGACTGCAGCCCTCCAACCTTGTCTAATGCTAGTTCCTTAATTTCTAGGTAGTTCTTCTTGTGGAATTTCTTCTTTTTATGTGCTATGTAATTATCCCTTGCCCTTCCTCTTGGGACTTCATCTACTTTTCCATAAATTAGATTCTTCACAAACCCATTGTGCTTTAGGTTGTGCCAAATCCATATGGCTCTTCTTTTCTGTAGAGAGCTCCATAGGGTCCTTTCCTCTTGTACATTCTTCTTTATTTCTTATATGACCTGTCCATTTGATCTTCACCATCCTCCTCGAACACCAGATTTTGAAATCTTCTAGTCTTTTCTGGTCAGCTTTTCCATTGGTTCATGCTTCTATTTCATATTGTGCCAAGCTCCACATGGAATTTTTCACGTATTGTTTTCCTCGTCCATCATCTAATCTACTTTGAGCAGAGTGTTCATCTTTTCATCATGAGTGCTTCGCTTGACCTTTTCTTCACTTAGCATTCTTCATACTTCTATCCCAGGTAATGGTAACTCTGAGGTCAGAGGAGGAATCCACTAGCTCTTATTTTTTTCCTCTGGTGTAACTTCTGCATTCAGCTTTCTCTTCCGCTAGCTAGCGTTTTAATTTTCCTCTGATTTATTTTCAAGCTGAATTATTGGAGAACTTGGTCCATGGCATTTAGTGACCTTTGAAGATAATCAAAATTGTAAGAGTATAGTTTCTCTGGTTCCTCAGTTCTTTCTACATCCAAATTCGTGTTCTGATAGGTTGCATTCAATTTTCCTTTCTATCCTTTGGTCTATTATTCTTATTAAATATTTTTGATGTACATGACACTAGAATCAAGGTTCTAAGCTCCTCATAATTCACAGCCCACGTCTCTTTCGTTACTGCCATCATTATCCTCCTTTACAAGTCCTACGGTAATCTTACCCCTCAAAAGCTTACACTGATTATTTTGTAAAAGTTGTCCTTGGCTTAACTTGCAAACCCTTTTTAGTGATGATTTACCCTTTGAAGTTCTCTACTGCAGGAGCTTTGTATTTAATTAAATCTTTTACTGTGGTCAAATTCAGTTCTCAGTATGCCTGGACCCCTGTTGTCCTCCCCAACCTTGTTATCATCTTTCAATATGTTTTCTTCAAGTGGCCTCAGCCCTCAGCAGAATTCTTCGATGTATTGTTTCAATTTATTTCTGTTTAATCACCCTCAACCTGTATACTCTCATTCACGTCCATGATGTTGTTGCTTTTTGTTTTCCTCCCTCTTAGTGTTTCTTCACTACTTTTTATGCTGTTTCAATTTTCCCTTCCTCATGTTTTCATTTATTCCATGATAGTAGCTTTCAATCCAATACTTTTTGGCCTTCTAGCATTCTTCATTGACTTTGTTCCTCAGCTTCTGGTTTCTCCTTCTGGCCTCTGCTTCTTGAAGGTTCACCTTCATTTCTTGGGTTCTTGTATTTTCTTCTCTCTTACATAAGCTCTTAAATCTTGTTGTTATCCATGGCTTCTTTGTGTCAGCTCTCATGCTCACCAGTTGATTATCTGCAACTTCTGCAATTGATAGCTCTTTCCTTCTTCCTTCCGTGTCCATTTCTATTTCATTTTCTAGTTTGCTGTCAAAGGCTGTGGTGAATCTTTCTCAGTTCTCTTCAACCACAGGCATTTCTAAGTCCCATCTTGGTTCATGTTTCATCTATTTAACTTTCTTGTATACAAGGCTGCGCTCAAAAACTACTTAGGATGTGGTCACTATTAATATCCTCATCTGGATAGCTCTTGTGAAAGAGAGCATTAGCAACAGCCATATACTTCTTAATGCAGAACTCTATTGGTCTTTCCCCTTTTGATATGAGGAGAATAACCAAAGTTTCCAGGACACAGCTATTTCAAAGTGAGGGTGTTTCCGTGGTTATTTATTTCAGATAGGGTGGGCCACTCTTATAAGCTATTTGAAAAAAGAATGTTAATAATAATGCTATTAAAACAGACTACTCACTTCGAAATATGGCCAACTTTTTCTCATTTTCTTGCTGCTCACTGCGGTCTCGTAGATTTGTATTAACTTATGCATCATCTCCCTGCATTCACTCACAGATGTGGCAACAGCCTTTGCTTGCATCATCTTGGCTATTTTTTTCCAGGCCTTCTTTTCTGATATTTGCCCTGCTTTAATCCTAGGCTCCTCATCCCTATACAACTGTATTAAGAGAAGGGTGTCCTGATGGCTCCAAATATCTGTACATGAGTAAATAAATAAAACATGAAAAACTAAAATTTCAAAAATGAACTTGGTTACTGTCACATCATTGGAAATCCACAAAGAATAAAATCCATCCACTTATATCACATTGGATGTTTATACTAATCACTGACCATAATTGGGACAATTTGTGTCATCTTTAAGATGTGAGATTATAAATACCGTATTTCCCAGCCCATAGAGTTCACAGTCCAAAAGAGGCACAGTAATTTTTTTACAAGGTTATTGAAGAACAAATAATGACCAACATCAAGTAATGTTAATAATTTTCACGAATTAAATGGAATTATTTAACTTAAAAAATTGGTAACTGTATTTAAGCTATTCTTTGCAGAATCATGCCAGTGACTCTTCCCATCTTCACCATGTACTTGTGTAAGTGAGGCACAGGAATTCTGTTTAACTATGAGGGCCACTAGTAGTCCACTCACTTCTTCTTGTGAGGAAGTTTGTTTATACATAAATGTGTGGAACAAAGAAAACGTATACTAAGCAAATTCCACATAAAATTTATTCTCACATCTAAATAGTTTATTAACAGAGTTACATCTTCACCTGACAGAGTCACATCTTAATGTAACAGTTACAGCTTCACTTAAGATGCAACTCTGATACGACACTGGTCAGAAGCGACAATAAATTTAATGTGGAATTTGCAAATTGTATTTTTTTCATTGTATCACACAACAGGTCAAAATTGAGAATAAATTTAATGAGGAGTAAGCAAATTATTTCTTAATGCCACAATAGAAAAATTCCAGAAAGTATAGCCTGAGATGGCATCTTATAAACATGTATGATAAAGACTTAATGTTAAATACACTACAATGAAATTACTGGAGTTTTTAAAAGGTTCTTGAAATGAAAAAATCAGGAATTAATAGTGAAATGATAATAATATGCTGCATTACACTATGATACGATCAATATGTTGGATGAAAGTAGCAAATCAATTTTTGTGATTTTTCAATCTCAATCACCTCTGCAAACAGAACCCCTAAAAGCTTCACAGAGCACAGTTTGGGAAATGCTGAAATAGAGCAATCACAGATATTCCAAATTCACAACAAAGGCAGAGTAAAAAAATGCGGCATATAATGTACAGCAACCTACTGAGGCTTTTGAATAATCTGATGTAAATTCTTGAAATTTCATTGAAGAATCAAAGTCTTCCCCAACAAAAACAGCAATAAATGATTTAAGATTTTCCCGGTGTATTATATTTAAATATCTTTCTCGGGCTTCGCAACGGTTAATGTTTTCATAATCCGCCGACGTTTCAGAAAACGACTTGTTTTCCATTTTCAGGGCACGTGTTATTTCCGCCGTGACCACTATAACACTAAAATTAAACAAGATGTTGATGCCGCAACAATGAAGGTTGCGATCCCTATGATTGGCTGACGTGTTCCGCTGGCCATTGAATCATTTTCTCGTCTTTTTAATACATTTGCTCACTGGCCACTAGGTATTACTCAGTTGGAATCAAGTGTCTCAATTAAAATTATGCGGGTGCAATCGTAGGCCAATTTTAGTTGTATTGTTAGAACAATGATAAATTAGTGCCAAGTAGAAGTTTTGCTTTTATTTCATTAAGATTGCTGTTTTTAAATATCTTTCTCGGGCTTTGCACCGGGTAATGTTAAGGCCATCGAGATACGATTGCACCCGCATAATTTTAATAGAGACACCGGATTCCAACTGAGTAATACCTGGTGGCCAGTGATCAAATGTATTAAAAAGACGAGAAAATGATTCAACGGCCAGCGGAACACGTCAGCCAATCATAGGGATCGCAACCTTCATTGTTGGGGCATCAACATCTTGTTTAATTTTAGTGTTATAGAGGTCACAGCGGAAATAGCACATGCCTCGAAAATGGAAAACAAGTCGTTTTCCAAAACATCGGCAGATTATGAAAACATTACCCGGTGCGAAGCCTGAGAAAGATATTTAAAAACAGCAATCTTAATGAAATAAAAGCAAAACTTCTACTTGGCACTAATTTATCATTGTTCTAACAATACAACTAAAAACTAACTGTGACTAAACATTTTTAACTTTTTAAATTCACAGATGAGAACTAATGAGATCATAATGAAATATGCATGTTGTGAGCACACATCACTGATTCCACTTTTAGCACTTGCTGCCAGGGAATCCCTTCATTTTTCATGAACTTCATCATCACATCAACCAAGTTTACGGACAGAATTCTAAGTGCCGATGTATACATGGGTGGATTGAGATACTTCTGTCTTGTTCCACCTTACACTGTGGCCTTTGAATCCAGCCAAACTTTTCTCTAGAATGTCACTGGCATATGCAGCATCTTAGAAATGAATAATGGAAACCACACCCTTAAATTTACTGCTGCACAATAGTCAGCGCCGCATATAGAGAGATGGATGCCTCCAAAGGCCATGCAAAATTGTACGCATAAGAGAAGACTGTAACCCACAACCCATTAAGATGCAGGCTGATTTATGATCACATATCCAAGATATAAAAATTACTTTATGGGTTGGAAAATCAGATAATAGACCATGGAATTGACAATTCATATCATCTTCAAAAGCACTCATAACTACCAAATTTTACCACATTCACATTCATTTCAATCATTGTCAGCTGAGCAAAGAAAGAGAGCAAACTACCAAAATTCACAGAGAAACAAATCATTGTCCTACATGGAATCCAAAGCTGAAGAGGCTGCCTGGATAAGCATCTACAGCTGAGTGCTGGTTATCCATGCTAATGGAGTGGGAAGCTCCAATAGGTAAACAAAAGCGACATATAATCCATTCATGTTCAATTGTGTGGCAGTTGTGGCCTAGGTTTCAGCACCATGCCTTCTCGAAGTCTTTCATGCATATTGCAACGAAGTACTTGTATTCCTAAAATATGTTTTTGTTTATCAGGCAAATGTTCATGCTATTCACTTCAAAACATTTCACCAGCTAAAATTGATTTCTGTGGGTTGTGCTTCATCAATTTGTGGAACACTTGATGGTGAATCATATCTTCAGATGTGCAATGCATCAGTTTTTATTCCCACATACTAGAATCATTTGCCCATAGGAAAGAATTTAATGAACCCACATACATGAACCCACCAGAGTAGATGTTTGAACACATTTACTGTTAAAATTACATTGCATACACATGCAAATTAGTACAAATGTGCGAACGTGTGGCCATTAATAGCCCCTGTTCCAATTTGGAGCGTTTGTTCTGTTCATACTTGTTCGAGCACTGTCCAGTCACATACTTACATGGGTACATACATTGGTAAATGAGCTTTTAGACTAACTGTGAGAAATCTGAATATGCCGATATGCAAACTTTGCTTTAAGTTCAATTTCTGAGACTCACATCAAAGTAGTTGAAGAACACTTGAATGACTACAGCTCCTCCATACAAAGCTATAGCAAACCCAGGCACATTCCTCTTCTATGGCAATTAGTGGTCACTCCTTGGGAGTTCTTGCTTACTCAGCCTGCTCTCCAAGTAAAGAGTCAATGTCATTAACCACCCCAACAAGGTAGCAAGCATACTGAGCGACGCCACAAGCGGAGACTTTCCATGGATGTCTTTTCAATTATCTTCAACTTCATGGCAATGTCTCAAGTGATGTGCTTCCTCTATCCAGAAGAATTGGCCATTTTCTATCAATCATATAGCTGAAGGAAACTTAGTACAGTGAAACCTGCCTTAAGTGGAACCTGAGTTATATAGAAACCTGTCTTAACCAGGAAAAAAAGTTGGTCCTGACTGTCGTAATAGGGTTTCACATGCATTGGTACCCTGTGTTAAACGGAAACTGTCAAATGTAGAAACAGAATCCATTCCCATGCACGTGAACCTGAGTTAAGCAGAAATGGAAGAAAAACTCAAGGAAAAAAATGAAAAAAATGGACTATCTAAGCGAATTACAGCAGATAATTGGCCATAACATAGATGCTGAGATACTTGTGGACTTTGACAACGACCTTCTGACGAGCAATGAAGCTGGCTCTCTGAAACAGTATAAAAGAAGACTAAGCCTGTGAATCTGAAGACGATATAACCATAATAAGTGAAGAAAACAAAAAGTCCTACAAAGAAATGTTGGTTCCTTAAATAGAATTAGCAGAAATTAGTCTTACCTAAGGTAACACTGACTTATTTAATATCTTAAATGGGAGTATCGGCAATGTAGAGAATTGTATTATACAGGAAAAAAAGGAAAAGCAGATTAAAATGACAGATCATATGCATATTTTATAGATCCATTTTAAAGTCAATTAGTTCAAATAAAAAAATTACCAAAATGAGATACTGTTCCATTATTTCAAAATAATTTTGTCCACAAGTAGAAATTGAGTCAAACCAATCTTTAAGGCAATATATGTTATGTGTGTGATATGATTTTCAAGGTCTTTTTTGAAATGTCCAACCCAGGGTTAAGCAGAAACCTGTCTTATCTGGAAAAAAATAATGGCACCTAGAGATTCCGCTAAAGACAGGTTTCACTGTTATAACAAAACAGCCGCAGAGGCAAAATAAGAATGCTCACCCGCGTTGCACAAAAACTGAGCAGTGATTCAGGGGACTCACAACAATGTAACATTGTCATCAATGAAATTGAAAAGCCTGCTGTGGGAAAACTTTGTGCATGGGCAAATTGTAACAATGTTGTAGACTATAATGTGTGGCCATTAAGAGCCCTAGCAGCAATGTAGCTGCTCGCTGTGAGAACAGAAGTCGGTGGAGAGGGGTGGTGATGGGACAGAAAGGAAGGGTAGGGGAGGGGGTTGTTACAGGATGATTGTAAGATAATCCAATGATCGGTCAGTCATCAGACAATTGGCACTCTACTACATATGGGAACCTGGGCTCACATCCCAGTGGAGGAAAATAATTTTTTCTCTGTGAATCTTGGACAATCATCTGTCTCCCAACAAGTGACTCCCATTTGAATTCAAATGATCGGAAAACACACATTTTTATTGTTGTGAAAAAATGTTGTCATACTGAAAACATTTTGTTTCAAAGAAATGTCTCATTTAAACATTTTTGACAAGAGAATGATAAAAATTGAACACATACCTTGAAAAGAAATGTTTTTCTTGTCTTGGACAGGATATTTCCTCAAATTACATTCACGATAGTTACCTACTTAACATTTCACTAATCCACAATATAAATAAATAAATAATTAGTATTAAAACTACCTCATCCCTAATTTCTCCCATATGAAACAAAAATCCTCTATATTCCTAGATCTATATCCACTTCCAACTCTGTGAGCTGACATATTGGCATGAGGTAGGATGTTTTACCACAGAAGACAAGGGGCATGTCAATGACATATAAAACCTTTTTCCAACCATGTGACTGATTTACATAATACTTTCAGGGTGTTTTCCACATCAAGGATAGGTTAAAAGCCAACATCTCTCCTCCAATTCCTGAGGCATCTTCAAAGGGATGACGCCTTGAATCCATCCATAGCCAACCTTAATAACATTGAAGAAGCCTCTAATGTTGGATTTTAATCAATGCTTGATACAGTAAATATCTCTGAAGTACAATTATCTTCAAAATAACACCTATGGTACATGAAAGAGGAACTGAAAGAGGAAAGGGATAATTAGTGAGGTGAGCGTCGAAAGAAACTAAAAGATACATATGTATGGGGCCTGTATCAAAATATAGTGGTGGTCTCATAATGCATATCATAATTTAGAAGGTTCTTTCAAATGAAAGCATAAGGAAAAGTCAGTCCTTTCTCAAGCTGGAAGTTCCTCACATTAGGTTCACAATTTTTACATAATTAATACTAAACTATCTTACAAAGTAATAGATTATTCTAACATCCTCATCCCTAATTTCCACTGAATGAAACAAAACATTCCTCTATGACCCTACATATCTACTTAAACTCTTCTACGATATTTCAACTCTTCTAAAAAACTTCTTCTCGCATATCAACTTAAACCCTTCAGTACAGTTAGCTATTTCAAATCAAGAATCAGGTTGCTGTGTGTTGGACTCCCAGGATTACTAATTTTTTATTTAATGGGTGAAACTCAAAATTTTGACACTATTTTTCCTACTAACTAATTGTATACATTTTATTAGGCATATGGCATAATTTTCTCAATGTTTTACTATACTCCAAGCTAAAATAAGGTGCTCCTTTCATGGTTACTGTCTTGCACATTATCCATGTCATCTGCATGGGACATTTCATCAATAATTTCCTCTCATTCCTCCGTAACTTCTAAAAGTTGCAATATACTTTTTTGTTCCCTTTTGTATGCCATATTGAAAACTAAAATTTATACGTATTGCAACCCAGCAATAGAATAATAAGCACGGCTCATTGACTAAGAAAGATTTTCAGATCTCTTACAGAAGTCTATTGCAGGGTACGAAAGGGGTGGTACAAGGAAATGAAATACAGACACATAGTCACACATATCATGCTACTTTGAATGACACAGATTGGCTTGGAACTAAAAATCTGCAGAAAGGTTCAACTACGAGCACAGATTTTATTCTTGCACAGATAGGCAATTGGAAAGCCTCAAACCCTGGTGCAAACATTGTTTTTATGCTGAAAAAAATATCGAGTTGAAGTTAAAAGAGATTGAGTTGAACTTTTGGAGATTGGATGAATTGGACATAATATATAATATGGCATTTTTAAATCTCTCTGGTTATTGAACACCCAGGCAAGCACACTCAATGATTAAACCTTGTGTATAGCTGCAACGATGAGTGAAAGGGGGTGTGATGACAACAGTCATGTTATGAGATAAATCAGCTCAAGTAGGCAGAGGATAGTTCTTGAGGTGTGTATTCATAAAAATAAGGTCTGAATCTGCTTCTGCTAGCAACAGTGACTGGTCACAGAGAAGAAAGAAATCCTGGATCACCAAGTTTGACCAAAGGTAGTTATCCTTGACTGGGCAAACACTGTAATTACCTATGGTAAGATTATCTTCACTATTCAGTCACATTAAACCACCTAATTCCATTTTTCTTTAAGCTCCTAAGGCCATATTCAAACTTGGCAAATCAAGCAAACTTCCCTTGGAACCTAGAACTCATTGGGCAGATATGAGGTCAAATTCAAGTGACCGCAGATGCCATATTGTCCAGATACCTAGTCAAGAAACCAAGTAAATGAAAAAGCAGACTTGTTATGCTTACTATGTATTAAGTTAGAATTCGGGGTGTGATAATATGGGTTTGTACGGAAAATAGAAGTGAAGAAACTTTCAAATGGATACTATTTTATCATTAATACACATATTTGTGTGATATTTAATAATTTTCTCCAGAAAAATCGATGAATTTGCTATATTTAAAGGCTTTTCCAATGTGAATATACTGATAAAATATTTGGTACCTTATACTTCGGTGAATAATTCCAGACAATGTAGATGTTCCGTCCTTGTTTACTTCATAGAACCTACAAATTCTGTTTTCCTTGCTCTGGAAGGAAAAAAAAAGACCTTGTTGAAAGAATTATGGTCCGATGGAAAGTACTCTCAGGTAACCATAATTTCATGGGCAGCATTAGTTTTAGCTAACGGATATTGTAATTATTAATTACGTTGAGCATTGGAGAGGTTTTCACTGCATTCATCGAAGAAGGGGGACAATAAACCATTAGAGTAAATAAAATTTGTTTTCAACTTAATGACGTTAGTTACAACGCATGTATTTTATCAGTCAACAGTCGAAGATCATAGGTAGTTTGTTCGGAGATTAGTACATTAATATATAGTTAAGTGTTTCTTCATATAGGTAAAAAATATTATAATGCCTTTTTGTGCATAAAGGCCTTGACTGTGGTGAAATGCAGTGAGCGATATGTCATACACCTTAGCAGCCCTTGGCAATCGAAGTATATTAGTTATTCACCATATTATGATACATGATAATTATTTTATCCATAAACAATACCATTAAAAAAAAATATTCCCTATTAATTTGTCGCATGAGGATGAGAAGCATTTTAAAGTAATAATCGACTTCAATCACCCACAAAAACTAGGAAACGGATGGTGCTTTTCGCATGTTTTACGAGATGACGTCCACATGATGTCTCATCCATAGTAGAATGGCTACGAAAGTGCCGAGTAAGGATTTCACTCCATCTGCCGAGGAATCAAGATAACTTGATAGCAAGTTAACTATGCGTTTGCCAAGTTTGAAAACGGCCTAAGGTATGACAAGACCTTTTAAATCCTAGACTAAATATATTATCAGCGCTAAAAATGTAGGAGACATTATTTCTCAGGTTCATTAGTTGCCACCTGGAGTATGCCTCAAGAATATAGAACCAATGACTAAAACATTTCACTGGCTAAGATAATCTACATACAATGGAAAGAAACAGGATTCACTAAAAATTGCAACTACTGATCAGACACTGTAACACTGTGAATGGATAGACTAGGTCAGGAGCAGATAGTTTCACAGTGACACATGAATGCCTATTTAACCCGGCACTAAATATGGACGGCTGATAGTCGTGACAAAATAAGATTGATACACAGACTAATAATTAACACAAAAATTCAGCTTTTCCAAACATCATTGACCATAAGTGGAAAGCAGTGAGACATGTTTAGGCACTCCCTCAACACACGTCACCTTTCCTCCTTCCTATTCCCCTTCCTTATACCCTCCCTTCTTCATGACTAGTGTAGTAAAACCCCCAGCCACACACCCTAACAATGGTTAGCAGGGTAGAAGTGGATATGCCCTTCACCAGACTAGTAGGTTAATTTGTTAGAAGATTGATTATCTGCCCATCATGATTCTGTCATATTTAGTCGTTTCCAGAAGATTAATAGAAGGAGACTGCGGAAGACATACATCTGGTCTCACTACACTGGAGTACATCAGGGCAGTTGTGGCTATTACTGCTGGTAGATGGCTTAGATGCAGAGGGCAAAGGAAGGACAGAATTCTTGCTTTGTCCCTCCTTAAAAATGCTATCAAGGAGCTGAAAGACAAAAATGGAAATTAATACTAATTGGAGAATCAAATACATAACATTTTTCATCAAACATACACACAAAACCAAGCCAAAAGAAATATAGAAAAGCAATCATCAAAGAGGCATCAAGGACAGTTCATAAAAAGAGGAAGATAGGTGGTAATGTAAAACACAAAAGAATATAGAGGCTTTGCCAAAATTGGCTCACCATAATACAAATACAATATTTTTTCTGAAAAATTAATGGACCTGTAAAATATGTATCTTTATGTACAGATATCTTTATGCATACATATGCCAATTACTGCTATCTAAAACACGAATCTCAAAATAATGGGTACAGAACTGCACATAGAAGCAACTTCTTGCACCATTGAAGAGATCCTGTATACTGTTAACGATTCAGCTTCAGAAGAAACAGCGTGATGCATCATTTGATGATTTGGATATTACTGAATAAGAGAAAAACCAATTCATATTCTGTTGAATTACAGAACAAAGAGTTTCAATGCACAATATTGATAGAAAAGATACAACTCATTGATGTATTCCCTTTTTCCCCTCCTTCCTTCCTCACCATTTGTTTATCTATTATAGTTTTTCTTTTCAACTCCTCTTGATGAAAACTCCTACATCAAACCTTTTGTCATGCATAGAGGAGTTGAAAAGAAAAACTATAATATGATAAGTTCCCCACAACCTCCACAAAGAGGGTCATTGAGCTGGCAAAGAATACCCTTTATTTCCGTAGCCTATCATTAAGTCGTTCCCCCAATCCATACACCTTAAACTGGGTGAAGTGAAAAGTGAGAGAAAAGTATGTATGCTGTAAAAAAGACCACAGTGTAATTACATAGGAGAGAATAATATTATTTTTCTAAAGGAGTAGTATCATTTCAATATCATCAATCATCTTCACCACTGGTAACAATATCTGAAGATTTTTAATCAACTGCACTTATTAAGACCATAAATACCAATCAACTCATCACAATTACCATCAATTTCATTTAAATTTAGAAACTCAGACTAGATCAGCGGTTCTCAACCTGTGGGTAGCGACCCCTTTGGGGGTTGAAAGACCCTTTCACAGGGGTCATTTAAGACCATCGGGAAACACATAATTCCTATGGTCTTATGTAGTAGCAAAGAAAATAATTTTATGGTTGGGGGTTACCACAGCATGAGGAATTGTATCTAAGGGTCGCAACATTAGGAACCTTGAGAACCACTGGAATGGAGTATGGATAAGGTTCAGTTAAACTTCTGGAGGAGATTAGTTGATGGCTGTAAAGGTGATGAGTGGTGAAGGGTTGCTTAAGGCCATTCTAGAGGGGAGGATGTTAGGTAAGTGGGTAAGAGAAGAAAAAGAATAATATAATGGATGAAATAATAATGGGTAGGGCATTTACCGAGGTGGAGTAAGACATTGTAAAGGTAGATAGGGGTCCAAGTCCATAAAAATCTTAAAGAATTTTTACTCTCTTTCATTTAAGCACACATTAACCAGTAGATTACCCTAAAAATATTAGTAATAACTAGCTAACCACTCTATCTATTGCCCAGGGATGAGCATGGTGTCTGTAGTGATGCTATTAACTGAGCACAGAACCTGATATTAGACCACCTTAGAATTCCATCCCATAGGCATCGTACCACTTCAGTAGAAACTCTATAATATGAAGCACAAAAATAGGAAGTTTCAATTTCACAAAGCAAAACTGTCAGTCCCTACAAAAAGCCTATGTTAAATACGAGCCGCTATTTGAAAATATGAAATTTTTGAAATTACAAACCTCGGACCCAGTCCCCACAGAGAAACTGAGTTCATTTCTACAAACCTTGAGGGGAAATCTCTGAGGTGTCAAAAAAGCTCTCTATTTGCCGACGTATACACCTAACAAATCAGTACAGCCAAATATAATCTATCAATAGTGTCCAATGCGTGAATTTTAGTGCATTCATCTCTCACAAGTGCCTGAGTCTCATGGTTATTTATCAAATTTAAGTCTTGAATAATTTAGATCTCGAGTGACGGAGAAAATGGTAGCTTGAGGCAATTTTTCCCGTATTTCATTTTTAAAAACTGTTCTAACTGCATTTCCATATTGTAAACAATTCTCTTTTGGTTATAACTCACATGGGGAACCACTTGCCAACTTACTGCCATGCGCTATTATCAGTAATTTAAATTTATTAAGTGCTTGAACCTGAAAAATGACACGATTAAATGATGGAAAATAGGACTGGGATACCTGTCGCAGTCACTATCCCTAAAATCTATGGCTTCATTATGAATAAAGCCGCGTTTAATCCGGCCATCATCCATATTTCAAGAGACAATAGGAAAAAGTTTCCAAGAATTTGTGAGGGTATCGCCATCCCTGCGATTAATATTATTTTGCATTTAAAACAGATTATAAAAATTTTTGAGACATGACCCAATCAGGGGAGAGGCTCAACAATATGGCATTTTAATGTATAAGGAATAAGTTTTTAATTTTATTTTCATTTAATGTATGTAAGACCTGTAATAAACTGCTAAGACAATTTAACCTGAGGAAGCTGAATGATCAATTGTATCAGATTTCATTGTGATGGCATGAGTAACTTTGAGTCCTAGGCATTTTTATATGCGGATATGACACAACATGGGTAAGAATTGATTCCTGAAGTACTCTATTTCAAAATCACCGGACGATTAGAAGCACCTATGTATGGAAATACTACTCTGCGAGAAACTTATGGTCGTTATCAGGATTTCACTAAAGAGAGGAATTAGGTTTCAGCCTCAACTGTGGCAGATTTTTCTGTGCCCCCCACCTCTTCCTATGGTACTTTGAAGAGAGTGCTCCTTGCCCAGCTCTCCGACAAAGAGTCCCATGGCCATCTCGCCCCATGACCTGGAAGCGCTGAATTGAGCGGAATGGGTATGAACCACAAACAGGACTCATGATGCGGAGGCCCACAGTTGGTACCTTGCAAATGTCCAAAAAACATGAGAGTGGGCTGGAATATCCTCTATGTTGAGATTTAATAGTGAGTTATTCTAATGTCCCTTAAATGCATGGCTTAGAAATCTGTGCAACAGAAGCAAGCTTCCAGCCGGGGAAACACTGGAGAAGTTTCTTTCATTTTTGTGGGAATTAAAAAAAGAGAAACTTGGTTAACCACTTCGATTTTTTTTTTAGCTTCGGTCCAAGTTTTATCACAACATGACATATTCAGCTTAAGTATTCACCTACAACTACGTAATACACAAGCCACCACAAGGGTGTGTGTCATGTGGTCCCCTTGAGTTAATTTTGTGTTAATTGAGTTAATCTTATTTCGTTTTTGTGTTTTATGCTCATGGAGCATCAATCGTGGAGTGATTCGGTTATCACTTTTTAAATACGAGGCACTTCATTAGCATCTATGTTTTAGCTTACCAAAGTTGGCATATAAGGACGCCATTGGATAAAATGGCATTCAGCATAACACCCACGAAGCGAAGAGATTATGCATAAAAGGATGAAAAATTATCGTTTAATTTATTTACTGGATTAATGCTTTGCAGAATAGAACTATTAGCATGAATCATCATAGTGAAAAGGGACTTGGTCATGAGTTAATGTTTCTTACTCGAACTTCAATGAGTGATGAAACTGTTTGGCTTGGAACGAAACAATATTTCTTTCCAATTTTCTATATCCAGCAGGCGATATGGAAGAAACCACAAATAATGACCTGAGAAGAATTTCTTTTAATGGACTGAGTCCATTGCTCTTTTTACCTGTTATTGAGCAATAAAGAAAGGGCGGTTGGAAGCACAGTCCGGTCAGCTACCATCTGAACTGCGTAGATGTTAGAAACATCGAAAAGAATTGAATTGGTGAAGCACCATCATTGCAAGCGAAGGAATTTCCTGGGCAGTAGTTGAAGCATTCGTTCATTCTCCACACACCGTGAAGTGAGGTTCTATTTTCTTCAGTATCATTCTACACGACCTTCACATTAACATTCCATCTGTCCAAAAAATCTCGCCATTCAGAACCGGAAACTTAGTACACCCCAAGCTGTTAAAGATATGGAAAATGTCTGGACCATGCCCAATTTATCAAAGTGATTAGTAATTGGAACGAAATAATATTTCTTCTCAAGTTCATATACCTAGCAGGCTACATGGAAGAAACCACAAATAATGACCTGTGAAGGAATTTTTTTAATGGACTGAGTCCTTTGCTCATTTTGCCTATGATTGAGCAATAAAGAAAGGGTTATTTGAAGCACTGTTGGGACAGCTACCACCTTAACTTCATAAATGTTATAAATAAATATCTCTTTGAAACACCCATACCAGTTGCACGTCCTGATTAGCCACAGGTTAAGAAAGCTACAGTCTCATACAAATGCAGTACTAGCTTTATATATATGTTATAAACTGGGGGAAAATTTTACAGAGAAAATGATCGCCTACAAAAAATCATTTGGATTGGGGTGACATCACTAAGAGGTGATAGTTATTTCACGATCGTTAGCGACATTTAGCTAATGATATAAAGGCATTATTTAAAACGCTTTCACGAATAACTACCTTAAATCATCTTAAAGCATTTCAAATGACCAGAAAAGTCAGGAGGGGAAGGGGAAATATTTTTCGTGATTTAATAAAACGTTCGAAAATACTAAGTGCCGATTTTTCGCTCCTGCCAACTTCATATTATCGATTTGCTACTGTACTTACAAGTAAAAAAGTCTATAAAAAAGTTGGGTCCCTCAATATTGGTAAGCTGTATCTTTAGGGCAGGGTACACTGATTTTTAACACATAAAAGATGTGATTAAATAATCATTTCAAAGGGTATGGATGAGTAAAAAAATTTTTTCATAAATACTTTTGCCATATTTTACTTGAAAAAAGACACTATTTTCGGTGCTCAACTATAAGTTATCACTATTCTCAATATAAAACATAAACAAGCAATTATTAGAGGCATTAGCTTAACATGTATCTAACATCATGAAAAAAGTTTTTTTTATGAGTCAAGTTGTGCACCATCTGTTTCATATGTTGCAAATCTCCGCCAGTTTTGAAACTAATGACGTGGTTCAAGATTGAGTAATACTATTGTGATCACAATGCTATCAGGATTGCAAATATATACCTAATAATTAGTATAATGTATTTGTGTTTTCATTGACAATTTTTATTTATATCTGCTTCCTTCATGAAATTTTATTTTTAAAGCAAACTTGCTGAAGTTCTTAGCTTTTCATGGGCAACAATTCATTACTGTAAACTGTAGCTGCAAGAAATTCATGAAAATGGAAAAGAGCCTGTTGTGGAAAGTGTTCCTATAAATGAAATCAACACTGAATACTCACACTAAAATACTTCCAACTCTTTCTCATTTCTTTACTGCTCAGTGCGGTCTTGTAGGTTAGAGTCAAAATATTCATCATCTCCCTGCATTCATCCACAGATTTAATGACCGATTTTGCTTGCATCATCTTGGCTATTTTTTTCCAGGCACCCTTTTCTGATATTTCCCTTGATTTAATCCTGGGCTCCTCATCCTTAAAAAACTGTATTAAGAGGAGGGTATCCTGATGGCTCCAAACATCTGCACACAATGTCAGAAAATAAAGCATGATTTACTGTATGTTCAAAAGAGATGTTGATCATCGTCAATATTACTAAATTTCCATAAGTCTTAAAGACTAAGAAAAAACTGTTTTCGATTTTCTTCAGTCGTTTCTCAAAAAAACTGGAAATACTGGGCAATATACTCCCAGCATTTCAAAACATTTAAAATCAATGTTCTGCTTGAATAAGCATTACAAACAATAGCTCCACAATAAACTAAGAATTAAATAGTAGATGACATAAATATACAAAATTGAATGAGCCTAAATTGCACCAACAACTTAATTGCGTAAAAGAATATCAAATTGAAACCAACAAAAGATAAAATACAGATTTTAATACAGCAATAGACTTTAGTTTTGGTTGAGTATTTGATATTTAACTTTTTCTGAAAATTACCTAAATGATCTTTTCACTAACAAGGAAAATATTCTCAGCACTTACGTATCTATTTCATGCTATGCATATTATAGTAATTTATTCCAGTGGGATTCAAATTTGTATGGTGGCTGAGGAGATGGCTTACCCACAGATAGCAGCAGGTTGAGTAAGGGTCAATTCTGATTACATGACTGCAGAAATTTTTATCAAGACATGTTTTAGAATTTGAATATCAGGTATTTATTTGGAATGTCTGAACACCATATTTTCAACTTGAGTCGAGTTTGAGTCCAACATTGAAAATTGAGTTTCAAGCAAAGTTTGAGCAGAGTTCGAGTTGAGTTCTAGCGTCAAGCTATACTTCATGTTTTAGAGAAAATAAAATCCTTCAAAGTCTTCTTTAATTAAACATTAATTTCCTAATATTAATCTATTCAACAACTAGAACAAAATACTTAATTACGAAAGAACAATTTCCTGAATCTAAACAAAAGGCTTGATTTGGGAAAGAAACAATAAAAATCAATCAATTTGGCATCTGATTAAAAAGAAAAAACTGACTATCAATTTTATATGTCATACTAACTCAAAACAACATGCACAAATAAGAAAATGAACTTCCACCATTATATTTTTGTAATGCACCATGGCACTGCATGCAAAAACCATAATATTAGTGAAACACAAGAAAGGCTTCTATTTACAGAAAGTTTATTTCTGACAATAAATAACCATGTTTCACTGATACATTTACTTTGTTTATCATACTTCAAAGTTTTAGTTACATTGAAGAAATACCTCAATTGTGTTTCAGATTTTTTGATGGCAGTGCACTTTTGGTGAACTACAAAAGTACTGCAATGGAAGTTAATTTTCTCATGAGTGCATGTACCTTTGAGTTAACATGACTCAGAAAAGTAAGTCAGCTTTCTTCTTAAAAATATGCCAAATTTATTATTTTTTTCTTGTTTCTTTCTGAAACAAAGTCTTTTGTTTAGATTCAGGAAACTTTTCTTTCCAAATTAAGTATTTTGTTCTAGTTGAATGGATTAATATTAGGATTATATTAATATTAGGATTATCATTACTATATTCATTAATTTAACAAGGCTTTGAAGGATTTTATTTCCTAAAATAAACATAAAATATAACACTGATGTTCAAACTCAACTCTAAACTTGATTTTTACCGCTGTGATCGTCTCCATCTTGAAATGAGTAAAAAATCTGGTGTTTGCACACGATATAGATAAAGCTTCCACCACCTCATACAGATATAGATACAGCTTCATCTATAAGCAGAATTCTTAAGTGAGTGGATATAGATATATCTTTCATTAGGTTAGCAGAGTAATGTGAGCAAAGATAAACACTGACATTTTCACGACAATATTAAGTTATTTTCAGTGAATTATTTAAATGGAATTGTGGAAGAAATACATTTTCCCTTACTCTTCTGGAGTACATCTGGGAAGTTTTGGCTACTACTCATACTGCAGGAAGATGACTGAGGTAAGGAGGGCTGGATGTTAGATTCTAATGGAAGGGCTGCCTTCTTGCATGGATTCCCATGAAAAATACTGTGAAAGAGCTGGAAGGTAGAAAGCAAATACATATTCACATTAACCAGAAAAAAATGAAATTGAAACAATACGACATGCACATAAAAGTATATACACAAGTGACAGAAAATTAAAGAAAAAAGCAGTCAAGGATGAAAATTACGAAAAATATCATACAGTGATATGTTTAGTACACAAAAATGTCATGACTCCAAATAAATTACCTATTAGATAGTAGAAATTAGAGATGTACCTAATAGGTGGCATGACTGGCTACCACACTATTTTGCATAATAATAGAGAACAGACAGTAAGAACAAAATGAAGAAAAAAGAATGATACGAAAATGAGGGGAGGATAGAGAGGAGAAAAATTGCAAAACCACCCCCTCTATGACCCCTGCCAGTCATTAGGTACACCACTGATATTATACAAAATCATTAAAAGGACTTTCTCAGCAGCATAAGTAATATGTATGAATATTAGGGTGGTCCTTTCAAAAATTAGAATTTCTTTTGGAACACCCCCAACGATTTTGCCATTGAGTTAGAAAATAAAGGGGGCAA
This sequence comes from Ceriagrion tenellum, assembly GCA_963169105.1. Taxonomy (NCBI): domain Eukaryota; kingdom Metazoa; phylum Arthropoda; class Insecta; order Odonata; family Coenagrionidae; genus Ceriagrion; species Ceriagrion tenellum. The sequence continues at coordinate 55,371,489 of OY720639.1, read as the reverse complement.
AATATTACTGGAATTGAAGAAGGGGAAAACGTGCTATGTTGCACCCAAAGTTATGAAATTTCAACATTTTTTCCTACTTTTCAGTCATTCCTGAAAATTACAGAGCAATCGGCATTTTTTATTACTTTTCTGCTATTTCAAATGACTCATCATACATTTGAGATATTCCATCTCCAATGTTTCCAATATCTGCCCCGTAGTTTTCGGGACATGACCCCGAGAGTGAGTGCCTGCCACACAAGTCGCTGTGCATGCCAACTTGTGCCTATGACACATTCAAAGTTCGCCCTAATAACCACACTTGGTTCAGAGAGCAACAGTGTGGAAATGATTAATTCTGAGGTGAGATTTTGAATTAATTTACAATGGATGACGAAAAGTTTACAGAAACATAGCACATATGCTCCCACAACCGGATTGGAATGTGATTGAATGTCGAATCCATGGTTCGATCTAATCCCCAAATACAGACCAAATCACTAATATATACTAATTACATAACTGTCGTGCTCCCATGAATCACTAATGTCAGGAGCAACTGATCTTGTGGGCACAATAATATTAATGCCATGTTGCAGGCATCTGACATTCTTTGAATTATGATTTTCATTTCCATAGATTTTAACTAAGATAAACAGCTCAGTCAAATGAAAAAATACCCTATACTTAGCCAACAATCAAATCGCCACCCATAGCACCACAACGATCGGCCAGATATTGAATGACTGACACCATCAGTATTTGAATTTACCTCATTTCATCGAAATAAGTCAATTTATGAAGGTGTTAGCCACTGATGGCAGCATTTAGCTATTGCCTAGCAAAAAATGGAATGAAATCAGGGAATATATCCCAGATGAAACAGCTCCAAGTAGTTGTTCATGCATGCAGTTTACATTCTGTCTCTCAAATAGATAAGCTGTAGCAGAGAATTGTGAAGAAATGTGCATATTGTTCTTCATTTTTTCGGCATGCCTCAGATGACTGAGTCCTTGGAGAAGACAGCCACTGAAGGCCTACCTTAGCTGGTAATTCCACTAACTGTGTAGCACAACACTACGATTCATTGTCCCTATCCACAAATCACACATACATCAAAAGCAAATTGTGAAGTATGCAGGGTATAAAATTGATATCAGAGAAATCAATTTTGATTACATGGAGTGCCATTATCATGTACATAATGTGCATGGTGTCCTGTTCACACAGCTACAGTGTGTAATGACAAATCTTGACTAAACCAAGTGTGCTAGCAGCACAATTCATTAGCAATGGCATCCACCCTGGGAATGTCTGACTGACTGACGCGGCACGGCATAGGTCGAAAAAAAAATTAAGAAAAATTCTCATTCAAACAACAGCATTAATGACAGAAGATTTATATGAGCATGCACTGAGCTTTATTAGGATAATTGACTAAGCTATACAAAAGAATGTGAGGGTCTAACAAGTCTTAAAGAATGGGTGGAGAGGGCAATACATCACCAATTGGACTTCCTGCTTTTAAGGATAAAAAGTCCAAAACAAAGATATTATATTGAGTTAACATGCTTATGTTTAGCATATATTGCAGGCTCTACCACTTCACTTTGGCAGCAGCTGTGGTATGGCAGGCATGCAAGGAATCTGATCTAATGGCAGTGACTACATGGCAGTTCATGGGACCAAAAAATTGGCAGTTCATAACAGACTTTGTTTCAACATATCTTTTTCATAAACATCATAAAAAATGTCCCTCGGCATATTTTCCTTGTCTCTTCAATCTTCCGTGTGCTAAAACTGTGCTGTGGAATGATTTCTGAAGTGGAGGTACGATTACAGATTGCATGATGTGCAAAGGTATGAAATACAACACAAACTGCTGCTGAGTCAGTTGTAATGTTGCGAAATTGATACAGTAGATTCTCGATTTTTGGAGAACTGAATTTATGTTAAATTTGATTTCATAAAAATAAGTTGGTGGTCCTGGCCAATTCCTCAAGTATTCTTGTAGAATCATTGGATTTTACTGATTGTGATGCAACCATTTTACACAAGATTGTTTTGGTCCTCTGTAGAGGTATTAATTTTGTTTTATGGCATGAAACAACAGAACTTAGAGAAACTTCAGCAAAATGAGCCAAATACTTGCCCTTCTTTAACAAAATTCTTCAAGTTAATACTGTACTGCCGTGTATTCAATGGTAACTAATCGATAGGCAGCATTTCTAAGGTATATATTATTATTTTACTTTCCCATCTTTCTACATGGAAAGTAACAGGTTCAAGGTTTTCACTTGTTTACACTCGGGTTGCATCAGATCCTTAGCCTTGAATGACCTCATCAGACAAGCACCCTCATCTACCACAAGCAACAAGTTAACACTCGCTTATGGGTCGCATGATTGCAAGCACTTCATTGCACCGGAGCGCATATTTCAGCAGAAGTTGATGCACAGTTTAACATTAACAAAAATTAAAGAAATTGAATTGAAGAACCAAGCCATATAAAAATGGCAGCAATCTAAATGTAATTCAAGACAAAAATTGATGATTTTTAATAAATTATAATTACAAATGATATTATCATATGCTACCTCCACTTTCTAACCCTTTAGCAACTGGTCTGTACAATAAAAATTCCATCCTTGTCATGAGTGCCTTGAGCGTAATCCTAATGGCGCTCTCCCGCAATGAAAAGTCGCACAGGTTTGAACACAAGTCAACAGGACACATCCTCCATTGCTGGGCAATAGGAATCACAACCCTCATTTCAGTACCATCTCCACTCATGGCCCCGAGGTCAACAGTGAATTTGCTAATCATTCTCGGGATTAAACGGAGACACATTTTGTAACCTGTTTAACTAATCATTATTTTTTGTTGCTGCATCTTTTAATCTATAACACCTTTGCTAACAATTAAATTAATTATTACTTCTCCCAAAAATTTCATTTTTACAGCATTAAAATACACCATCAAAACAGGGATACAGAGGAGTATGTAGAAGGACAAATTTACCTTAACTACACAGGGCACCAAACCTGTTTGGGAACTGTCCCTGTAAAACAAACTTCTGTGATTGAGTGCTCTCTTTTGGACTTATATTTCTCAAAATACCTTAGAAGTTGATTCTTAAAATTACTCTTTTCATTTAATTTACAATATTATCAAGTTTAGCTGCAATTAGTAAAGTAAAAAAGGGATTTAATTCAGCATTAACTCTAGTTAGTTGACTTTTTCATTAACTTTCCCAAGTATGTCGATTGCTGAGGACATTTACAAAAAACAATCCAGTAGACACTCGAAATTTCAGATTTTTGATCTTACCAAGCTAAACTTTCACTCCGGACAAAAAGGGTATCTCAATACATGTAACAGTATGCGATATTACGAAATAACTGTTTAGAAATTACAAACCTCGGGTCTTGGTCCCGATGTGAAAAAGTTACTCATTTTTATGAATGATGATGGGTCACAGCAGTGATTTTTTAGGCTCTCATTGTCGGAGTCAAGACATTGATCATCGTTGCCAAATACATTGTGCACTGAATATGACTCATATGAACGATAATACATTTTTCAATGCTGCAATAGAAAGGACGACTTTTAATCAAAGACATAGTGGTTCATCTTTGGTAGGGGCATTGAGGAAAGGTATTCCGAGTGTAATAACGGTCATGGACATGGAACTATCATAACTAAATAGAAAGGGAATATCGTTAGAGGAGAAGGTGAAAATGATTCAAGAAGTTGAATCAAATAAGTTAAAGTGCTGTTGGGGAAAAGTTTAGGATGTCATTGTCAATGCTTTCAATAATTGTTGCCAACCAGGCTAAAATTCTAGAGAGAGTGGAGGAGGGCATATCACTGAAAAGGAAAAAAATTACACAAAGAAGAACGAGAACACCGAAGTATCAGGGAGATATTTTATGGAAATACTATGAAAAGGAATCAGTTAATATATTCCATACAAACTCAAGCGGGAGAGTAAAGAACCTCATTGGCATAACCACAAATAAGGCGGGAGCTCAGAAGACAAAGACTACTACAAAATCTAAATAAAAATTCTATTACGTTAGGTAACAAAACAAAAGAGCTTGTGGCGAAAGAAATATATGTCGCCCAAGGCTCAAAAATGAAGAAAATAATGCGTGCTATTCTACAAAACTTAAAAAAAAGTCCTCAGTGAATTACTAGATAAAAACCCCAAGTCATTCTGGTCTTACACGAGAGAGCTCAAGGACGAATCTTCGACACTGAAGTCCTTACTGGATACAAATGGCAAAGTGGTCACCAACAGTATCGACAAAACCAATTTATTAAACCACTAATTCGAAAGTTTATTCAATAAGGATGACACAATTCACAATTTAGACATTCCCAACGTTAACGAGCCAATGGCTGATATAACAATTCAACGTGATGGCATAATTAAACAACTGCGTTCGATTAAAAGTAACAAGTCCCCAGGTCCAGAAGGAAAACCTGCATGCATGCTCAAGGAGTTAGCACCACAGATTGCACCACTCTTAGAAATTATATTTAATAAATCATTATCCGAAGGCAAGGTGCCCCAAGACTGGAAAATAGCCAACGTCACTCCGATATTCAAAAAAGGAAATAAAAGTGACCCAGGAAATTACCGGCCTATATCGCTAACATCACTTTTATGCAAGATCCTCGAACACTTTGTCGTTAGTAATATTATGACATTCCTGGATAATGGTAACTTCTTACATAGCAGTCAGCATGGCTTCCGTAAGGGAAGGTCCTGCAAAACACAGCTTGCGCTCTTCCTTCATGAATTCCTAAAATCAGGTAGATCGATTAAGCAAGTCAATGCAATACTCCTCGATTTCAAGAAGGCATTCGACAAGGTTCCTCACAAAAAACTCATATAAATTGCAATCATGTGGAATAAGTAGAAAACAGTGAATTGGATAAGTGACTTTCTCAGTGATCAAAAACAAAAATTAGTTATTGATGGTTTTAGCTCTGATATGGTCGAAGTCACATGCGGTGTTCCTCAGGGAAGTGTGATCGGCCTTCTTTTATTCATTATCTATATTAATGACCTAAGTTCTAGAGTTAGGAGTAAATTAAAATTATTTGCAAATGATACAGTTATCTACCATGAAATGAGCGAAGACGCGGACTTTGAAGCTCTGTCATCAGACATTAACAAGGTTCATTCGTGGTGCCAGGAGTGGGGTTTGAATTAAATATCAACAAATGCACCACAGTTCACTTCCTGCGAAAGTCATCACAAAAATGCAATATCTACACTGTGGGTGGAGTAAACATGAAGTCTTCAGTTACAGTAAAATATCTTGGAATTATCTTAACTTCTGATATATCGTTTGGATTACACATACAAAACATATGTGACACAGCATTACAGAAACTTGGTTTTGTTAAACGTATAATAGAAAGGTCCTCGGATGAAAACGTCAAAGAGAGATACTACTTTGCTCTGGTTAGGCCACATCTCGAATAGACCGCGATCATTTGGGACCCTGGTCAAAGAAATTTAACCAAAAACATTAATAAAATACAAAGGAAAGCAGCGTGCTTCATTAAAAACTGCTACTATATAGTGTCTCACAACTTTTAGAGGAAATAAGGTGGGAGCCCCTAGAGACTCAGGCTACATGCTAGGCTTAGCTTGCTTGATAAATTCATAACTGATATTTTTCAGAGCAACATAGAGAATATTATCATGACTCCTCACTACCTCTCTAGGTCTGACAGATAAGAAATAAGAGAGATACACTGCCAAACAGATGGGTACAAGAACTTGTTCTTTCCGTGAACAATAAGCGACCACAATAAAAATTGAGCTCCACTAAATACACTCCTATAATATATGTATGTCACCATTCCATCTCCAAAAACTTACACCTTTACATGGCTGGTGACCTAACACCTCCTCCCACACGCTCATGTGGCGGCTCACAGGGTGTTATGTAGAAGTAGAACTCTAGGTTTGAAGGGAGAGGTGTCACAGAGGAGGGAAAAGCAAATTGAGTGTGACTGTGGGGCTATGTGTGAATCAGACAGGATCAGATAAAATAGAGCCTATCATAATTGGGAAGAGTGAAAAACCATGCTGTTTAGTTTCCTATTATCAAACTTACAAGCCATAGTGGAAGCAATTATGAAGCATAGCAAAGTGCAAAATCTAAAAACTGATTTTTTGTTAAATAAGTGATTCTGTCAACAGAAGAACTTAAGTATATTTATAATAAACATTCATTCATACTTCTTCTTGACCTATTTATTACTGATTCCCTATTCTGAGATTGCTGGAATGGATCACAAATTAAGTAAATGTGAAATGGAAAGGCCCGCCCATTCCTATATTTCATTAGCCCACCAGGAAAATTCACCCAGCTTTCCATCTCTGTTACTCCAAAACCTCTGCTTACTTTCCCCATCACCTTTCTTTCTCACTAACGGCAAACCTATCAAATGCTTCTCTTTCCTCCCACACTGGCCATTATCCCATAAGTGACCCTTCCCTGCCATTCCCCTCACACCGAAGCCCCATGTGCTGGCCCTCCAGAATATCAGGCCCTATCGTGTCCCCCCTCCTCCCACAAGCCCAATACTAGGTCAGGATGCGATGCCCTCAGCTGACTCCTTTCCACCCCCACCAGTTTCAAGGAATCTGTGCACACCAATGGGTCAAACATAACCAAAATACAGTAGAACCTCGATACCATCATTCTCGCATTGATCGTTTTCCTGCTTCTATCGTTCGTTGTCTTTGGTCCCGAATGTAGTTCCATGCTGATAACGTTAAAATTCCCGCATCCATTGTTCCCCGAAGTATCGTTTTCTTGCTTCGATCGTTTCCAAATCACGGTCCCCTCATTGCAATTCCCGCATTCATTGTTTGAAAAAGATGAAACCAAAACTTTACACCGAAGTAAGATTTTGGGATTTTTGCTGCGATCCGCAGCGAGAAAGGAGGAGGGGGAGGGAGTTAGGTGACGCACCGCGCAGGACGGACGGGTAGCTCTTGCCGTCTGAGTCCCTTCTTATCTTTATGGCCGAAACTCCTTCCTAGAGGACAATTGGCATTCCTCCTTTCCTACCCGAGTCGAGTAACGAGTCCATACCTCACTCTTTAGCGGCCGCATTCCTCCGCCATGAGCTTCTAACCTTTCTTCCTATTATCCTCTCTATGTTCTCTTACCAGTAGTTGTCATACGCTCGCTCTGGGCACCATATCGAGATCTGATATAACCCATGTGGGTAAATATCAACGTATTTCCTTGGTGTTTGGTATCAAATGTAACAGAAAATAATGGACAAACTTCATATAATACTTGTACTGTAGATTACTGTAGATACTGTACTGTAGAACTTAAGCAAAATTAACTGACGTTCCACTAATGCGCCCCTCAGTGGGTGTGGCCCTTTCTGCGGAAAGGTTCGGGAGAGTCAAAGGTCTTCCACCTGAACTGTCCCTCCCGGTGGAAAACAGGGTCCCCCAATTACCTGTCTCGCCCAATTCTTGTATGTAACCAGTGCATTATTTCAAATGACGTGGGCCAAATGGGCTTAAACGGCGGTGGCTGAGGGAAGGGAGGGAGGTGGGGTTTCTCATGTGACTCTCGCGGAACCAACTAGAGGGCAGCGGGCGTGGCTTGTAACCTCGGCAATTCAGTCACTCCCTGACCTTCGTCATGGTCACTTTGCGGGCTCCTATTAAGTGCGACCAAACCCTACGTGCTCTGTGCTCTTTCCTTTTTATATTTTTTCCATGTTTAGTCAGTTAAAGTAGGTATTTATGTCTATTCATTTTCCTGAAGTATTTATTTCTGAGCCTAAAGCCAAAATTGTTCAAAATAGGTATTTTAAGACGGCTGAAGGTAACGCAGATGTTTCAACCATTAGTTTGCCATAGTGGAAGTCCTGCGAGCGTGGGCTAAGTTCCTTCTCGTCCGTTGTCTGACGTGGGCTTGCATTGCCAGAAATGGTTTTTTTTTATTTTTAGGCACCATGGCCCATCAAAATGATTTATTCTTTTGGAATTGGTGTTCATTTAGTAATGCCAAGTCGAACTCCAACCGCCGATATCGGAATTCCTCATTTCAACCCGATTGCCCGCTAACTTTTGCCTCTCTGAACCAGATGGCGATAACCTGCTACACCTCTCTTGCTCTATACCTCGTGGGTTGCGCAATTTCTCCAGATAAACAAGAGTACACTTGGTAGCATCAAGCTCGCTCCATCTTTAACGGGTGGCACTCCTCCATCAGCGGAGCACAATGGAAAGCGCAAAAAAAGATTATATCCTCCCCAGCAAATTTTAGGCGCGCTTCTCACCCTTAAGGATATTTGAAACGAATAAATTTCTATGCATGGATAGGTCGGTGCATGGGCTTGAAGATCATCCAATAACATGATAATGGACCTTGTTTATTTACTTTTACCATCCGAGACACCATTGGGATATAAAAAAATTTAAACAGTTAGTGCATCTCTAATTTTTCATTTGACTACTAAGTCTTTTCATTAAATTTAAAAATTCTCCCGATTTTAAGGGAAATTCCTTTAAGATACCCCTCTACTATGAAAATTTGCCATAAAATTCTCGCATTTTCATCTCGTTTTGGCTCCCGGGAAATCTTTTCCCGCATTGTTCATTTTCCCAAATCCATCGTTTTCTTTGCTTATCCCCTTGAAAAATGATAGATCGAGGTTCTACTGTATTGTTTTGTGGGCATATCTTGATTCATGATAAAATCCCCTGCTCTCCAGAGTTATGTCCTCTCTTTCTGACGACGCATCCGGTTGAGGTAAGGGAGAAGGAAGATGAGATGAGACTATTCGGCACTAAGCCGATGATTCATTCAATGTTCAATCTCTATGCGCATCTTTTGGCCTTGACAGCAAACTCTATTAACCTCCCTAGTGACATAAGACACTCCAAGACTATTGGCAGCTGTTTTTGTGAGAGGGTGAATGGAGTAACCCCAACAGTGATGGGGAAAGGAAGGAAAGACAGCAGATTCTGACTTGGTGCGTGGCCTGACCTGGAGCTGGAATGCTGAGATGACAGTCTCCTTGCTCGATTAAAAGTAAAGGAAAAATGACAAGCAAAAATATCCCACATTTTAATTCAACATTGAATCTTTAAATGAAGGATGAGATTTAATGAATGAAGGGCAAGCGACCTAATCTGAATGGAACCACATCTGAAGCTTTCGCATAGTAGAGTGAAAAACAAAAATTGATTTATAATATTAGCATCGTTAGTACCAGACAAAGTGTTAAAGTCATTAATCAAAGTAATACCACTCAATAATCCACTCTGTATTCCTTCTCAGAATCTTCTCTTTCATATTTCTGGCTCTTCCTTTGCAATACCAGCACAAACCGATGTAGAGTTGGAGACAGTAGAAACTACATGTTACAGGTATACAGATGTGCATTCCCATGGCAGTAAGGGCCTATAGGCATAAGAATCTCAGTCTGTATGACCACTGTGAAAATGGGGTGTTGATGAGCAATGGGTGATGCAAGTACTTTGATAATAACATGCGACGATGTTTTTTTTGCTCATATTCTGTCAAGTCTTTGGTCACTGTTCATGCTCGCTGCACATACTGCATTCTTATCTCTACCGACTTGTTTATTTTAATTTAGTTATAATTTATGTATTGTGATTTCCTTTCCATTATTATTTTAAAAGGGATTTTCACTTCATTTCAATAAGATTTCTTATATTTGTATTAATTGAAGTGTTTTTTTCTTTTGTATTATGTGTATCGAAACTCAGAATCTTTCACTTATTTTACCCATTAATTATCATTAAAAACTGAAGGATCTACAGTAGTGATGTGCCTCGGAATGATTTAAGTTAAGAAATACCTTTACAATTTTTTGCCACAGTGAAATCAGATGAAAAGAAAGACAGATTCATTAAATACATCTCTATCGAGAGAAATCACCGGGTTTTTATCGATTTCAATGATTTTTCATGGTTGTCATGGATTTCAGAGGGGGTTGGCCACTCTGATGTAGAAATTGATCAAAAAATTGTAATTATTGTTATTGATACTAAATACTCACTTCAAAATACTGCCAACTCTTTTTCATAACAGCATTTTCAACCAATAGTGCCTTTTCGTAGGTTGCTATCAACTTGTTCATCCTCTCCCTACATTCACTGACCGATGCAGTGACACCCTTTGCTCGCAACTTCATCTCTATTTTTTCCCAGCCTTTTTCTTCTGATATTTGTCTTGCCTTCATCCTGGGCTCCTCCTCCTTAAACACCTGTATTAAGTGGAGGACACGCTGGTGGTTCCACTTAACTGCACAGAATTTAAGAAAATAAAGTATGATTAACTGCATGATCAAAGGAGACCTAGGAAACTATTAAATCATTAGAAATCCATCCCAAATAAAAACACTCGATTTATTTCAAACTGAGTAGACAAATGACTGACTACCATTGGAACACCTTATGTTATCTTTAATATGAATGGTAAATAGTTGTTCAGTAATCAGAAAGTCAATCAGAATACTGCATTATTGACAGATGCATACAGGAAACAAGCACAACTAGAGAGAAATTCACAGCAAAAAAAATATACACCAACATGAGATTCCCAGAGGAAGAGGATATCTGCATAGCTTTTTGATGACTAAGTATTAAGTGAGTAAGAGAGAAATTCACAGCAAAAAAATCATACACCAACATGAGATTCCCAGAGGAAGAGGATATCTGCATAGCTTTTTGATGACTAAGTATTCAGCATGTACATGAGTCAGTAATGCCTCAGAAAGTAAAGGTTTTTAAACTTATTACATGGTAAAATATTGTGATAAAGTAAAAATTTTGACTTTGGTGCCAATATTCGCACCACCTCCTATATTCCTAGAAAAAAATAAGCATGTTCTGTCTAAAAGGTAGCAGCAATGTGGTGTTTGAGAAATTAGCCAACATTGGCCGTGTACATCACAATGGCCTGTGACAGAACTCCTAATTTGTGATAATGAAACCCTTGTTCACATCCTTGAAAGGCCGAAGAATGTTTATGGGTATGCTACAGCGGATATCAGCACAGTTAGATCTCGGGTTAGTCATTGTATGGAAGTGACAGGACAAATGCTGTAGGCTGACAAAAAATGAGCACATGACTCACAACAGCAGTGACTTCACCCAACATCCAACACAGTGATAAAATCATTAGTGCAGATCGCCAAGTGACAGCTGACAAAATAAGTTGCAAGCTTTCAATCTCTAAAGTCAGTCTGACATTGGTTACTGATAAACTGGGCTACTCCAAGGTTTGTGCAATCTGGGTACCAAGAATGTTAGCTGACCTAATAAAAGAAGCTAGAAAAACGATGGCCAGTAAATTGTTGCACTGCTTCAATAGGGAGGTTAAAGAGTAGTTTTCAAAAGTTGTGACATGGGATGAGTTATGGGTTCACTTCTTTGAAAATAAATCAAAGAGATAGTCGATGAAGAGCATCACACAGCATCGCTGAAGAAAAAAAAAATCAAAATTATGTGATCCATTCAGTTGAGAGGAAGTGTTGGCGAGTGTCTTTTGGGACAAGAAGGATGTCATCCTGGTGGGTTTTATGGAGTACGGGTACACAATCAACTCAGTGCAATACAACAGAACCCTCGGAAAGCTTAGAACACATAGTCGCCAAGTATGGTCAGCAAAGACTTTGGTGGATGTCCTGCAATTGCATGAAGATGTAAGATCACACACAAGTGCACAAACCATGGCTGAGATTGCAAAAATGGGGTGGGAAGACTTGCCTCATCCACTATACAGCCCAGATCTAGCAACTTCAGATTACCTTCTATTCAAGCTACTAAAAGAAAATCATTGTGGGCATCACTTTGAATAAGTAAAGATACTGAAAACTTCCATACACCAATGGCTGAGAAATATGCGCAGTGATTATTACAGGAGAGGAATACATACTCTCATCATTTTCATCTTCTTATGGTTAACCTAAAACCCAGACCTCTTGCCCAGCACCTGTAATGCATTCATCATTGACTATAACTCCTTGGCTAACTGACACACCAATGCTTGATCATCTGCAAATCTCACTGACTATATCAGACCCCCTCCTACCTTAATTCTTACATCCACATCTCCCTATGCCTCCCTCATAATATCTTCTGAGCACATGTTTAAAAGCAATTGCAGTCGTGGGCACCCCTGCCGCACACCCTACCCCATCACGGTCCGTCCTGATTCTCCATAAGCTACCCTATCCTGCATCTTCTTGTTTATATAAATATTGCTGACAATTGCCCTGGATAATGAAGGGTAACTGAATTAAAGGTTGGTTATATTATGAGAAGGATTAATTTACATAAACCATTACATATTGCTAAGAGTTTGAAGCACAGTTAAGTGCCTATAATTGCTCTGGGGAGTACCACACAAAAATATTCAGTTATGTAAAGTTGATTGCAAATTAATTAATTTACAAATTCTGTAAATCCACTTCCATTTTAAATATTCGCCTCCCAAAAAAAGAGATTTGTTATGAAAAGGTTCCCAAAACAAAGCATTTTTCTGAGGTTTTTTAATTTGACATTGGCCAGACAATCAAATATATCCTTGTATCAAACCTTAAGGCAAGGGATGATTTTTATTTGAACAATTTATCTTTAACAGTTTTGGAGATATTGAAGTCTAAGGAGAAGGCTAATTTTAATAGCCAGATTCAAATCCGGCAGTGAAGGTCAACTTTTGGACATTTAAATCAGACGCAAAGGTGAACAAACATGAACCCCATGAACAAACAAAAAAAGTAACAGAGCTGAATGTGTAACTAAGTCATGAGGTTTTAGACACTTGAATGGTGAATGCTAAGATTCATTCAAAACGAGTGATTTTGAAGGCAACAGAAGAAGAGATAATATTAAAAGAGAGACACACTAATAAGTAAATTCATAATTAAGGACTTCTTACCACTCACCATTAATAACAACAAAGTAAACAGAAGGAGAGACTAGTACAATCCATCAAAGCACACTTAGTGTCTTTCCAGTACCTCATACAATCCCTTTTCCCAATGCCCTCTCTTTAAAATAGGGGATATTCTGACGCCCTAGAAACATGTCCTCACCATGGTTTGCTATATAGATTTGTCAAGGGATGATTTTTTGATTAGGATAGCAGTGTTATACATGTCAAGTTTAATATTGACATCGTCAGGCCAAATTAAGTTATTTTCAGCAAATAATTTTAAGGACATGGAGGAATACATACATTTTTTTTTACTATTCTGGAGTACATCTGGGCAGCTTTGGGTACAGTTGGGTTTGGTTTTTTTTAATCTCTTAGACATAGTATTAGCCAGATTTTTACGTGGACATGTCTTTCACTAGGTTAGCAGGGTAATGTAAAAAATTATTTTAAGGACATGGAGGAATACATACATTTTCCTTTACTATTCTGGAGTACATCTGGGCAGCTTTGGGTACTACTGCAGGCAGATGACTGAGGCGAAGCAGGCTTGATATTAGTTTTCAAAGGAAGGGCAGGCTTCTTGCATTGTCCCGCATTAAATATACTGTGAATCAGCTGGAAGATCAAACACACATTTATTACTAAAAATTTCAAATACACTACATGTTACGAATAACATAAGAGGGGGTTGGTTTGGAGCTTCATCTTTCAGTTCCACAGGCAGTTGAGATGGGAACCAGAATTAAAGCTAACTAGTATCAGCATCAAAATCATTGACAAAAGAGTTATTTTGATTGTATACATTACCCAAAAGTAATTTCAGTGCATTTAAACCAGGGGAAATACTGTTCTTCTGCACCTAAGGGATCCTGAAAATTACCTGATTTACCCCAAGGACTGAACTTATCTATGAAAAAAATAATATGACTTGACTGGGATTCAAACCTGGATCTCCCAATTGCTGGTATGCAATGACCGGAAAATGACCAGAAATGAGGTTTGGCCACTTTAATAAAGAGGAAGAAACAGTAAATATTGATGTCACTGATTACTCACCATAAAATACTGCCAACTCTTTTTCATTTGACTATTGCCAAGAGCTGTGTAGTAGGTTGTCAGCAACTTCTTCATTTTCTCCTGACATTCGACCACAGATGCTGTGATCCCCTTGGCAAGCAACCTCTGGGCTATCTCTTTCCAAGCATTCTCTTCTGATATCTTCCTTGACTTAATCTTAGGCTCCTCTTCCTTAAACATCTGTATTAAGAGGAGGATATCCTCATGGCTCCAAATATCTGCAAAGAATTACAGAAAAAAAGGCATTATTAACTATGTGCTCAAAAGAGATAATGGTCAGTTTCACAACACTGAATGTGCTACCCAAATAACATCATTAACCACAACCATAAATCAATGACCATAATTTTGACAATCCATGTGTGGCTTAAAATGTTTAAGTTTTCAGCAGATAAAACTTGGAATCTACTTTACGATCCCAGTCCAGGCAAATTAATTTTCCACTGTGTATTATGCACTTTAACCATTAACTCAGCAAGTCCCTCTCTCAAAAATTTATGAACTTAGAAAACTAAAATAGAAATGATGGAAAAATATTTTTTTGAAGATGTGTCAATTCTGTGTATTCACAGACAACGAAGGATAGAATGATAACTGTTAAAACCGTACCTTGATACGAAAGTCAAAATTTTATTTCTACCTCATGTAGGGAATTTCTCATATTATGCTCATGACTGTTACATAATTAATATTAACAAAATATGTAATTATAGAAATAACTTATTCCCTAACTCCTCTTTAAGTCCAAATTACTGAATCCAGGGGTTCTTAGACTCATCTGCTTTAAAAAAAAAGACTTTGGTTAATTATTTTGCATTTCATTAAAAAAAGAGACCTGCACAAAAAGAGAGACAATCTACTGGGTTTGTTAAGATTTTGCAGTATAAGGCCACTGTAGCTGATTTGCTCAAAATTAAAAAAAAATCACTTGTTAAGAGCCACCCTCATTATAGTTGCCTTGCTATTTCGGCATCTTTAACATCTTGAATCCTTATGCTATTAATGGGCAATGCTGAATTTGTGGGCTTTTGGAACAATGTAATCGTGAATATGTTGAAAAACTCAAAAAATTACTGTTTGCCAGAAAGAAATATCACTGAAACAATGTTCTACTTATTTCTATTGAGAATGTTCATTGGACTGAAAGTTCCTGAATGTCATTTGGTCAGAAATTCTCAATGAAATATCACTGAAAAAATATGAAATATCATTGCATAAAGGTGGAATAGCATTGCATAAATTATGCATTTATAAGGTTGAAGGTTTCACACAGACGGAGCAAATATACAGGGGGAAAATTTAATGAAAAAAATATTACTCATAAGCTCATTAGTAATGTTGAATCGTAAATATTGTAAAAATTAAGGAATCACAGTGTGGTGATCAGAAATTGCAATTATTTGAAAAACTAGGCCATAACAGTGCTTCTTGCGGCTAGTTAGCAATACAACCACAATGGATTGTGTGATATACGCAATTGATAAAGTTTTCTCAAGATACATTATTACACTATTGATGCCTTATTTGCTTTGCTCACAAGACTATCTTACTGACCATTGTCCTATGTATGTCTGGACAGCTGTAGTATGAAGTCCTACTTAAGCCACTTTCCATTGTAATGGTCTTGGCATTGTCAGAAGAAAAGGTGAATCTCAATAATCAGGAAATAGAGAAGATATGAAAGTCAAAGCAGGGCAAGAGTAGATAAGTAAATATATAATGAAGGAGTGACCTTCTCAGTTTACACCCATTTTCCTCACAGCATAAATCCCAGGCAGATGAATTACTCGATGAATATACCATGAGAAAACATTAACATGAGCGAGAGCTGTCTTTGGGGCAAAAACCAGTTTTGGCAGGTCAATTGTTCCAACATAATGGAGGGACAGATCACTTTATCCATCAAGTTGACAGATATTACATCTGTATAATTCCTGGCTACTGACGGGAAGGGGATAGCCTGGCGGCAAATTAGTCTTTTCATGCAGTTCACCACTTTCCAGAAACCTCGGATGTTTTACATGAATCCCATGTAACTCTATCAGTATCTATTAAGTGGAGTTTTCAATTTTATCAATTGCATGATTCTGAGATTAGTTGAGAAAATTGCTCCAATTTCATCATTCAGTGCATCCAACTCTGTCTCAATGAAGGCACCAAAAAGGAATTGAGGGCTTCCCCTTCTTGGTTGAGGAGTCCTTGATTTTCTTGGCTCAAGGTTTTCTCTAATTGCCATGACTGCATTAAGATGCTCAATATCCACATCTCGAAGGTTTTCCTTTCAAGTAGTCTGGGGGTTAAAATTTTAAATTGTCTCATTAGCACTGCGTTATTAGCACCTTTGGCCATAACACTCCTTTCTCCATCTAATAGCAACCACTGTACTTCTGTCATGAGAAGGGTCATCATGTTCGTGTAGTGGTCCATGTCAACATCAGGTGCAAAAGTCTAGCTGTAAAACTTCAATTTTTATTTTAGGTTTGAAGCTAAGAGTCTTCTCTAAGAGTACTTTCCATTAAAGATGGATCATTCACAAACAAACGAGTCAGAAGGAATGGGTCCATGGATTGAACGGGAGGATTGAGGACTGACTTCCATGACATGGTCGTTCCTTTTGGCCCTTCATTCCTTTTAGACAGTCGCTCCTTACCATCCTTCGTTCCTTTCAGACAGTTGGTACTCATGGTCTGTCATTCCTTCCGGTCCAACAGTCCCTTAGGTCCATTCTTTTCATACTTTTCAGTTCATTGTTCCTTTCTGTTACCTTCGCTCCATTGCTCTTATCTTTAAGGGATAAGATGTTCTACATAATACCCTAAAAATTCACCTGCTGATGCTAGCAGTGTTACTAGTAATAGTTTTTTTCTATGTATTCTTTCTACATCTACATACTACCCTTCCAGCCGCCGCATGGGCGTATGGCAGGATGTTAGGTCACCAGCTATGTAATAATGTAAGGGATTAGGTTTTGGAAGGAGAAATGGGGATGTTTATTATGGGAGTGCATTTGGTGGAGCTCAATTTTATTGTGATTGCTTATTGCGCGTGGAAAGAACAAGTTTTTGTACCTATCTGTTGAGCAGTGTATCTCTTGCTCCTTTGCCCTAGCATTGTAGTAAGGCATCATGATAACATTCTCTGTGTTGTTCTCAAACATGCCAGTTCTGAATTTCTCAAGCAATCTGAGCATAGGGTTTAGCCTTTGAGTCTCTAGGGGATCACACCTTCACCCCTCTAAAAGTTACGAGACACTGTATGTTTGCTGATAGCAGTTTTTAACCAAGCGTGCTGCTTTTCCTTGTACTCTATTAATTTTTTTGGTTAAATCATTACGACCAGGGTCCTAAATGCTCATGACATCGAGGTGTGGCCTAACCAGAGCAAAGTAGCATCTCTCTTTTACTTTTTCATCTGTGGACCTTCCTATTATACATTTAACAAAACCTAGTTTCTTTAATGCCACATATGTTTTGTATGTGTGTTCCCAACAATATGTAAGAAGCTTAAGTAAATCCAAGATATTTTAGTGTATCTGAAGATTTTATGTTTACTCCACCCACAGTACAGGTATGGCAATTGTGTGATGACTTTCACAGTAAGTGAACTTGGTCCATTTACTGATATTTAATTCTAATCCCCACTCCTGGTTCCACAAATGAACATTGTTAAGGTCCGATGACAGAAATTCAAAGTCCACGTCTTCGTTTATTTCACGGTAGATAACCATATCGCCTGCAAATAGTCTTAACTTATTGCAAACACTAGAACTTAGGCCATTAATATAAATAATGAATAAAAGAGGGCCAATCACACTTCCTTAAAGAACACAGGATGTGACTTCAACCATATTAGAGCTAAAACCGCCAATAACTACTTTTTGTTTTCGATCACTGAGAAAGTCCCTTCTCCGATTCGCTATTTTTTATTCACTCTGCAAATATGCAATTTAAAAATGAGTTTTTTGTGAGGATCCTTGTCAAATGCCTTCTTGAAATCAAGGAATATCTCGTCGACTTGCTTTTTCAATTCTCCTGATTTTAGGATATCATGAAAGAAAGGAAAAAGCTGTGCTTTGCAGGACCTGCCCTTACGGAAGCCGTGCTGACTGCTATGTAAGAATTTACAATTATCCAGGAATGTCATAATACTTCTAATGACAATATGTTCAAGTATCTTGCATAAAAGTGATGTTAACAATATAGGCCAATAATTTCCTAGGTCACTTCTGTTTCCTTTTTTAGATATCAGTGTGACATTGGCTATTTTCCATTCATGAGGCACCTTGGCTTTGGATAATGATTTGCCAAATATAATTTCTAAGAATGGTGCAATCTGTGGTGCTAACCCCTTGAGCAGGCGTGCAGGTATTCCTTCTGGACCTTGGGACTTGTTAATGTTAATCAAATGCAGATGTTTAGCTATTCCATCATGTTGAATTGTTATGTCAGCCATTGGCTCGTTGAAGTCAGGAATGTCTAAATTGTGTATTGTGTCATCCTTATTGAATACACTTTCCAAGTAGTGGTTTAATAAGTTGGCTTTAGCGATGCCGTGTGTGACCAGTTTGCCATTTGTGTCCAATAAAGACTACCGTTGAAAATTTGCCATGGAGCTCTTTTCATCTCTACACTAGAGTAATTCACTGAGAATTGCCTCCTTGAAGTTTTGTAGAGTATTGCACATTATTTTCTTCCTTTTTGAGCACTAAACAACGTAAATTCCTCTGTCTGCAAGTTCCATTGTTCTGTTACCAAACTTAATAGAATTTTTATATAAATCCTTTAAGGTTCTTTCTCCTGTTGGAATTAGAGTGGAATATATTCATTGATTCCTTAATGCAGTATTTCCAAAAAAATATCTCCATGATACTTTGGTGCTCTCGTCCTTCATTGTGGCTATAAATTTCATGAATGAAACTTCTAACGTCTCTGCAAATATTATGTAATCACACATTTCAAATAAGTAGACTTTACATTTAGGTTTTACAGTGGACTCTACTGTTGCTTTCAAAGTTATAAAAATTACTTTATGCCTTCGAGGATATCAACGCTGTTAATTAACCATTGTAGGAAGACTAACCACTAAAGGATCTAATATTTTATTACCTCTCGTAGGTTCCTGTACCACTTGAGTAAGAGAGGTGTGAAATAGTATTCGGTAAGGCCTTGCTTCTATTACACTTGCTTGAACTTCTTCAATGCTATTGGTTTTCCAATTTATAGCCAGGAGGTTGAAATCTCCACCAATAATTATCACGCTTTTGTATCTCTAAAGTTAAATGATGATAAATGAGTTTCTACTTTGTACAAAACGTCCATTTTGGAATATGGTGGTCTGTAAAATGAACACATATGTATATTTCCACACAGATATGGCACCCTTAACAAGGTTTTGCACATGTTAATGATATAGCTCTGATGGCAAGAAGTGTGATGGTTCTTAAGAAAATGTTTGCTATCATTGAAGACAATGGGAAAAGAATGGGCCTCAATGTAAATGAAGATAAGATTAAATACAAAAAAATTCTTCACAGAACAAATAAGAGCTACAAAGCCTAATTTTCGGGAATTACAAGTTTGAGGGCATCATAAAATTTACTTACAATAGAAAATAATGAAAATAAGATTTCTGAGGAGATTAATCAATCGGTAATGCAAGGTCACAAGTTTTATTTTGCAAATTAACCCCTCCTTAAATAAACTCTTCTGTCCAGGAAACTAAATTAAAAATTTATAAAACATAGATAAGACCAGTAGTTACAATGGAGCTGAGACATGGGTCCTACCCAAACAAGATGAAGAAACACTAAGAAGATTTGAAGGGAAAATAACAAGGAGAATCTATGGTCCAGTTAAGGAAGGAGGAACACGGAGAATAAGAATGAACTGTGAAATACATAAAATATAGGAAGAGAAGAATATAGTTAGGTTCTCCAAGTCATTGCGACTGTCATGGTTGGGCCATGTTGAAAGGATGGAAGAGTACAGAATGCCAAAATTGTTAATTAATATCAAGATGGAAGGGAGTAGGAGAAAAGAAAACCACGCAAAAGAAGGCTACAAGATGTTGAATAGGACCTGAAGACAATGGGGATTGGAAGAGGGAGAGAGAAAGCAAAAAGGAGAGCCAAATGGCGGCATACAACTGAAGAAGCCAAGGCCCACACCAGGCTAGAGAGCTGTGGAAGAAGAATGTATATTTATATTGTTTTGTTACTTAATAGTACACCAAAAACTAGTATTTCATAGTCGTCTAATATGTGTATGGTACTATTCAAATACAATTTAACTGCTAAAAATACTCTCCTGTCAGTCCTATCTGGTCGATAATGACTATAGATTTCATATCCTGTCAGAAAAACTTTGCATATTACATATATTACATAAAAAAATTAAACCTATTCACAAAGCCATGTAAAAAGTTGGTAATATTACCTTCCCTCTTTTATTTCATCAAACATTCTTAAGCACCGTCATCACAGTGTGCTAGATATGTTTGGTTTATTTACATTCTTTAAACACCAAGAACATGTTAAAAATAAAATAGATGATCATCAATAAAAAGGAATGGTGAACCAGAGGAAAGGAACGGGCCCCGAAAGGGACCAATCCAGAGTGAACGAGTTTGAAAATATGAACGGGTTCGCCCATCTCTACTCTCCACATGAATGAAAGGGGAGTATCATAGACACTATAAAAATTCCTGAGAGGAGATGTATGCAGTTCTGTCATCAGTATACTGTCAATGGTGAGGGGTTACTCTGCCAGTTGGGGGCATGAATTCTACATGTGTGTGTGTGTGCATGTGTCCTTGTCAAATGCTGTCACCATTGAGAATTCTAATGCGTAGCGTTGCACTCCTTCCACTTAAACCATCTCCAACTACTTAAAGAGTCAGAATTGGCCCATCACATACCCCCACTCCTAGCACCAATCGCCTTCATGACAAAGGCCCATAAGGCTAAAGCACCACGCAATTTTTTCTCAAAGTTACTCCACCCCCAAGTTCGCAATCTGAGAATGTTTCCTTGGGAGTCACTTCCATCCCCAATGCTGATAGAACAAGAGCCAATGCCCACCTCCTCCACACCAGTCTTCCACCTGTAGCCAAGAGTCCATGTACTCTCCATCATTTACCTTAGGTGATGGATCGATCTCCGCCAATGATTCCCTGTTGTTCTTGCAAAATATTTCTTATGTCCATGAATTAGTTGAGTTTTTTTTACATATTTCTGCATTTCCCTAATTCCAGAAACCAATATACTAGCAGATAGGGAAGAAACTGTCAGCCTGGGAATCATGGAATGATTTAGCACCATTAGTCACCTCACGCCAACACAAAAAATAAGGATTAGGTGTAGGCAGGGGTGAGGTGGGAGTGACCAATGCAGTGAATACACACTAATTGGCTGAATCAGAGGCCGAGGAGGTTGGTATAGCATTCCCATCGCAGCAGAGCACCAATGATGAAGAGCGACATGATTCAGGCTTTATATCAATACTTAAATTGCATAAAAATTATTCTTATGAGAAAGACATAAAAACAAAGAGAAAATACCATTCCAGGTTATAGATGATTTGGCTCACATGGTCCAGCTTAACGCCAAGAATTGCACCAGAAAAAATGATTGATTAAGGCTCAATATACACAATAAAATAGGGTGTCTCACCAGCATTGTAATCACCTCAAACAGGTTGAAACAATTTGTATACAACTACCAAAAGTTTACCAAAAACTGAAGGAATTCAACACAAGTGCTTCAACCAAAAATTTTCCTCCTCAATTAAGTTCCTTTGTGTGTGCTAGAAATAAGGACCCTTCATCTCTCTTCGCCAACATTTACTCAAAGAAAACCACCTAAGTGACTTTGAACTGGATATCCTGCACCTAGAAAAGAAAGAACCGAGGCTGGACGCATTGGAGCAATGGAAATTTTGAAAAGTGTCCGTTGTAATGAAATGATCATTTGCATACCTCCCACTACTCCCCCCTGCTTGACCTTCCTCCCTTCCACACTTAGGCTCCCTATGGGGGGCATCTCTGCTCCTAACCTTATCCTTCCCGCGCTCGGGCCTAGTGTGGTCATGGATTTGTCTCCAGTGTTCTCACATGACTCTTGCACTTGCAATACCCTTCTCTCCCCACCATCCTTATCTCTTAAGTCAGCTCCAAGACCTCCTCTCTCCCTCCCCCAAACTCCTCCTTGCAAACCATAACCCCTTCCCACGTACCGTGCCTCCCCCTTCCCCAACGGTCGGACTCCCATCTCCCCACTCCCCTTACACCACCTCTACCGGCCCCAATTTTGTGAGTATATATTCTATGTCTTCTTCTTGGAATACTGTACCTAATGATGACGAGCTTCGTCGAAACCTAGGTCATCCTGTTTATAAATCTATGTGGAATAAATATGTTTTACTTTTTATTTACCATAAAAAATAATGCACTAAAATGAAATATCTTGAATGCAAAATCTGCAACTATGGACAGCATAGCATTAATAGCCATTGATTTTCCTTTCAAAGAAGCATTTACACTTTGGCATAAGTATTCAATGCCTGGAGATATCTAAGAGAAATCAAACACAAATATACAAAAAGCTCAATTATTTATACTCCCTTAACTCGGCAAAAGATGCATATTTTGCAAAAAAAAATTGGGAATGGTCAACAATTCAGGTAAGCAAAATACATCCAGAAAATTTGGTCGATATTTAAAAGGTCAACGGTTCAGTTTTTTTTTATCTCTTAGACATAGTATTAGCCAGATTTTTAAGTGGAGATATGTCTTTCACTAGGTTAGCAGGGTAATGTAAAAAATTATTTTAAGGACATGGAGGAATACATACATTTTCCTTTACTATTCTGGAGTAAATTAGGGCAGCTTTGGGTACTACTGCAGGCAGATGACTGGGGCGAAGCAGGCTTGATATCAGACTTCAAAGGAAGGGCAGGCTTCTGACATTGCCCCTCATTAAATATACTGTCAAGCAGCTGGAAGATCAACACACATGTATTACTCAAAATTGGAAATTAAATAAATTTAACACAAGACATAATACAACATGAGGGATGGGCTGGTTTGGTGCTTCACTTCACAATTTCACTGGTTGTTGAGTTTAGGAACTGGAATTAAAGCCAACAAGTATCAACATCCAAATTATGGACAAAAAATTGTTTTGATCAGATATGTATATGATTCTGAAAGTTGTTTCAGTGTATTTAAACCAGGGGAAATAATATTCTACAGCTCATTAAGGTAGAGGGGTTTACTCTTTGAAAAAGGTTGTCCTACACTTCCGTACAAGTTGCACTTTCATTCATTCTCATATGTGTCCAAATGACACATTTGGAATGTTAGCGCACAAAATTACTACTTGGCTTAGATTCACTAAATTTCAACTATACGACATAATTGGCAAACTATATTTTTTAATTTTGTGTGATGTTGCCTATGAATACAATGATTGGCAAACAAGAAACATGCGCACTACCTACAGACAAAAGTGGTCAAACTGGGTTCACATGGACCTGGACTGGGTGCACAACATGGAAATGCACCTGACCAGTCATATAAGGTCAAGGGGGTTGGGGAAAGATGGAGTTTGGACACATATACCTTCACCCTACTGAAACTGTGTTTTAAATTCCTGAATATTTTCTGCATTTTGCAAGCAGTCATCAGATACACAGAAACCTCAGAAAACAGCAGAATAACAGTCTGCACATCAACTGAGGAGGCATCTGCTGGCAGCAACCCAGGACCTTTCTACAACCCCTTGGCTCTTGATTGCCTAGATACATTTCTACATTCTTACATTGCACACCCAAAGTGAACCTCACTTCAGTCTTACAGGAATCATATAAGTTTCCCCATACAGTGCATCTGCCTTTCATTCAGTACAGACCCTGTGCTCATCAAAGCACATCATGAGCTAAGTTGACGATAGCTAAACAACAAAAAATAATTGATAATGACATTAGTGATTTTTGTTAAATGAGATGATTTTTCAGATAAGGCATTAAGCAATTTACAGTTGACACTGTCAGTAGAAATTTAACTTTGACTATGTAAAAATTACATTGTGTTGAGGTTCCACTCAGTAAACAACAAAACTTTTTTATTTTTTAACTTTCTTATTTGAGGATAGTTGGCTAATTTAAAATATGTTCACGTATTGTTTGAAATATCAGTCGTGTATTTCTAATAATTTTGAATTGAAAATAAAATTTTCAAGCAATGAACATGGTTTTCTCATTCATCTGGGAATGCACACTCAACAGTCCATCTTTGGCTATTCCAAATTTCATACAAGTGTTAAGGTATGCATTGTGGGTGAAAGTTGAGGACCACCTTTACCAAAGCGGTGTTATGAAACATCACCCAAAGTAGCAACTTCATAATATGCCACAAAGACATAAGATGATATCCAAATCATCACTCAGAGACAAGTTTTAAATCTCTCAAAACTCCTTTGATAATATTTCAAGCCAAAATACAACCCGAAAAAACAGCCCAAAATTCCCACATCATGTCCATATCAAAAAGAATCCACAGATTTTTAAGAGCATATAAATTTCAATTATATTCCATGGCTGTCACAGTAGGCTGTCTCAGATTTTCCAGAATGGAGAAAAAATGTTTCCCACTGCCAAAAATTAATGTTGTGCAGAGTAAATGAGTTAAAGTTTTATCACTCTTAGTTTTACCCTGCACCATTCCCTTCTCTGCTGAGACTCCACCCACCTATCCCCACTCCCCAATCAGCAATGACGCATGGTGGGTTCTCCACCTCTCTCCACTCAGAATGAGAGTAAGCATTGCCTCTTGAACTCAGGTGTGAGGTGTCATGGTCTGAGAAACTATTAATAATATTCATTCAAATGCTTAAATTTATGCAAAGGAGATATTTAGCGCAGTTACACTCATTTTAGATACATTGTTTCATTTCAATGTCAAGAGTGTCAATATATAGTATATATATAATTCTGAAAAATAAGAGCCACCTTATAGTCACAGATTTCCGTAAGGGTTGGCCACTTTAATAAAAAGGAAGACACAGTTAAGATTTACTTCACTCACTTTAAAATACTGCCAACTATTTTGCATTTGGCCATTGCCAAGAGCAGTTTGATAGGTTGATATCAACTTTTTCAATTTCTCCTGACATTCACCCACAGACGCGGTGATCCCCTTAGCAAGCAAAATCTGGAAAAATTTTTTCCAGGAATCCTTTTCAGATATTTTCCTCCCATTAATCATAAACTCCTGCTTAAGTGTTTGTAGTAAGAGGAGGGTATCCTCATGGCTCCAAATATCTGCAAAGAATCACAGAAAATAAGACATGATTAACTATTTGTTAAAAAGAGATAATGATTTTTTTCACATCACTGGATATGCATCCCATATAACATCATTGATCATACACATAAATCAATGACCATGATTTTGACAGTTCATGTCATCTTTAACGTAGAGAATATAAGTAATTACTTTAGCACAGGATGACTTGGATCACTGGGGTAACTTTGATCAGGGCAAAATTGTTCGGAATGGAACTGAATTTTGTGCACATTTTAGTACCAATGAAAGTGCCTTTTAAGATGGCATAGTTGGAACTAAAATGTTAGCTAAGCCATTTTCAATCCAAATAATGACATACATCCTAAGTCACCCAGGAGATCAAAGACACTACATTTTAGGGTCACTTAATAATGACAAATACTTTATTAATGGACAGTAACAATAGCAAAATGGCTTAACAAGAGAAATATTCACATTGAAAATAATCACTAACAAAAAGAAATCCACTGTGGAAGAGGATGGCTTAAAATGTCTAAGTTTTCAGCAGATATTACTAAGAATCTACTTTAGTATCCCAGTCCATGCTTATTACTTTTCCACTGTGAATTTTGCACTTTCACCATTAACTCAGCACATCCATCTCCCAAAAATTTAAGAACCTAGAAAACTAAAATAGAAATAATGGAAAAATATTTTCTTCAAATTTGGGTCTATTCTGTTTATCAAAAGATGATGAAAGATAGAGCATGAACACAGTTATGATCATATCCTGAATTGAATATTGAAATTATGTTCCTCCCTCATTCAGGAAATTCATCTTCAAACTTCATCATGAAGAAAATTCATCATGAAATTTCATCATGAAGAAAACTTATCGTTTTTGAAAATGAAATCCTAAGAAAAGTCTTTGGCCCCACAAATGAAAATGGGAATCGGAGAATCAAGCACAACAAGGAAATAAGAGATATTTACAAGGACCATGATGTAGTGCCATATGCTAAAGCGAGAAGAATGAGATGGGCGGGCCACTTCATGAGAAGTGAGCCGGGGACACTTCTGAAGGAGGTAGGCCTGGAAAGACCAGAGGGAAGAAGACCTCCTGGAAGACCAAGAAGAAGATGGTTGGATGGAGTGACGTCAGATGTCAATTGACTTGGGGGAACAGAGGAGGAAGCAGTAGACAGAGAGAGATGGAGGTCACATGTGGGTGAGGCTAAATCCCAGCTTGGGTATAGATGGCCATGGGCGTAAGTAATGGGCTATAAAAAGTCCTGAGAGAGGAGACATACACAGCTCTGTCATCGGTATTCTGTCTAAAGTGTTAGATTACTCTGCCCATTTGGAGCACAAGTTTTACATGAATGTGCCAAGTGCCATAGCTATCAAGAAGTCTAATTTATAGTGTTGCACTCCTTGTGCTTCAACCATCTCCGCTCACTTAAAGAGTCAAGATTGGCCCATCACACAACCTCACCCCTTGCACCAAGCACTATTGTGACAAAACTCTGGAGAGACCCCTCACGCTCAATGATTTCGCAAGATTTTTTTAAATCTACACCTCTCCCAAATTCACAATAAGAGAATATTTCCTCGGGAGTCACTTCTGTGCCCATCGCTGATAGAACAAGACCTGATGCCCACCTCCTGCACACCAGTCTTCCACCTGTCCCATGAAAGAGACACTGACACCTAAGCCATTTTGCTTCTTAAATACAGCTTTCAATTATCATTGACTACTGACACCCAGGGCATGGATTCATGATATCTTTGTCTAAAGCCACCCTCATATATGTGTGTGCACAACAATTATTTGTCAACAACAATAATTACCACATTCCTCGATTCACTGTTAAGGTAGCTTTACATATGGAAGATGATTATCCGACGAATCCACTACCTCCCATGCTTGGTAATAAGCCAGAGCTTGAGGGTGAGAGAGAGGTTTTTAGCCTGCGGGGAGACCCGAAGAACCTGTCCCTTCACATCATTTTCTAATTAAAGGACAGTCTTTTTTTTTTGGGTAGTCCAAATCGAAGATGATTCACAGATTTCATTTTTATAATGTAAATAGTGGCAATTTCTGTTTTGATTGTGTTCTTTCTATCACATTCCAGAATAATTTTGAATTTCTTTGCTACATACAAGGCTAGGTCTTCTTCGCCATTCTAAGACTAGAAATGAAAAAACAAGAGAGCTCACATAGTAGATCATGAGCAAACATAACTAATAGCTGTGAAGCACTTCTACCAGCAATTTCCAAGTTTCGTTTGCTTTCAGTGTGATAGCTTGTTGTGAATTACTGGAACTATGCATGCCATTGCCAGACCCTCAATAAATGGCACCTGTAATTCATGTAACAAGGATGACATCCATGGCAAAATAGCCTCGTTATGGTTATCTGGCAGAAATATCCACTCATAAGAACTAATACTACTCTTTATGCTTTAACCTTGTGACCAACTATAGCAAAATAATCACACGCTATGATGCCCCTCTCGCTGGAAACCCTAGTTATAGTGGTATTCTACTCCATTCATATATCCTATTGTAGTCAGATATAGTAAGGGTAAAACATAATCTCAACAAATCGTGAGGTTTTAAGAGGCTCAGCAACATAAGCACACAAACAAATTTCAGGCTTTGTTGACATCAAGATATCACTTCAACTGAATCGTTGTGATTAGGTAATTTCTAACGCTACCATATTAGCTTTAAATTAGACCCTTGTATTTAAAAGTGGTGTTGGATCATATGCCGTTATGAGAACATAATCCCCACAGCCTAAGATGCCATGAACCTCAGATACAAAAAAAACCAAACAAGAAGACACAAATATTAATTTCTCCCTTGAAAGAAATGTTACTATCACAATATTTTCACGATGACTAGCAAATGTAGCTAGCTACAACAATTGGAAAATGAGCACAATCGATTGGGAATGTGTTTTAAGAAAAACTAATATGAAGTTTTCAAAACAAAAATGAATGCCAAACTCTAATGAATAAAAAAGTGACTAGGACTTGTGAAATGGGGTAAGAAGCTTGTTTCATACACTATTTGTCATCAAAACATTCACTACATTTGCAAAGTGGCTTAAATATACACCATACTACATGACTGGACATTTCAATTCTCTAAGTTAACACTGGTGCAAAAACAATGAAATACAATC
Source organism: Ceriagrion tenellum (assembly GCA_963169105.1). Lineage (NCBI taxonomy): Eukaryota > Metazoa > Arthropoda > Insecta > Odonata > Coenagrionidae > Ceriagrion > Ceriagrion tenellum. The sequence goes on along the minus strand of OY720639.1, from coordinate 55,342,983 downwards.
ATTCAGTTTCAAAGGCTACACTCAGGCAGACTACTTCTCATACTCAGAATACATAAATGGTGGTCTATGGATTTTTGTGAAGAACAAATGTACTTTTTCGACCACAGTTATTAACTAAATTTCCAAAGAGAAGTACAGTGAAATAGCTGTTTTAAAAACATTCTAAATAATGGAAACATAATAATTGAGAGCTTGTATATATGCCCCCTTGTAGCAGTGTTGATGGTTTTTTGAGAGAATTGAATAGCTCTTATGTTTAGGGGTTGATAAAAAGGTAAAGAATTGATTTGTGTTGAATTCAATAATTAAATGTGCTCCAAAAACTATGAGTAAACCAAACTCTGAGACATAATGTATCTTTACCGGCTGACCTCCCAAATTAGCTCTCCAACTACAGAGACTGCAACACCACCTAAAAACATCAACCTGATTATCACTAACCTTAATCTACCAAGCAAAGATCTCTCAATGGTGATAAATATGAGGGGACAAACAATGTGGGGAAGTTTAATATTGAAATCTTCTAACCCTATTGTTTTCAGCAAATTATTTAAAGGATAAGTAAGAGTACATACATTTTCCTTCACTATCCTGGAGTACATTGGGGCAGTTTTCGGCACTACAGCTGGTGGATGACTGAGGCAAAGGAAGGGCAGGTATCTTGCATTGCCTCTCATCATACATATTGTAAAGTAGCTGAAATATCAAGCGAACATATTTAATCCAACATTTTAAATTAAATACATTTAACATATAACATACACACAAATAACATGAGGAATGGATTGGTACGGTACTTCAGTTCTCAGTTTATTATTTATAAAACTATACTTAAATTAAAGTGATTTCAGTGCATTTAAACCAGGGGAAATACTATGGTTCTGCACTTAAAAGCTCCTGCAAAAGAACCAAATGTACCCCAAGAAATGAAATCCGCCATGAAAAAATCATTTGACTTGACTGGGATTCAAACTTGGATATTCCAATTGCAGGTATGCAATGACTGAAAAATGATGAGTTAAATGATAAAAATGAGTTTGTATATTATTGTTATAAATTACTTTTAATCTCTGTATCTTTGAGTTCAAGTGAATCCAAGTTTAAGTCAAAATCTTCTTTCGAAGTCAAAAATATTTATTAAAATCTGTTACAAGCACAGCAGACTAGTTATTACAAAGTTTATGGAGCCAAAAATATGCGGCAAGTAATACTAGACTTTGTATCAACGTATATTTATAAAAACACAGCAAAAAATGTCCTTTTCTATTCCTCTAGTCTGTTCAATCTTCTGTGTGTTATAGCCATGATGTGGAATGATTTCAGAAGAGTAGGTATTATTAACAATCAAGTTAAGAGCAAAAATATGAAATCCAACATACTCAAATTTGTCACTAGAAAATTATTTATCAGACATTCCTTGTCCTAATTGCTGCAAGCTGGGTAATTATTTATGCCAGGAGATAATGGCATGGAAAAATACTCTGCTGCTTGGACAGTTATAATGCCATGAAATTAATGCAGTAGAATGTTGATTTTAGGTAAACCTATTTTGCAAAAAATTTGAAAACTCACTAGTGAATGAGTGGTCTTGGAGGATTCCTTACATATTCTAATGGAATCAATAAATGAGTTAACATAAATGTGATTTAACATATTTATGCAAGGCAGTTTCAGTCCCAGTTGGTTTTGGGGAAGCATTGATTTGATTTCATGAAACTATGGATAAACTTCAGCGAAACTGGCCAAATATCTTCAATGAAAATCTGCAAGTCAATGGCATACTATAGTGAAATTCGACTGTATAAATCAATATGTTTCATTTGATTGGTACATGTTATTATTTTAATTAACCGTAATTCAGCACATGAAATTATGGGCTCAAAGTAATTCTCAAGTTCTGACACTGTCTATGCTCTGACACTAGCAAAGGAACCTTGACCTTGAAAGGCCTTGACAAAGGAACCCCACAGCTGTTCCAAGTGATGAGGTCATGCTTGATAATGAAATAAAAAACAAAAAAGATGATCCTTAATAAATTATAATAATAATTGTTGTTCTTGTTAGCTGCCTGTACTTTTTTACCCTTTTGTGGCCAGTCGATGAAGTTAAAAATTCTGCCCTAGTTAAGAGGGCAGTGAGCATAAATTCCTCTCCATGGAGTTCTCTTATGACAAGGAATGGCACAGGTACGTACCAAAGTACACATTTTACATACGTACGTACCTTGATTTTACATAGGTAGATGCATATTTATTTAGGCTGTCTTTTACATTTTATTATCAGTAAGCCCTAACATAAACGAATTAAAGATATAACTGAGGAATAAGTAAATACAGACACTCTTATTTAATCATAATTAACTCATTTTTCATGAGAGAAGTCACTGATTTTGATTTCCAACTTCCCATTTCACATTTTCTATGAACTACTTTCTCTTGGTTATTCAGGTTTTTAGTGCATCCCTCTCAGCAAACCATCAACAATGATGCTTTGCTGATTTTTATGCATTTTTCTCTGAAAGAGAGCTTTCTACAATAGACAACTCTCAGTCATGTTGTACCAATTAGGGTGGTCCTTATTTTACAAAAATCGAATTTCTTTAAGGACACCCCCAAAATTCATACCATTGGATAACAAAATAGAGTATGTAGAATATTATCACAAATGCGTAAGAAAGAGACATGCTGCATTGCCCCTTAAGTTTTCAAACTGTGCCATTTTTTTAAATTGTTTTCCAGCCATTCTCAATGATTATGGAACATTCAGTATTTTTCATTGCTTCTATTTTATTTGGGCCACTAAATTGTATCTCAGGTACTGTATAACTCATTACCATTTCAATTCATAAATCAAAAAAAGAGCAAGTGTTCATAGGATATTGTACATAGAAGGTTTACATTTTTCCATGCATTACTGAGGAAGAAGTGGTTCCTTAGCCGTGCTCTTCAAGGCTGGCAAGCACCTGAAACATCAGCAGCTCCTGCAACTCTCCAGACAGCCAGACACAAAATTCAGACAGCCAGAACTTGATAGAGCAGTATAAGTGAGCCGAGGCTGGTCAGATTGGGACAGTCTCAAGGAGACACAACGACCAGACACACTAGTGTTGTGACACTTCTGAGCTAGTCGCAACACAGCTCTCTGAGCAGTCTTATTCGAGACACACTGTGTCTGACATTGTGTCAGACATGTTACTCTACCGTAAAGACAGAGCTTAGTTAAAGCTGAATTCTTATGATGCCATTTATATGGCCTATGATACAGTCTCTGTAACTTTTTGCAATAGATGAGCCTTTACTATATGCCATACTCATACTAATAGCATTGCACAAATTTAAACATGAGAAAAGAATTGTGCTTTTGAATTATATGGAAAGTTGAAGACCATTTTCATAATATTGTTGACTTGAAAATAAAGCATGTTTGCTAAGATGATGACATGCCTCTCCTCAGGAAACTCAACCAAAAAGTTTAATTCAACACACAGTGAAATACTTCAATGCAAGCATAAACAAAAAAATGACAAAAAAAAACAAAATAAATAAAAATCAGGATATGATAAGAAATACATTGGACAATTCATAAGAAAGGTGACTGAATGTAAGCCAAAGAAACCACATCATGTTTTTTTTTTTTTTGCTTGCCGGACGATTCTGTTGGTCAGTATGTCCCCGGAATCCCGATAGGCTGCTGAGCCTGTCATCAGGTTTTCCAGGGACCGGATCAACAGAGCTTGACACATATCCATGCCCTGGGTGGTTAAAAACCCACCCAGGCGGGACTCGAACCCGCGACCCTCGGATTAGCAGTCAAGGACTTTACCCCGCCGCCACTGGGGCCGGCAAGTAAAAAAGTTTTTTTTTAAAGTAAAATCATCGGATATTCTACAAAATTCCATTGATGACCAAGTCATAGGTTTTGCAGCACTCTTTGGTTGCACTTTGAATTTCAAGGATTTGTATCCATCTTGATAATGCTATTGGACTAAAAAATGTTAATGATAATATTAAGGACATCAAAAACTCACCTCAAAATATGGCCAACTCTTTATAACAAGGATATTTCCACCACAGAGCATGGCCTCATACATTTTTTTCAAGCTATACATCCTACTCCAGCAGTCATCGGATGATGCAAAAACCTCCTTGCCTTGCAAAATCTTTGCAATTTTTTTCCAGCCCTCCTCTTCTGACATTTGCCCACATAAAATCCTGGGCTCCTCTTCCTTAAATATCTGTATTAAGAGGAGGGTGTCCTTCCTGCTCCACTTATCTATGCAGACAAAAAAATAAGGGGTGATTACCGGTATGTTGTAAAGTAAGAGATGTCACTTTCATTCAATTGATATCCATTTCCAATAAAATAACTTCTTAACTTTCACTCACAACTTTTCAATAAACTATGTTTTAGACTCTTTTCAGCATCTTTAAGGTTAATGAACATCAGTCATCACTGATAAATTATACTGCATAGTATATCCTTCACATCATTGATATCCGAGCGCAGGAAAGCAGGTGTAAAATTCAAAGCTTTCACAGTGAAAAAATAATTGCCTTAAGGGGAATCCACAGTGAAGAGAATGTCAGCTTTACATATAAGTCAAAACATTCAATATGAGAATTATGGAGATATGAGTTTGCATCCAAGGAAAATTATAAGATTTTTTTCTCAGCATACTTTGTTCATTTGACTCTCAGTGGGTGACATCAGTTCAGATTTAAAAGCTTGAGAGACACCAATGTTTACGAAGATGATATTGCTAGCATGACATTTAAAAATAATATGATATTTTTACAACAATTGCAAAGATAGCCAGAGCATGGTCTTCAAGCATAACTTACAGTAGACCTGAACCCTTCCCAACCCCCATATGGGCCACCAGCATGCAGTGCAGGTGGAATTCAAAGTGGTCAAGAGATGGCATTACTAATACGTCATCCAGAATTTTTTCCAGAGCCCACTCCTTTCGTTGATGTGGCTAACTTATTGGGTTGGATTGGATATTTGGAGAGCCAACCGACAGCTAAGGTCACTTGCACCATAGATGAAGGTAAGGGAGGAAGGCTGGATAGAAACCCAGCGTCGGCATTAGCCTGCTCTTAACGAAAGGGGCCAAGGGGACCACGGATTAATGTCTCATCCGACAGACGGAGTACTGTACTTGAAGTGCCCTTCACAAGACACTCAAATAGGGGTTGGTAGTCCTCTGAAAACCATCCTCCTCTGCAGGGATTTGAACCCTGGCCACCTATGTGGTAGGCGAGTACTCGAGCCAACACACCAACCCGATCCCCGAGCTAACTTGTCACTAAAATTGAATGCCAAGAAAATCATCTGCCTATTTCGATTATTTACAGCTAATAGTTGGGATACTCCCTGCAGAGATACTAATAAGGTATACCAGATCAAGTACCACAAGGTGTGATGCCTGGAGTTGCAATTCCTATTCCTGGCACCAGAAGAGATACGATGACAACAGTTGTGCTATAACAATGCTATGTGTATTCTTATGCAAAAATGTAGCTAAGGAGGAAAATCAACAGTCACCAAAAGCAAGCCACATTAAAGGCACTTGTTGCCAAGAAACCTGTTAGAAACTTCATCTCTAGATAAATCATGAAATATACGTCATATTAGTAGTATTTGTTTTTTACCACATGAAAGGATTCTATTCATTAGCATTAGGGATGTGCAAGCAGCTCAGGATTCGAGTCGAATTTAAAATAAAATCTCCACACAACTTGAGCATTTTTATAAAATTGATTATGCTTTTTCAAGTTGTTCGAAAACTGTTTTGCACAAACATATGACAATGTTTTTTCCCTTGCTGACTTCTGAGGGAGAGTGGGTTCCTCTTACAACTGGAAACAAAATCCCCAACTTCAAATGAATTGTATTATCGAAATATTTATGCTCACTAGTGTAGATACATAGTAATATTGTGTTTGAGTGTAAATCTCATCAACATTTCTCAACTCACAAAATGTTTGTACTCCTGGTTACAATTAACCCTAAGTGGAAAATAAGCCCCTAGAGACTCGAAGGCTACAAGCTGGGCTTAGCTTGTATGAGAAATTCAGAACTGGTGTGTTTCAGAGGGACATAGAGAATATTATTATGTGATGCCTCCAGGTCTGTCAGAAGTGATAAAATGAGAGAGATACACTGCCAAACAGATAGTTATAAAAACTTGTTCTTTCCACACACAATGAGCGACCACAATGAAAACTGAGCTCCTCTAAACACAATCCCATAATACACGCCACCATCTCACCTCCCAAAACCTTATCCCTTACGTCTTTACATGGCTGGTGTCCAAACACCCCCTACCACACGCCCATGTGGCGGTTCGCAGGAAAGTATGTAAATGGAGATATAATGGGATTATAATAAAGCATCACTGTCATCCCAGCATGAACTGCAATAATTTCAGCACATTGGATTCAGAGCAACATCACCACTGCATCTTGGTTTAATGCCCATAAATAGATAAATTCCATAATGATCAACCCTTATTGCTACAATTTACTTAAATTGCATTGTAAAAAGCATTAATTTCATCTAGTTAGTGTTTCCTCTGTATTTCTGTCACCACTAAAAATATCCCTTCTGAAGAAAACAGATAGTGATTTCACCACTGTGCTGTGGTGAAAGTGAAGCCAAACTATGACCATTTGGAACTATCAGTCTAGCTGGCATTACAAGTTCAGCAGGTGATGATCTTCTCATAGCACACGCAAGCATTGACAGCCACCTCTTGAAACAATGATGAGGGTCGATCAGCAGCATTCATGACACACCAAAAATGCACAATGTAGCATTTTATAATTTGTTGCCAGTCATAAGATTGACCACACTAACTAGATTCAATGTTGATTGTACTCATCCTTTGACACCTATAAAAATATCAAATCCAACAACCCAGAGTTATGAAATGATAAGTCATGTTAAGAAGAAAATGTGAAGTCATAATGCCACATGCCAGTTTCTCCTAATAACCCCCAACTGATGCTGCCTGAGAAGCCCTGAAGGAGGCTCCCTAAATATGCAGAATTTAATGCCAAATGCCTACAACACAGAAGACATCATCACATATTAAGCAAAAAGTTGAACTAATCTATTGAATTGAAATGCTGAAAGTGTAATAAATGTCATGGATAAAAATATTCTCTACTCAAAAGGTGGATTTAATTCGACATATTCAGCACTTCCAATTAATTCTTATCCTTGAAGCATTACAGTGAGTGATGGTGGCATGTGACTCTCAAGTTCGTTCTTACTGCAACACATAAAAGCATGTCTTACCAAGAAAAATGATCGGATCTTGTTAAATGGAGTCAATATTTATAATTACATTCTAATGAAGTCAATCAATCTTGTGACTCCTGCTATTTACAGGTCAACTATTCCGCAAAAGTCTCTACCATGAACTTAACATTTTCCGGCTCCTAATGACTCCTATTTAGGGAGATTTTGCTATCCTTCTTTCCTTTACTCATGGCCAGCAACTTCACATCAAATACCAAATCTCCTTGCAGAGGCATGCAGGGCAATGTGTGAGAAGATAAATATACTCTACTATATATCAAGATTTTGCCCAATTGGTTAGTTTCTATTGGATTTTTATATCAATCAAGTAGATGACATACATTTTCCCTTATTCTCCTGGAGTACATTAGGGTTGCAATGGACAGTAGATTCCAACTGAGGTACAGGCTTCATGTCTGGGCTCTCTTTGAATAAACCATCAAGGAGCTGAAAGCCACAAGTAAAAAAGAATCATATTAATCAGTAAGCCATATTTACAGGATTGCACAACAAACTAAACATAAAAAAGCAAACTCATAATAAAAGATACTAGGTTTTATTCCACACTATTCAATACAACTTGACCATGGTTTTGACACTGTGTCACACGTGTCAACCTCAAACCTCATACCTGAGGAAGACATGTTGCCAAAACCATGGTCGAGTTGTATTGAATAGTGTGGAATAAGACCAAGTATCTTTCATTATGAGTGACATCATAAATTTCAACTATGTGAAGCCGGAAACTATGTCTTATAGACTGTGCCAGCTGAGCGCTCTCGAACCGGAACTGTGACGTCACTGACCTTCGGCATTTTGGAAGTGCCTAAAAGCTTCGACCCATAGTGTTGTGTTAATATGTAGAGATTGTGGCAGAAGTTTAGCGATACTTAGTGCAAATCTATCAGTGTTTTTAGTATTATCATTGTGTGTGTGAATCCGGAGAACCGGCGACTCAATCTGTCCTTCCAGCGTCTGGTGTACTGTCACGGAGAAGTGAACCGGATAAGTAAACACTCCCAACATTTTTTTCTCCTCTTTCTTCTTCTTCTTCTCCTCAACCCTAAGGTTGGTGGGCATTCAAATTCATTCTTTCCAAAGCTAGTCTCTTTAAATCACTGTATCTTCTCCCCCCTACGGTCTCTTCCAGGTATTCTTTTCTTGGTCTACCTCTTCCAGCACGGCCCTCTACCACTTCTTCCACTATAGTAGTCATCCACTCTGAGTGACGTAGAAGGTGTCCAATCAATGCATTTCTTTTTTTACAAATAGAATTAACCAACGTGTGTCCTTCCTCTCTTCTCATCTCCTTAATAATAATAGAATAAGGTGAGAATAAAGAGGAGAAGCGTTCTCCTCTTTATTCTCAACTTATTATATTATCTATTGCGTTTATCTGTTGACCTTCCACTGTATTTATCTTTCTTTGGAAGTACTTAATTTTATTTTACTACATTATTCATTTGTTCATCTATTACTTAATCTTACTAGTGTATTGCGGTGATTTCCTAACCTCTTGTCACTAATATAATCCTTCCAACTCTTCCTACATTCTACATTCACTTTCCCGCTCATCTTTTCCTTAACTCCCTACTGCGAGGGTTTACCTGCTCACACAACCGTTTCCATTGACGTCACCACCCTATTGCGCAACTTCGTTCAGATATCCGTGTAGGATACCCATACCATTTGACTTCTTTTAAACAACTCATCTAGACAAAGAAAAAATCGTAGTTTCTCTTCCGGACAAAAATATCGTATCGTAAAAGTTTCGCTGTTTTGTAAAGCCAGTAGCATAGTATGGTTTACCGCGGGTCTGTGACTAGCCTCAACAGCAGGGCGAAGAGCGACCTCCTGGAAGCCCACGTCGGAGGCCCAGGAGAGGATGGTTGTGAAGATTCGCTTGCATATGACGGAGTGCGCATGCGTCTCAGGCACCGGGGACCGTAGCACTTCCTCCAGGACCCGTCACAGCACCAAGGTGGTGCCCCATGCAAGCTCGGGTGCAAATGCAGGTGAGGCGGTCAGGGGGGTGGCGGTGCAGCCCCTGAGCCTGGGGACGAAGCCCATCTTGAAGCCAGAGTGGATAGTGATGCCCCAGGGTCGGGGGGCAGTGGTGTGATCAAATTGGGGAGAGGCGGGAGCGGAGGCTGCCCCTATCCCTGTGCACAACAGCATCGCGGTACTGTCGGAGGATGGCCCCGTGACGCCTGTTGTCGAGAACGTGAGCGGACCTCCTGAATCGAGGGACGCTGCCCCAGAGGTTAGCCGGGCAGGGAAGGTGGTAATTTTATTAATAGGGAGTTCTAATGTCTGGCGGATTGTGCCCTCATTGTGGAAGAGGGCAAGGAGAGATGGAGGGGACCAATGGGTATGTATACCAGGAGGATTAGAACCCAACACCATGGCTGTGATACGAGCAGTGGTTGGAGATACCGGCTGCCCCAGGCTTCAAATGGTGGCCCATGTCGGCACCAATGATGTGTCCGAGCATGGAGCTGATGATATATTAAATTCCTTCAGGGATTTAAGCTCAGAGGTGGAACACGTCCGGAGGGCATCTGGTGTCGATTTGAAGCTGTCCACTTACAGTGTTGTTCCTCGGACCGACCACAGTCACCATTTTTGGAGCAGAATTAACTGCCTGAAAAGGAGGTTGTAGGAATTCTGTGTAGGCATAGGAGCCATCCATCATTCACGAAATTCGTAGCCACAATTAAGACCAAGAGCACCAGAGTATCATGGAGAAATTTTTTAGAGTTACTACGTAAAGGAATCGATGAATATATGCCATAGAAATTCAAACGGGAGAGTAAAGAACTGCGTTGGTATAACCACGAAATAAGGCGGGAGCTCAGGAGACAAAGGCAACTACACAGTCTATATTGAAATTCTATTGAGTTAAGTAACAAAACATCGGAGCTTGCAGCGAGAGAAATATACGCTTGTTGCTCAATGCTCAAAGATGAAGAAAATAATGTGCGCTACTCTACGAAACTTCAAGAAAAAAATTCTCGGTGAATTGCTAGATGAAAACCCCAAGTTTTTCTGGTCTTACGCAAGAGAACTCCAGGGCGAATCTTCAACAGTAGTCTTTACTGGATACAAACGGCAGAGTGGTCACCAACAGTATCGACAAAGCCAATTTATTAAACCACTACTTCAAAAGTGTAATCACTAAGGATGACACAATTCACAATTTTGACATTCCTGACATTAATGAGCCGTAGGCTGACAACAATTCAACGTGATGGAATAACTAAACAACTGCGTTCAATTAAAAGTAACAAGTCCCCAGGTCCAGAAGGAATACCTGCACGCATGCTGAAGGAGTTAGTGCCACAGATTGCACCATCCGTAGAATTATATTTAACAAATCAATATCCGAGGGCAAGGTGCTCCAAGAATGGAAAACAGGCAACGTCACTCCGATATTCAAAAAAGGAAATAAAAGTGACCCAGGAAATTACCGGCCTATATCGCTAACATCACTTTTATGCAAGATCCTCGAACACTTTGTCGTTAGTAATATTGTGACATTCCTGGATAATGGTAACTTCTTACATAGCAGTCAGCATGGCTTCCGTAAGGGAAGGTCCTGCAAAACACAGCTTGCGCTCTTCCTTCATGAATTCCTAAAATCAGGTAGATCGATTAAGCAAGTCAATGCAATACTCCTCGATTTCAAGAAGGCATTCGACAAGGTTCCTCACAAAAAACTCATATATAAATTGGAATCATGCAGAATAAATAGAAAAACAGTGAATTGGATAAGTGACTTTCTCAGTGATCGAAAATAAAAAGTAGTTATTGATGGTTTTAGCTCTGATATGGTCGAAGTCACATCCGGTGTTCCTCAGGGAAGTGTGATTGGCCTTCTTTTATTCATTATCTATATTAATGACCTAAGTTCTAGAGTTAGGAGTAAATTAAGATTATTTGCAGATGATACAGTTATCTACCGTGAAAGAAACGAAGATTAGGAGGACTTTGAAGCTCTGTTGTTGGACCTTAACAACGTTCATTCGTGGTGCCAGGAGTAGGGGTTAGAATTCTTCTTCTTCCATTAGCAGCCCTGGGGCTGGTTTGCAGCAACTCGCCATTCTTCTCTATCCTCTGCCATTCTCTTCAGTTCGTAATATGAAGTTGTGTTAGTGTCTGTCATTACCTGTGTGATGTATGCAAGTGGTGGTTTTCCTCTAGTGTTTCTCCCTTCCATCACCCCTTCGATGACTCTTGCTAGCAGGCCATTATGTCTGAGAGTGTGTCCTATCACATTTGCTCTTCTTGTTTTTAGGTTAGGGTTAGAATTAAATACCAGCAAATGCACCACAGTCCACTACCTGCGAAAGTCATCACAAAATGCCATACCTATACTATGGGTAGAGTAAACATAAAATCTTCAGATACAGTAAAATAACTTTGAATTACCTTAACATCTGATATATCGTTTGGATTACACATACAAAACATGTGGCGCAGCATTAATGAAACTAGGTTTTGTTAAACGTATAATATGAAAGTCCTTGGATGAAAAACTTGGATGAAACTTCGCTCTGGTAAGGCCACACCTCGAATATGCCGCGAGCATTTGGAACCCTGGTCAAATAGTTGCAACCAAAAAAATTAATAAAATACAAAGGAAAGCATCGTGCTTTGTTAAAAACTGCTACGAGCGTACATATAGTGCCTCACAACTTTTAGAGGGATTAAGGTGGGAGTCTCGAGAGATTCGGAGGCTACACGCTAGGCTTAGGTTGCTTGATAAATTCAGAACTGATATTTTTCAGAGCGACATAGAGAATATTATCATGACTACTCACTTAATCTCTAGGTCTGACAGACGCAATAAATAAGAGAGATACACTGCTGAACAGATAGGTACAAGAACTCGTACTTTCCGCGAACAATAAGCTATCATAATAAAAATTAAGCTCACTAAATACACTCCTATAATCCATGTCACCATTTCATCTCCAAAAAACTTACACCTTTACACGACTGGGGTCCTAACACCCCCTGCCACATGCCCATGCGGCGGCTCGTGGGTTATTATGTAGATGTAGAAATCTAAGACAAGGAGGAAAATTCAGACAGAATCATACAAAGGCACAGACCCAAAAGTAGCAATTCCCCTCCTTATTAGCTGAAATTTGCGCATGATCCGGTTCCTCTTTTCGTTCCTCCAGTCCCTTTTCTTCAGTTATCTTCCTTTAAGTCTGTCACATGTCAAACCCTATACCACTGTTAACTTAGGTCTATAATGTGAATAGGAATCAGTCCCATATGTGAACAAATGATGTCTTACATGTGGTGAGGGTGGTCTTTAAAAGTGACCTAAATCTCCTTACCTATACCTGGAATGGCCCCTTACAGTACAGCTAGTTCTTTTTGGGCTCATTTCCGAAGGGGATCATCATTCTTCTTTCAATAATTATCCCATGTAAATTTAACCTTTTCTCAGTTGACTTGAGAGCTTGATTATGGACTAGTCAGAGAATTTAAAGTTAGCAATCTATGTGATTCTTGATGCTAAATCAATGAAAAAATAAAAAAAATGTACCTAATAACAATTTCAAAACAGTAAGCATTGGAAAATACCAGATTTCTGTTCACTGAACGCACAGGCGATTCACTGAACAATAACCATCATGCCCTAGTTCTTTCCACTGTCAAAGAAATGACAGAAAAAATGCTCAGCCGGACTATGACTGTGATATGTTTTTTGCTATTGTTAGTGTTGTTCAGAGACCCTTCAGCTATTTACCCTATGCAAGTGTTTAGTCACAAGTCTGGGGCAGGTTGGGGTGTAAGATACTAGGCATGAGTCGGCATAAAAATATTTAGAATAATATTTTGATGTCATTTATTGTCTGATTAAAGAAATGAACAAACTAGGCGAACCATGCAAAATTTTAAAATGACTCACAGCCATTCAAAGACTCTGGAAAGCAAGAGCTTTGCAGTGTTTGCACTGAGACAACTGATAGTAAGTCATTAATGTTGGTCATTATTTAAATGACTGGAACACACTACCCTTAGCATAATTTCATACCAAATAACTTGGGATGGACTGTAAAATGGGAAAAAATTTTACATCACTTTTTGTACTTTACCACAATTAACAGTTTAAAAAAATTGTAGAACCCCCGTGAGCACCTATCTTTATAATTTGTATTTTAGCACACACAAAATTAGGGCTAATTTCTGATAAGACTTAAGCACATGAATACAACCATGCCACCAAAATTATTAATATTAACGTAATTAATACTAAAAACTCACTTCAAAATAGGGCCAATTCTCTTTCTTAAGGTCATCTTTACCACTGAGAATGGACTGGTATGTTCCTTTCAACTCAGATACCACAGACCTGCATCCATTGGCAGTTATAAAGAGTCCCACTGCTTCCATTTCCTTTGCTATTTCACTCCAGGCCTTTATTGTTGAGATTTGCTTAGATTTAATCAAATGTTCTTCTTTCTTATAAGTTTCTATAAGGTAGGGGATATACTTGTTCCAATTAAATACTGTAAGAACAAAAAAATACAGAAAGGTTAAACATTATTTAGAAATGAACAATGATCACTATCATATTATTGGTATTAACCTCATATAAAACCACTAGGAAGAGTTCACACTTAGTTTAGAAACACTCAGGACCCAGGGCCTAAATTATCACTTATATATTTCATGGTGGACTGGTTATCTCCATGACTTTTCCGAAGAACCAGGGGAACCTCATTAACAGAGGCAGACGTTGCATGGTTGCAGCGCACAGTACCACCAAACTGTCAGTTAATCACAAGAAATTAGCGCAGAAAACCATCCCTTTACCCTTTGTAAGTGTATGCCGCTGTGTAATTTGAAAAGACTTAACAGATGACAGCCATGAAATCCCATTTGGTAATTCTTCCATAGCAAATGTGCAAGGGGCTCACAGGATAGTTTAAAGATATGGAGGTGTGTGATTTTAGAATTTAAAAAAAAGGGAATATCAAAGAGAGACTTTCAAACTACAGGTATCTCTAGTCAACTACAGCCCTAGAGTGTGCATGGTTTGTGTTTTGTGTACCACTCTTCTCAACCATGGGGGTTTCCCTCATCAGCTATCATGCACCAGTTTCCCCATGTGGCTGCCAGCAACACAGATTCAAATAGAATAATAAATAGTTAACTGGTTGTCCTAATCATAGGCTTGGGAGAGTTAAGGGCTAACTACCACAGAGCATCAAGTTTATTCCGTCCCATGCGGCACAGGGGAATCATTAACAGCTTGCATGCAGAAGGCCATTATATTGGGGCCACTCCGTCTACTCTGGACACATGAACTGACTGCAGTGTAGCCACTTATCCACTGGGCAACTGACGTGGCTATTGAATCTGCCCAACCACTCTAGAGTCCTCTGCCATTACTACAGCAATGAAACCCGATACTTGTTGGGGACTCTGAGAAGAATGTCACACACTTCACTTGCTACTGAAAATCTAGCCGTGCAAAGTAAGTACTAAATTAAGAAATATAACCAAGAAAAAAAAGCTAAAAACCAGACAGGAACCAAAAAAGTGAAAGCTACTTATCCTTAACAAAAACATTGTAAAACCTTGATTTCACATTGTTTTCTTGTTTTACATAGTTTCTCAATTTCATGCAGTGTTTTTTATTTTACTCAGTAAACCTCAGTCCCTAAGAGCAAATTCTTCATGATTTTAAATAGAATTTCCATCAATGTAAAATATATCCATAGGAGAAATTTAAGAAAAGGATAGCCAACTCCATCATATCAACAAACATATCCAACCACTGTATTTCCCTCCCACCTAAAAGCCGAACAGCAGAAATTGTCTGATTTCAATGGGAGGCCCAATCAAGGGCAAGACTAATGTATTTGCATGAAAGAGCCCAGTCGCCATCAGCATGGCCACAGACCCTTTTCAAGTTCTCTTCAGGTTCAAATTCAAGGGTACCTAGCTATATGTCATTGTAAAACAATTTTCTGCATATGCTATGAATATACTAGGCAATTTTACTTGGAAATCACAAGTAATAGGTTGAAAAGTAATAAAATACAAAGCACTCAAACATGTGAGATTGATTTTTACTCACCAAAAACATAGACTTCTTCCATATGAAATTCATTTAGGTTTCATTAGCCAAGATGACAAAAAAGTTTAAATGTACATCAATAAATGTAAAAAGGAACTAATGCACTTTCAGGTAGTTTCTTTCTGGCCTTTTTTTAAAGATTGTTGTAAGTTGCTAGGTACCTTTGTAATACAAGGATTTTAATACTTACCATGAATATCAGGAAAGGCTGACTCATCCATCTCCAATTCACAGACATGACAATGCATATGCTATAAGGACGAAATAAAAACTTAAGTTATCAGAAATTTTCACAGTACGCATCAACTCATGCAATGCAGTCTTGGTTCATGGATATTTCAAAAATGTGCTGAATTTTAACAATTTAATATCACAGGGTTATAATTGGATTATTCTATACTTTTTTCTCTTTACTGAACCTTTTTTCCAAAATAAATACATGGATAATCACTCTATGTCCTACATAATCATAGCAAAGTTCAGATTTTACCTAGAGACTACTCTCCTCAACAATGAGGTGATGGTTGACTTAATTCCAAGAAATTACCATCGTAATTCTAAAAATAATTACTTAAACTACTGAATACTACTTGGAGATTCACTGTTAATTACAATCTACGCTAATAACACAAATGATGTACATTTTTATTCAAAGAAATTTGCTGAAATCTGTGAGATGAAAATCTCAAAATTTGAAGTTTATAAAAATAAAGCTTAAAGATGCTCCAAACTGCCATTCTTGTACTCATCATTCAGAAATAGATCTCTTAGCTGTATCACCACAAATGATATCAATGATTAATGAAGAGAACATCTAATTTTCTCAAAATACAAGGCCAAAACAAATGCGCACCTGATAAGCTAGAAAATGAGGCAATATTCTGAGTTTTATGTTGTGGAATTTAAATTCGATCTGTAAACATGTGACCTTCTTTTGTCCACTTCCCTTTACTGCCTTCTGTGTATCCTGTTTTAGTTTGTCTTTTGTTCTTAGTATGTACTTCCGGTTATCTTCCTCGTGTAACTTGTTGTACCTTATGTTGTGCTGCAATAAACATAGCAGTTCTATGGCTCCCTGCCTTATTATTCACTCCCAACATTTTACACTCCAAAAGGATGAAGAGCAATTGTGCTTGTGGGATCCTTAAGCACCACTGAAATACAGAGGAGAGGAATAGCCCATCCTCAAAACACAAGACTTGACAGTCCAACAAGATACAAAACAGGAATCCACACTTTGAATTCAAGTCATCCACAAAAAAACAATTTGTCAGAAAAATATTATGATTAAATGAAAGGATAGAGGTATGCACGGACTAGACAACATGTAAGCGACAATTAACCCAGAACCAGTGTTTTGGGTCAAATGAAAAGAATTTTACATCTACACACAACTCAGTGAGTCACTACAGAGGCATACGGCAGGGAGTGTCAGGACACCTGCCACGTAAGGAGAGTGAATAGGGAAAAGGAGAAGGAAGAAAACAGCTGAATTGCCTGATAATCATGTGCCTTCTGTTGGTGTGTGGCTGTTTTGGCCAAAAGGAAGATCAAGCTATTGCTGTATGAAATGAAGAAATTTCTTAAACCTACAGTCCGAACCTGCATCACTGGTTTGGAAAACTAGTTATAGCCATTACTATTACATAATTTTCATTGTTGATTGGAAGTGAAGTATGGAAAAATGAATGGCTTAAGATCCAAAACAAGGCTTGAGACATGATTTCATCCAAGAACAAGAAAATGAACAATTTCTTAGTCCAAGGAAATGTTAAGATAAATGGGGACCTGATATTTTCTTGGGCATAGTACATGAAGTGTCATAGCTTGAAGTGAAGATGATGGATGGATAGAACATAAGGGTAAAATTGACAAAAGCTATCGGATACTATTGGGCACTTTGACTATATTTCAATGAGGGAAGATTTTTGATTGCGCCTTGATAAAATAATATACTACTACATCATCACCCCCTTATAACACATCTTCTGCTTATGTATGCATTCAAGAATCTTCCTCAATCCCTTGGAATTCAAGAATCTGATTTTGAAGCATAATTAGGAGCCCACATCTATATTTTCACCACAGTGTACATTGTGGCCACCATCTTAAGGAGCACTCTATATCATTCAATATTTACGGAAATTAACAATCTCAGTTTCTTCATGCAAAGTTACCTTAGTGCTTATGGGCCCTGAAATACATTACATGCCCCTATAGTCTTTTGCTCAAGGTAAAATTTTCCATTAAAATTTTATACAATCAAATAATTTTGTAAGACTGAGCTTGCTCATAATAAATCTGTACAATAAAATGTTTTACTGAGTAGAACTGGCTCTATTTCCATAAAATCTCTATTTTCAACAGACAATGAGAGGCACCTATTCACCCCTTTGATAATCTCATATTCCTGATATGAAAAACAACAAGGAAAAAGTAAACCAACAAGGATGGAAAAACATCACTTCCTTTACACCAGAGGAAATTTTAATTTCACCCACTTCCAGTAAACATACTGTCGCAAAATTCACATCACCTATAATCCTAATCTTGTATTTGTGCTATATTTTTATGTCACCAACAATATAATTCTACTAAAAAAAGGAAGCAGTCAAACTTGAGAAGAGACCCTTTTTCCTCTCTACTATTACCGTTTTGCCCTCTACCTCTCAGGTGGTGCAGAGATCAAGCAGTGGCATCTCTACACTAATCCCCTCCATCCCACACATTTGCTACCTGCCTTCTATGCAAAATCTCCCCACTTGACAACATGTTTCAAATGATTTCTTCATATTCACAACCACTTATTCTACTGCACTTTAAATCCATGTTCACTCTTCCTGCACTTCCACCAGAGGATTCCTCTAACTATGGAGGTTTCACAACTATCGTTAGGGAAGGAACACATTTCTAAAGCAATTTGCACTGTTGACAAGATCATTTTTTAAGTTCCAATAAGAACTCTTTCTCTGGAACACCTAACAATGTCACACTCCATGTCTTTGGAGGAACTGTAAGCCCCTCTTCGCGAAAAGGAAAGTTTGGAATAGTTTCATGCATGCTCTGCAAATCATGGCAACCACTCACATGACAGCTAAGATGAGAAATGAATCCACCCACTCTGATGCCTTCATTATTGACCCATTACCTCTACTTGGAGAGGATATGTCATGTGAATTTAAAAAGTACAAGTACTGCCAACCACGAATGATATCTCCCTCCATCCCTCCCTAAATTCACTATTGAAACCAGCTACATTGTTGCTACTGTTTCACTTTCTTCCAAACAATTGACATTGCATGAATCATGATAGTTAATTTCTGAACAAAAAAATCAATGTTACAAATAACATCAATTTTCTCAAAAACAACACATGTCTTGGGAGCATTTTTAACATTTTCTAAATGTGCATTCATTACACTACCTCAAGGTATGACTGTCGTTTTTACCACTTACAGGAGTTTCACACAAAAATTTTCCTGTGGGTGTGAACAAAATGGGTGCTTACCCATGGCTGAATGCTCATGGAGCATCAAGGCAGTTTCCTAGTTATCATCACAGCAAACAAGTTACCTGGTAGATAGTGTACTAATCACTTCATACGTTTGCTAAACATCCCATAGATGAATGATTGGTAGCAATTACAGCTTAATGAATAGTTTAACCATGAGCTAGCAATTATGTTACTCTGTAGGCCCTTATCTCATTCGCTGAAGGGGATAAGGTGAATTTTAGAGGTGAAATTAGTGTGGATCCTTACACCAGAGCTTCTGTATTTACAGTTTTAAAAATAGTTTTGCCATGAGCAAGCAAGTATGTTTTATGTACCATTCATAAAATTTGTATTAAAATGTTTCTCAGAAAACTTTACTCTGAGCAACCGATATAACAGAAGAAATAACTTTTATAAAAATTTTAATACATTCAAAAAAGAAAACAGTTCTTCAGGCCAATTTCCTCACCTCAAATGGATCAGTTTTCACTGTGATATGAATATTATTTAGTGTTTTCGGTTTCAATAGGCAGAGTGGATGACTGTGACGCTTGAGGAGGAAAGCTCTTCCATACTTCTTCCTTCCATTTGGATTTTCAGGAGTCCACTGATCTGAAAGTAAAAATACAGATGCAGTTATCAGAGAGACCTAAGAGCAGGATCAAAAATAAGATAGGGTACTGAGTGAACCAAGAGATTCCACTGCTGTGCACTGAAAGAAGAGATATGCCAAATTTTATGTCCAGAGCATTGAATATGAATTTTTAGCATAATTATCATAGGTGGGGATTAAAATCTTCTGTCCATAAATGAGAAACCTTATAGCATAGAAATACAAGATCTATAAACCAAAACACAAGCAAAGCATTCCTCAATGCATTTTCAAACTATTCCCTACTATTGGTAATGAAGAAATTCAACAGAAGAAAGAAAGTATTGGACCCTTAAGCTATCAGTCGCTCTACAATGATTAAATATGTCGATATCCTAGAGGGAATTTACTTTATAAGGGGATTTTCAGGACTTAAAAACACAATGGTTGAGTTCATAAGTTACACGAAAATGAAAAGTTTAAATAAACTTGATTTCTTAAAAGTTGAAAGCTTCATTCTCTGGATTAGTAATTAGTGAAAAAATTGAAAACATCAAAGTTGCATTGAGATATTTCTTGGATATTCAACACATAGGATTCCAGGAATATATTCCAGCAGAGCTGACACATGAGACCAAAGAACCTCACTAGTAAAACGGCAAAGTAAGGGGAACTCAAGAGGCAGAGGATTTAGCAATATAAACACAAAACCACCACTAAATATGATTAAAATACTGATGGTGAATAAAAAAGTTTTAGGTGAACTATTAGATGTAAACCCTTAACCATTTTCGTCTTACATAACAGAACTTCAGGGTGTATGGTCAACTGTCGATTCTTTGATGGATAAAAATGGTAAAGTAGTCACTAACAGTATTGGCATGGCCAGCACATTAAGTTACACTTTTTGTGAAAGTCTTTACACAAAAGACGATGGCAACTATGATGCAGACATTACTCTCATTATAGAAATGATGAGAGAGGCATAATCACACAGTGTAATGGGATAAATTAATTGACAATTAATTAACAAAAGCACTCAATTAAATTTAACAAATCTCCAGGTCCAGCAGAGATACCTGCACAAATCCTCAAGAATTTGGCCCCACACAATACACCAATTCAATACATCAATTTTACTGATCATTATCCAAAGGCAAAGTACCACTAGAATGGAAAATAATGTTACTCCAATATGAAAATAAGAGGAAAAAACAAAACCCAGTAAACTAGCAGCCAATATGGTAGACATCCCAATCTTACAAGATTCTCAAGAACATAATTGTTAGTAACAACATCACCAACAGCTTTTGGAACAGTGGTAGGAATACTAGTAGTAGTAGTAATTTGTTAGCGTGAATCAACGACTTTTTTCTTCCTAACACTTGGCTAACAATTATCCCCTCATTTTTTTCTCAGTGCCAATAACATCAGCTAATTGCCAGCTACTTTGCTCTGGTTAGGCCACACCTCAAATACACAGTGAGCATTTGGGACCCTGGTCATAAAGATTTAACCAAAAAATTTTAAAAATACAATGAAAAGCTCCACACTTCATTAAAAACTACTACAAGTGAACATATAGTGTTTCACAACTTTTAGAGGGATTAAGATGAGAGCTCCTTTAAACTCAGAGGCTACACGCTAGGCTTAGCTTGCTTGAGAAATTCAGAACTGGTGTGTTTCAGAGTGACACAGAGAATATTAGCATGATGCCTCACTACATGTCTAGGTCTGATGGAAGAAATAAAATAAGAGAGATACGTTGCCGAACAGATAGGTACAGAGACTCATTCTTTCCGTGCACAATAAAAACTAAGCTTCACTAAATACACTCCCATAACACATGTCACCATTTCACCTCCCAAAACCTTATACCTTACATCTGTACATGGCTGGTGTCCTAACACCCCCTACCACATGCCCATGCAGTGGCTCACAGATGTATGTAGATGACCTTTCTGGATAATCAAAACGTCTTCTACAAGAGTCAAGCTCCGGGATGCTTTTGGAACAGTAGTAGGAATACTTGTAGCAGTAGCACTAATTTGTTAGGGTGAATCAACAACTTTTTTCTTCCCCCCACATCTTAACTAACTGGCTAACAATTTTTCCCTCATTTTTGCCTCAGCACATAAATAAAAATCAGCTCATAGCCAGCTATAACTTCCCTCCATAGGTATGATATAAATGACCTGTCAGCCACTAGAAGCTAAATACAACTTCCCTCTGAGATGGTTTTTCAGTTATGGAATTCAGTTTTGGCAAGACCTCGAGTGTGTCAATCAAAGCACAGAATCATCAGAAGAGGCAGCCCACCAGCACATCATATGCCTTGCCGGCACTCCATCTTTTACCCTTCCATCAACCTTCACCACCCCTTCTACCCCTATATGCAAGCATTCAAGGCTGTTTCATGTTATACAGTAGAAGGAATTTCCTCATGAGTTTTGGGCAGCCCTATGGATGGAGATGCTCCAGAGTGCTTGAGCATTCCTTGGTCAGATTTTATAAATGGCTGAAATACTTACATTAGCCATTTTGTAAAATCATACATACAGATTTGCTTAAAAAAATGTCCATTGCATTGACTTCCAGTACAAAAAGAGGACCCATACTATTTTAACAACAATATATTCATAGAAAATCACACTGAAGTTATTGACTGAATATACGATATACAAGCCAATCAGGTCTGGAAAATGAGACATAAATCTCACATCTACATTTAGGCCTAAAAGAGGGAGAATGTAGTAATAAAATTTATGGTGAACGATCATTTTAAGTAAGGATTCAAAATTTAAAAAAAATTAAATGGGCTATTGAGAAATTACAATTGAAATTTCAAGGAGTAAAGATCAAGATTTAGGACTTGGACTTGAACCAACTTGGGATTCACCTCATAACTTGGACATATAATCACAGGCTTTACTGTATCTTAGCATTAAGTTTATCCTCACCTGTAGTTGAGGTAGGTTCAGCATCAGTCTTCATTGTAGTCTTTATCTCAGTATTCTTTACCATGTCCAGCACAATATATGCTGCAGTCTCTTTACAGTTATTAGCACCATTTAACACAGCAGCTGCAGCATCTGATAAGATATTCTTCGGAAAAACATCAAAGTACACATCCTGCTCCTGCATTTCAACAGTTTCTGTCATTTTCATTTCAGGATCACTCTAAAATCAGTCCATGAAACAACTCCAATTAAGTATTTGTAAACATATACTGTAGCCAATATTTGAGATTTTGGCATAATAGCATACAAGTAAAAAGCGCAAGCAATTAAATTTTAAGGTACAAATGGACTAAGCATTCTTTTTTCCCATGTATGACTTCAGCAGATTGTGTGCCCTGAGGAAGACTCATCAAGCATTTTTTGACCAAAGATTTAAATAATCACATGAATAATCTGATCCCAATTTTTGCGTAAACAATAGGCCCAAAAAATAGGACTCTACAAAAGAATCTGCAGTAACAGATCCAAAATTTTTAAGAGTGTATTTCTCTAACCAATAGGATAGTTGGAATAATTGAATTGAAAATCAATTAAAAAAATGACATAAATGGTACCCTGACACACTGCTTGGGGGTGTGTATATGACAGGATGGGAACAACTAGCCTACTTCATAGTATTTGTGCACCATACTATTCACTTAAATAAATTTCAAGCTTATCATGTGAAACTATGTAAAATTGTGTAGCCTAAACTTTAATGCAAAGTATAAAAACTATAATACTCACACCACTGGCACATGGTATCTCTCTTGAGTCAGGTGGAGAGCCAGTGCATAAATGACATTTTTGCTGAAATAAAATAAAAACATATTACCACTCTCAGAGAAAAAGAGACTTCCAAAGAAAGAATGCAGTTAGTGTATCTGTATCAACTCCCCAAACAGTAAATCAATGGCACTAAAAAGGAAATATTCCATAACAATTACCATATTCTTAAGTAACTTGAAAATAAAGAGAGCTTCTTTTGAGTTAAAGCAACTTTATTGAAATATTTAATGAAAATATATCTATGCAATGCAAAACTTTCATAAGTTCGCAAGACAATGGACCTAAAATAAAACTATTGACACCAATACATGTTTTACCCTCTTAATACTGCCTCCTGCCAGTTGCTCAAGTGAGAAATGCAGGGGTTATTCAATGAAATGTATCATCTCAGGAAAAAAAAATTATGAAGTGATTGCTTAAGATATCCATATGCAGATTTTTAATTGTATGTAAAATGAATTACGTAATAATTATAAAATTCATTTAATTCGTCTAAAAATTAATTGCAATTAAATTAGCATACCAAAATTATACAATAACAGGGATAATTCAGATTTGTTTGGGTTCTCCCAGCATTTCAGCAAATTAGTGGACAACTGTTTCCTTGGAACTCCACCCACATAGCACAAAATATCTACTAGATATCTACAGCATGTCTTCAATGTCTTGGATATTTTAAATATCTACTAGATGTCTGGGATATGTCTATATTGAGCGACGACTCTTATTATATGTCTAGTGCAATTAGCCAAAAAACACCAGAATCTAAAAAAATGTAACTGCTTTGCTTTTTGGTGGATGGATAGATGAAGTCATTGTACACATGTGCACCAAAAAAGCAAGGGAAATTCTTCTTGCAAATGTTTATAAAAGCGATTTAAAGTTAAGAAAAGTCGTTTTTTAAATGATACAATGAAAAATACGAAGTTAAGGCAATAACTTTTCCAACAAAAGTTGTAGAAGATAAAAAATTCTACGAATTGGTAGTAACCCGATCAAAATCCAACTATTAGTTAACCCAGAAGGTCGATTTAAACAAAGAAATCGCTCATTTTTCATTATTTAATTATTCAGCAGGTTTAAACCTCAGCATCTTGAAACAATAAAAAATGATAGACCTACGTAATAGCAATGAGATCCCAAAATTCTGGATATCAAAGTTGAATAGTTTGAACAAAATAATGGGTTAAGGATAAATGTTTAAGCACCTCTATCGATGGCCATAGGGCAGCTGCTTTGTTTTAATAGATATTAAAATGAAGGTAAAGGTTTAAAATTATAGATTCACTTTTTAAAGTTTCTTAATTTTTAAAATAACCGGAGATATTTAAATTGTTTATTAGTATGTATTTTTTATAATTTTGCAACTCTGTATAAACTACATGTTGCTACTAGCAACTATTACTTCTACTGTTATATATGTTCGTTCATGAACTTGTACATGAACACGTATGGGTTAATGTATTGTGTAACCAGGCCTTAAGTCATTTATCCTGAATTTTCCCAGTGGGTCCAATTTGAATATGGATGTTTAGAAAATATCTTCTCAAGATATCTTGTAGATATAGGAAAAGCGGACATTCAGATATCTACAATATGTCTAGAAGATGTCTACAAGTTATTACAAGATGTTTTCTAGATATTAGCAAAAGACGTATTAGATATTTTATAGATATTTTGTAGATATTTTGTGCTATGTGGGCAATCTGTATGCATCTGCATTGTTGAAACACTGTTTGAACATAGAGAAGAGTAGGTAGCCATCTTCCCTGTTAAAGTTACTGGGATTCTTAGCCACTCTGATCGCCTCCTATACCTGCTGAGGGAAGTACTTATTTTCCTTGAACTCTCGGATCTCATTTTGCCATACTGGAATGCCAGAAAAAATATTTGCTGAAATGCCAGAGGTATCTGAACATTTCTGAATTAAATCAAATCCACAAAAGCCTTCGTAACAATCATCAGGGGTACATTAACTTTCTTGTAATCAGTTGGCATGATATTCATAGTCGAGACAACAAATGATCTGCCAGCTGGCTAGTATTTACATACATACATACCAATCACGCTGTTCCCTTCTGGGGTAGACACAGCCACAAAGTTTCACTCATAAATACATATTTGTACACCTAACTCTGCTTCAATAATTTCCTCCATACTGACCTATCCTTGCAAACCACTTTTGCCTCATTTACCCCATACACTGTTTCATACACGCCCTCCTGTTTTTAAGACTCCTAATATTCCTCCTCCTAAGAATTTCCTCACCCACATTCAACCACAACTTTCTCGGCCTACCTCTACCTCTCACACCATTCATTTCACTATTATGTATCTGTTTCATTATTCGGCTCTCATCCATTCTCTCAACATGGCCGAACCAATGAAGCACACTGCTTTCACATATGTCCATCACTGGAGCATCTAACCCACATTAATTAATAATCCACTCATTTCTGACCCTATCCATCCCACTTTTGCTGCAAACACTCCTCAGATAACTCATACCCACTATGTTTAGTCTACTCTTATGTCTACCCTGACATACCCATGTTTCATTACCATACGACAAACTGGGGAGAAGTACACTTTTATACACAGTGATTTTCACTTCCTTAGACAAGCACTCATTCCTTGATATTCTCCACATGCTACCTACCACTTTCCTTCCAGCATTCGCACATGTCTTTATCTCCTCAACTACCCCTCCATCTTTCGCGAACATCTTCCCTAAGTACACAAAATCATCCACTAGCTCAATTACTTCATCATTCGCTCTCATCATCTGATATTCATTTCATATAATTCCATACCTGGATTACTAAGCATCCAAAAATGTTTGATTATCAATAATTCAAAGCACCCTAAGGTAGTTTTTAATGGATAAACAGTAGTGGATAAGTTTTAACTGCTGTACTCGTTCCCTATTGCTCCAAAAAACTACATAGCCCAGAGGCAGACAGTAAAAACAGACAAAATATTAACATGGGTGTACAGAGTTTTATTTTTGAAGATCAACATCATACTAACTGAACAGAAACAGCAAACGCAACATTATTCAATCATAAATTATTGATCAATGCTTTAAACAGGAATAGAAATACATGAATACTACAAATTACGCAATCTTACACAGAATGGTAATATGTAACTATGAAATAAATGAAATCATTTAACATGAACTAGATAGGGATCCACACTTAGTAAAAATCTAATATGTGATGTTACAAGAGCAAAGCATATTCTACCCGAGAGCCTTAGAAATGATTTATACTCACCATTAATATTAACTTCAAAAGCAACACGGCACCATATTACCACATATGTCTGATACAAGCCCGTTTCAATCAAATATAGACTTTTATGGAGTGAGGGGGAGCATTTTTGAGCATTAAGAAAGAAGTCCAAAAATTCCATCTCAAATCAAAAAAGAGGAGAAATTGGATAACCATATGTTAATGCTACTCATTTCATCTGTGCATGAGATACACTTGACACAATTTCCAGGGGATATTTCCAGGTACAAAAGAGATAACAAACTATTCACAGCGATATCTGCTTGAGGCTTTCGCAACACTGTAATGAAAGTAATTCCATTACGTATGGGTTTCGCTGCATTGCATTATCTTGATGATGACGTTTCGTGGTCAATGCTGGCCAAATCTTCAGATCAGGTCTGAGTGCCTACACGTGGGATTGGGCATGTATCTATACCACCCTAAGGGAAGCCTTTCGGATGCATGGCCAACCAGCACCGAGGACCCCGACTTTGGCACATTTTAGTTCAATCTTTTCCATGTGTGGTGCAGTTTGTGACCGTCGTCTCTATTGAAATTTTCTTTTACTTTCTCTATTTCAATAGCCTCCCAGATGAGTTGAGGGAAATAGTACTTTTCTTCACCCAAGACTCGTGCGTCACTAATCATTATGTGATGTCCCGGGTTAGAAAGGGCATGCTCTGCCACTGCTGACTGAGCACAGTGCTTATTTTTGAGAGCCCTGTGGTGTTCGCTCAATCAGACCGAAATCACCTTCTTTGTTTGTCCTACATACTTCCTGATGGGACTTGAAAATGCTGGTAGAAAAAGTGATCAGAGAATAATCTCTCTGTCTCTGTCTCAGTTGTCGGCAGCAAACCAGAAAATGCAGGAGAAAATAGACACTGAAGATGGGATGAGCTGAAGAAGTAATCACAGAAGTAGCAGAGGAGCAACTGGTGAGCAAGAGAACCAACATGAAGAAGCCATGGATCACCATAGAAATCTTAAAATTTATAGGGAACTTAAAAGACTGTGTGACTTCCAAAAAATATCCCCAAGGAAGAGCATAATGGTGTCCTTTGACATGGTGAACCTTTTCCTCAGTACACCCACCCTGATGGCAATAGTGTGGCAGAGAGTGTGCTTAAGGAATGCAATACCCCAAGTGACATAACCAGTGATCTCATCAAACCTTTTAATGTGTATCTCTAAATACTTTTAAAAAATTTCATGTTTAATAGTGAATTGTTTGCCACAGATGTGAGGTCAAGCTTTGGGATCTCCATTTTCCCCTTGGATCTTTTCATGGATGACTTAGAAAAGAAATTGCTTGAATGTGATCAGCCCTCATGAAAATATGTCTTCATCCATCACCACCACTTGGACGAGATATTTTGTGTATGGACGGGAACTGAAAGACAATTGCACATGTTCTTCAGGTGGCCGAATTCCAGGAACTCAGATGTTCAATTTACTAATGAAAAGGGCATCAATTCCTTACTGAACTTTTGGGGTGCCACAACCCACATAAAAAGAGGGTTTCTTGACTTTTCCATGCTTAGGAAACCCACTAGCACTGACCACATCCTCCAAACTTCCTCATGACATCATATTTCTCACAAGTTGGTGGCATTCCATTCCACGGTTAAAGGATTTCGTACATCCCACCTTCAGATACCAATTTGTACCAGGAACTGTAGACAGCAAAGCTCATTGCCTCAAAAAATGGCTTGTCATCCCACTTACTTGATAAAATTTTAAAAAAACAGCCGGAAAGAGAGAGCGGAATAATCTACAAAACCATCCCTGAAGTGAAGGACAAGCGCAAATGGACCAAAATCGCATTGTTAGGCCCCCCATCAATAAAAATCCCCAATTCTCTTTCAAAAACTTGCTTCATGCTATCTTCTTGCGAGAATTGTAATCTCAATAAATTCCCCCTCTCCTTAACAAGCACATGAATAAAAGGAACCCCGAATATGTATCAGGAATTTATTCCTTACACTGTAATGACTGCAACCAAACTTATGTTGGCCATCATATGCACAGTACCTGTGAGGACACCTTCCTCCTTAAAGCCTCCATGAGATTTACAGTGGAAGAAGATGCCTGGGTAGCTTAATTGGTTAGTGCACTGGGCATGAAATCGAGGGATCTGGGTTCGATTCCCAGTCCAGGCGAAGGGTTTTTCCGCTGTGAATTTCACAGAATTGTGTGATCACTAGCTGGTGACTCCATTAAGTAACTGCATGGCTAGTTCCATGGTCCTTTGAAAACCCTTTGTGGTGGTTTATAGCAAAGTAAATTCCTCACCTCGTGAATGGTCACTGGCAAAAAAATTAACATTCCTGTAAACCAACACAGAGGTATTTTCTGGTAGAGAGTTGTGGTAGGTCACTGACATTTCCATTAAACCAACACAGCAAAAATTAATTTTTCCTTCTTTTGATGAGTGGTGCCAAATAATTATGGCCATTGGAGATTTTTTCCTAAATTAATAATGAGTAATTATGCAAAAAATGTTTACAATAATTGTCTCTTATAGCCACTTTGTATGCAGATATGCCATCAAGTAAAATTTTAAAGCCATAAATTAGTGACGAGTAAAGCACGTTGATGTCATGCAACAAGGAGAAATAATTAATTACAGTAGAAGGCCATTATTACGAGGGTAGCTTATAGCGAGAAGGCCATTATAGCGAGAGATTATTTGGCCATTGTTGGTCACAATGTTAAATGAATATGGAGTTCATTGATTATTACAAGCAGCCATTTCTGATGGACCGCCATAATGAGTCAGTTTCGCCATGATTGTCTTGCACGAGACTGGGACAGGTATAACAAGTTTTGGTAATTCACGATAACCTTTTACTCGGAATGGAAAAACAAACTTGAATGGAAGAACACCCAAGTTTTTTTGCATGGGTTTGCACGTTACATTATATGTAGTGATCCTGGGTCTTCGAGAGGAATGAGTAGGGGAGTAGGAGGAGGTAGAATAGTAAAGAAAAGGGGTTTTGCTGCATGCCATTCCAGCAGAAAATGTGGCCAGAAGTGCTTCGCTACAGTTATTTAGGAAAGCTTGAACCTGATCTACTTCCTGAAGTTTGCTGCTTTTTATTATGAGTGTTATAATGGAAAAGAAAAGAGTCAAAGGATTTGGTTAAGAAATTCTAAACCATTCAGGAATGTGACAGAAAAAATGCCAGTAAAATGGAAATCGGCCGACAACATGGTTTTACTTCATCCACCCTGTTTATAATTCTAGAAAACAAAGACTAAATTACAGCTGCCTTTAAACTTAGAAATTCCATGGGGAGTAATTAGAAACTATGACCTCCAGAAAATGTCCATTAGAATCAGTGTTATTTGAATTGTTCGCCCTGCAAAAATATTGGAGATCACATCAGGGCGGCCAGTACAACAAAAAGAAGCTAGTTGTAATCTGTAAGTCAGCACATCCTTCATCATTTTGCAGACAGCGAACTATTTCTTGAACCTACCAGTCCAATACCAAAGCATGGATGACATCACAGATTTTTAGCATTGGATTTGGGCATTTGATGCAAGAATTGGAAGGAAAAAGAAGGAAAGTCGTGCTGTGTGTGGATTGCTGTCCCGCGCATCCCATTGCTTTTGGCACTCTGCCACAATACTAGCAACAATGCCACTTCCAATTCAGTCAACGTCTTCGTCTTCATGGCTTAGCTCACTCTTCACCCCATCCCTTTTTCTCGGGTTCCCCTTGCATGACTGATGGTGCAAAATCATTCCGAAATAAGATGATTTATTGACACCACCCAACCATCCGAGGGCTGTGATTCAAAGGCTCACAAACTTAAAATTGCATAGTGATGGCATGGCAACTGACGTTCATGTTGGTAATTTGAAACCTGAGAGTCATATTTAAAAAAATGCAGAAAATTACTTACAATTAGTGATTTATTCTTCAACTATGTCATGAATCTACCAAATTACTTCACCCACCATGTAATTGAAGGGAAAGGCAAATCTGTCGCCTACTTATCCCTTTCGCACAAAGAATTGCCCGAAAAATATAATTTGTCATATTTGTGAATTCGACAAAGAGGTCCTACTTCGGGCTCAACAATTTGATGAGCCGAAACACCCCTCTAACTCCAGACAGGAATGTTCTCACTGCTTATTCAAGAAAGTGGCGAAATTGCCAAATTCACCTGCATGAGACTCATTCTGCTAGAAAGAGATGGGAGTAATCCGATATTATCACGCCCACTTATTTCTGTCATTGTCTCCTCTTCCCCTCGACTTATCTTCGATCCAGGTGGCCTCAACTGGAGAGGGAAGGGTGTGAGCTTCTGTGCTGGGATTGGGGGGGGGGATGAATTTTGAGTCAGAGCATTATGATACCCATTGACATATGTAATTGGAATGGTTTCAAAAGCATAATTTATATTATATACATATAAGCAGAAAGTTATAATTATAACCCTGAACCCTCCTCATTTCTGTAACTACCGAGCTTAATATTTCCGGTTTTCTTCCTGTGATGTCTGTGCCATGTTGATGTGAAGAAAAATCATTAGGACTACACGTTTTACAGCTGTCTGGACATTCAGTCACGCCACGATTTCAGCCAACAGTCGTAAAGAATGATCTTCTGTATGGTGAACGAGGTGAAATTGGCATTCTAAGTGCGATGTACCTTACACAATTACTTAAATTGATTAAAGTTACTAAAAACATTTCACCAAATTCCCATAAGTTCAAATTTTCCTGACATTGATGCCAGGATTCGAGACGTTAGCACAGCAAAAATAGCTGGACGGCTATGATGCGGGTGTGTTAAAACGAGCGATTTTTAAATTTTGTGCGAGCTCTCTTTAACAACCTACTAGTGTATTCTACATCATCAACACTTCTCATATTTTTCACAGAATGTAAGAAAAATTAATGTATTTCTCTCTTTTTCAAAGTGAATTCCACATATAAAAAACCTAACAATAACACATCTCCAAGACAACTTAGAAAAAACTGACAGGTATATTAACTTAACTCTCCATTCACACCACAATTAGTCAAAAAAATTAGCTATGATGATAAATAATAATAATAAAATATCCATTATGATAAAATTATAAATAAATGATCACAAAAGAATACAGATGTGTTCAGATTTAAAAATAAGAAAATCCTTGTTCACAAACTCTACATACTACAACACAGAATGAGGAGGTAAACAGCATGAAACTGAAATCAACAATAATCACTCAAAAGGATGACTGATAAGTTTTTATGACAGGAGCCAGACCAATGCATGAAATGTTGAATACCTCTGGTAATATATCGCTAATAAATTATTATAAGTGTGAGTCAACCCTTTCCCAAACAGAATCATGACATTACACATAAAATAATAGAGATTTTTACTACTCACTTCCTGTAAGCATTCCTTAAGTACTATTTCTACGAGATCATCCCTCTCAAGAAGGCAGTCTGGTTTCTCCAAACAAACTGGTTGGAAACGAAGTCGTAAAAGAAAGCGCCGGCCATACTTCTTTTTCCCCCCATGGTTCCGGGGACTCCACTGGTCTAAAAAAAGTCAGTTGTCAATTTAAATATGTATACATAACATAAATACAGTAGCAGTAAAACTTAAATGTGAGGTTAGTAGTGACATGCTCCCTGTAAGGCAAAATTGTAGCAGCTACTATTTCCATTAGCTGTAGCACACTAAATTTAATACAAGTAGCTGTCAAAGCAGCAGCTAAAACATTTTTGTTTACTGTAGCTGTTTTCATCAGCGCCTTTACAGCTAGGTACTTTAACAGATTATTAGATAAACTACAGGAATGAATATACACTCTACAAGTTGCAACATTAAAAGATCTTTTACAAAAAATGTTTTGCAGTACTTTGATTTCAAATTATCATTTCAGAAACTTGAATAAATTACTCAAATATGATAAAATATTAATTCCACATCTTTAAGTGCTCACAATTATATTCCATGAACGTTCTTGATCAGATACCATTGGTACTGGAAGGGTGCTTCTCATCTAACAAAATTATATGGGATATTCAGGCAATACGCTCCAATATACATACTTCAATAAAATTAAATATTTTAGATTTTCATAGTAAAACTCTCTACTAAAGATCAGTATTTTAAGAAAGAAATCAATACTTCTGAAATACATTGAGATACAAATGGTAGTTGAAAGTGGCAAGCATAGCTGTAACTTTTTCATTGAAAAAGTAGTAAAGAGAGAGCTAGCAACAACTTTTTTGTAGCTCACTCAACCCTGTTTGGTGACACTTGCAGAGCAAAGCATGATATCAAGGAAGGGAAGGCCTAAGTGGAAGGTGCAGGCAATTGTACAGAGGGGAGAGAAGAACACATGATGGGCAATGCACCATGTATAATTGCCATAACAGCACTTCACAAGAGAGAACAGGAAAGTGCCATCAACATGTTATACAACAATATTTATAGTTCAAACAAAACAGGTATATAATTTGCTGGCGATGGTATTAACTCATCAGAGACGCCCATTAAAATTGGATCAAGAGCAACGTGGAACAATGGAGAAGATACAAATAACAGAAAGAGCATTTGGAAAAGTTGGAAAGTAAGGATTTTGACCATGGGAACCCTGGTGGTCACATGCTGAATTGTCTCATTTCCCCAGGCAAAGACAGTTTATAGTCCATGGAATCTTTCAATAAAATTGGGAAGTGCAACTGCCACCATGTTTCCTACACCAGCACAAATATTTGCAAACACTACATTAAACATGAAAAACTACATTTGACAGCACAAAGCATGCAAGGACACATAAAAGTCTAAACCATTTCAGAGGGACATATTTAGGATAAAGTCCCAGCAAAGTAAACAGGTACAAATGACTTTGGGACGCAGACCGTAAACTTCAAAATAAGGCCATTTTCCAACAAATCCTCCAGCCATATGAATAATAATTTTACTGAAAAAAGTTCTCCCTGAATTGAACAAATAATGTAAACAAACTATGACCATCATTATTATTTTGCTATGCTATTGGTGACATAGCACTACACGAAACTCAACTATAAGGCAGCTATTCAGTTAGTCTTTGCATTGCATTCTTCAATTACAAATGTCAAGCTTTATCAAATGCCTTAACACAAATAGATAGGTATTGTCTCCATATAAAAACTCATAGTGTCATATTAAACTTATGCAGTGATGTAGCCTCAGTTTGAACTGTAAGGATGTGTGGACGAGCAATGATGTGACAGTAATGGTTCAGAGTTGTTTACTTGATATTTACTAGCAGCTGTTCTAATTATTTCGTAGTTCACTTGTTTATTTGCAACTTGTGGATTGTTGTATATAAGAATGTGAAGAATAAACATTCTCGTACGGGTGTAGACAGAAAAATACCATGAATGAGGTTTAATTTACGATGAACTGCCTAGTGACATCTGTCAAATGTCACCCCTCCTTTGAGGGACCTATAATACATATCTAACATTTTTTACATTGATTGAATATTAAGCTCACCACATAAATATAATTTCTTTCATTTTGAAACTAAAATGCAAAATTAAATAAATGTATTCTGATTTAATAAAACAAAATCATTCAATATACTATCAAAATCTACTGAGTTAGTTATGTTTTACATATGATACAGAAAGATTCCTTTATTGCATTTGGAAATAATTAAATTAACTTGTCATTAAACAATTTATTCTATAATTAATGATGTAACTTATAGTAATAATAAATACTACATAAATTACACTTTGTGATACTGATTAAGCTTTCTCAATTGTCATTTTCAATAATTCCTATAAATATTTAACTCTTGCTAAAGTAGGTAGATTCACTCATCTAATAATCATTTTAACCCTTTCACTGCTCCCATCCTCTATAAGCAATCACTGTAGCAGACTGCTCCCATCATCTATCGACGATTTGAAGTATGATTCTACTCCTAGACACCATAAGTGACACCATATATTTAAAAAAAAGTCTTAAGTCTATTAGTAAAAACCGTCCATCAATTAGTATTTAAAAGGAAAGTAAATGAAAATTACTCATTATAGATTTTTTAAACAATTTTTCCCCTTAATATAGAGTGAAAATTAATAAAATTACAGAAAATTTTAGAAAAAAATTGCACCTACAGGGTGCTATATTTCAGATTATTTTTGCAGTCAAAGGACTAATGCCAAAAATGCCGCCCAAGGCTGACAGCTCCCTTCTCCTATCAAAACTAATATTCCTCTAGGCACCATATTAAGAAATAAAGATCACCAAAGATTCAGTGTCATTTTTCATACTTATTCTTGAGAAAAAAGTCACGTGGGTTACATTAAAGGTAGTCCCCTCGAGAAAATCTTGCCACCTCAATGCTGAAAAATTTCTACGTTCCACTTTGATGTCGATTTGACAAAAAGGTTGAACCACACCCTTAGCACAAGAAAGCCATAAACAAACAGAATGGAACAAGGCCCTTCCTCTCCACAGCTGGCAAGGGAGAGGATGCATGGAGGGAAAATTTTGACCTGCGAGGGATATTTCTAATTGGGGGAGGGCAAAAATTTTTCATCAAGAGGTGTTCCCTCTCACCAAAGGAGCTCTAAAGAAGGTTCCTTTTCCATTATGTGTGTTCACTGCTTTCCGGCGCAAGGGGGCATGGTTCGGCATCATCACATCGACATCAACTTGGGACTTTAGAAAATTTTCAGCTTCGGGGTGGTAAGATGTTCTTTAGATGGGACTGTATGTACATCAAACTGTTTGATCAAAGGTACATAACACATAAAATGACCACGTACATCATGAGTGCATGCTTGCTATGAAATAAGTTGACAGCTGAGTAATGCATGACAACATCTGAGGCAGTAGACATACCGGAGACTAAATTGGGCTATGAAAATAAACAAACAACTTTATTTTTTTATGATTCCTCATCTAAAGCAATGAAGAAAAACTTATTCATTCACCTGGCTCATAAGCAACCTTGAAAATTTCTTCCAGAGCCACTGGACCATCATCTTCATCCTTTTTCTTCTTCTTCTTCCTCTTTCTTTTCTTTGTATTGCAGATCATGGTCTCTTCACTGGTGATATAAAGAAGGAAAATATTTTTAAAAAAGCATTATAATATGCAAACAAATGTTAGGGTAAGAGATGGGATGATTCATTCATACAATTCTTCAATGCCTGGCATTGGGATCAAGCAAATAAAAAAGGAATGGACTGAAATAGATTCCATCTCTATTTCCCTATGGGACTCCCCCAAGTTGTTGCATTATTGAACCACACAAAGGCAGAAACAAAAGAACACCCAAATCAAAAATTTCCACCATAAGTGCAGTGGCAGCCCCGCATTTCCAATTTGACCACCCAACAAGGACAACGTGCAGCTAATGCAAAAATCCAAGGCTAATTGAAAGAGATTGAGTGAATATACTACACCATCGAGCTGAGACTGGATTTAGTGATTATAATGGCCAAATTAAAACATAAAGATATGAAAGAAATTTTTATTTCCAATTTGATGTCAAACATACTAAACAGCCTTTTTACTAGCACTATAATGTGGAGTAGTACATTCAGAGACTGTAGCCTTTTATGCAGTATTCGGCAATTAAAATTTAGACTTATTTCTAGCAAAACGATCACTTAAAAAAATTTATCAGTCTTTAAACGCCAAGCGTGCCGGAAAAATCCCTTTAAAAGTTTTCGCTCAGTCAATTTTTCTCCATGAGGACAATAGGGCCTAATTGTATTGCCACAATTATTTGTTGAAGCTATCTAATAACAATTGCCGGTAGGATATGGATGAGATGTCCATGATGTGCGTTAGGAGAAGAATGATTCAGAAGGAAGATGGGAGGCAGTTTCTTGTCTGCGAGTATTACTCTCTCTCCAGACTACCTTTTCAACACAACCTTAATGTTAGCACTGGACAGACAAATATAATGGTAGCCTTTTATTCTCCTTTAAAACATTTTTATAAGGCTAAAAAAACTGTATTTTTAACATAGAACTTTATTGAAACTTGGCCATAGCCTCAACTCACATATATTTACCATTCCTGATTGGAGTCAAGCATACTATGAGGTTAGGTTTGCTGAAAGAAAGGAAATTCTCATTTTTAAAAGGATTTGGGAAGATAGTGAAACCTGTCCGGTATCCGAGGCTTCAAATGAGGTTTGGAAACAATTGTTTTTTTTTCCAGGATTTGGTAGTCAGCCAAACACCCTACCCCCTGTCTGGAGGGCCATTTCTCCCATCTTCGTCAGCCCTGATCCCACTTCCCACTGGGGTTGGTGGGGTTGCTTGGGTAACCAGGGTGCACCATTAGGAGGTGAGGATTGGAATTGGGTAGGAGAGGATATGCGATACTAGCTGGATACAGTATCACGCGGTATGCTTGCACTACCCCATTTGAACTTTAACTATCTTTAAAAAAGGTTTTCAACCTTTGACCTCATTATGCAAAGCCCACAATGGAGAGATACTACCAGATAAAAAAAGTTAGGGGCAGATGGAGACAGTATTTTGAAGAACTTCTGAACCTAAATGGGAACACACAAAAAGCCTCAACAGACCCAAGACTAAACCTAGACAGAGGTTATGTAGAACCACCACGCATAATAGACACAAAAAGCAATAAACAAGTAAAAAACCCATCAAGCATCAGGAATTAACAACATACCAGGGGAGATATTTAAACATGGGGGAGAGCTAATAACGGTCATGCTTCATAAGCTCATTGTGGAAATCTGGAAAATCTGTGGAAACTTTACAGCATATTGCTTGACTTATAAATACCCCCAAAGCTAGTAAGACTCATTAAATCAACAATGATGTACCACTAATACCACCATAGTGAATAAATCAATCAAACAGTGGGTTACGCGGAAGATATAAATATCCTTGGGAGATCGATCTCAGCAGTAAAGGAAGCTTTTGGGAACCTGGAAACTACTGCTAAGAAAGTGTGTCTACGGGTGAATCAACACAAAACAAAGTTCATGAAGCAAAGCAGGAAGCACAAGGTAGAAGCAGGGTCAAACAAAATCACCACTGGAGACTACAAATTTAAAACAATAAGCAATCCGTATATATTATTTCTCAAAGGTGTATTTTTGTCGCAACGCCATAACTCCCATAATTATTCATCAAAATTAATGATTCAAACATCGTTTTAAAGCTTATGTTCCCCGATATTGATGAAAAATAGACAAATTGTTTAAAATTAAAGTTTTTGTTAAAAAAATGATACAACGCCATCTGCTGACAATATAATCAACTTATATGTTGGCGATGGTTACGTGCTTAAAAGGCTGTAGGAGGCGCCATCTATTAACCACATCGTTTAGTTAGATTGTTTGCATTCTACATACAATCAGTATGACCATTTACTGTTTACGTTTTGTATCTTTAACACAAACATAAATAACATATGATTGTCCATGGGAAGAAACAGGTAAATGAACAGGAAGAAACAGGAAGAAGCTGGGTACTGTGCAAAATATTCGCTCGGGTCATCTAGTTTCACCTATTTCTCCTCAGAAAATGATGAAACATTAGAAATAATAAAATGAATCAATGCAACTAACCACACATTCTTCTCCCTACTCCCAATTATAAAATCTAGAAATATGCACAGGAAAACCAAGATTCGATTATATAAAACACTCATCCGTGCAGTACTGTCTTACTGCAGAGAACCTTGGACAATGACAGTCAAATCTGTGGAGCTGTAGGACAGATTTGTGAGAAAAGTGCTGCAGAGAATATTTGAGCCTGTGAACATAGAGGGAGCATGGAGAATTCGGCAAAACAACAAAATATATAGCCTGTATTAAGAAGCCAGCATTTCCACCTACTGCAAACTAAGGAGACTCCAATGGGCAGGGCATGTCCTGGGGATGCCAGAGGAGAGGACAGCTAGGAGAGTGTTCTCTGGACAAATGGGAGGGGAGAGACCGGTGGGAAAACCCAGAGCTTGGAGGGAAGATAACATCGGCAAGGATGCACATGAACTGCTTGGGGTGAGGAATTGGAGAAGAGTGGCAGAAGATAGAGAAGAATGGAAATTTGAGGAGGCCAAGGCCCGATTTGGGCTGTAGCGCCATTGAAGAAGAAGAAGAAGTGAAACTAATTAACCAGCCACCAATGGACCCATGGAATAATGGGTGCTTCCCATTAATAAATGGAGGTGACAGCTGGATGGAGGTTAACCTTTCCCAGCCTTAATGTTTCAAAAAAACAGAAGACTGAATGAATGGATATTCTCAGGGTAAAACATTTTCATGAATTTTTCAACATTGCTATGTATGTAATAATATAATATAATAATATATTTTATTTGCCAAAGGACAAGTAAATTGCATACATGTATATGGCACAGTAAGAGTAAGGTAAAGAATATAGATACAATATTTACAATACTGTTAGTATGATAAACACAAAAACAAAGTAAATCAATTATTGTTTACATATTCATCAATGGAATAGAAAAATTTTTCATGGAGGAATGACATCACCTTGGATTTAAAGACATTGATGGATTTAACACATTTCAATTCTTTTGGCAACTTATTATATTCAATTTCCATGGGGCCAAGTTCTTTGTTATTAATTCTGATGCTATTTAAATGCAAATGATCAGATTTTCTAGTATAATACTGATGAATGCCAGAGTTTAGATGAAACTCATGAAGATTTTTCCTGATAAACATAACAATAGAAAGTATATATACACATGGAGGGGGAAGAATCTTAATAGATTTAAATTTGGGCTTGGAATGGGCACAATATGATTTCTTGGCGATTACTCTCACAGCACGCTTTTGAAATTTGAATATTTTGAATGAATGTGGGGATGAACCCAAGACAATATTTTTGGACATATGGGAATAAAAAAAGGCCATAATAAATAGTTAATAAAACATCTAAACTGACTGAATAGCTAAAATAACTAATGAGGTAGTAAGAAGAGCTCAGTTTCCTTATGAGAAGATCTAAGAGTACATTCCATGATAAATTAGCACTCAGCATGATATGTACCAAGAAATTTTATATAGTCGACCTGTTCAACTGATTTGTGATCAGTTTTTACTAGTAGACTTACATCCATTTTTTTATGTGAGAAAAAAATCATTTGGGATTTTTGCGAGTTTAGGGTAAGATAGTTATCATGGCACCATTTCGACAGCTACTGCAATACCAAGCTGGAATTAACTGTAAGGGACAAGCATGATGAGAGTAGAATGTTATTATCATCAGCATACAAAAGCAACTTAGCCCCTTTATAATCAGAGAAATATGTATTCAAATCATTAATATAAATAAAAAATAGCACAGGTCCTTTTTGCCTTCCATCGATAATGAGACAAATTGGAGCCTGTGTAGAAGGTAGGATTTGATCCACTCATATGGGGTACCTCTAATTCCCAATCTGTGCATTTTATTCAAAAGACAATGGTGGTTGACATGGTCAAATGCCTTGGAAAAATCAAAGAAAAGTCCTGCTGTTTTCTAGTTACAGTAGACTCTCTTTATTACAAACAACGTTTAAACGAAGTTTTCGCTCTTACGAACCAAATCATTGGTCCCGACGATGGTCCATTGTTTTTTTACGTTGTGGGTTTACTAAGACAATATGTTGAATGCTTGAAAAATATAAGCTCAGAAATTATCTTGAATGTTCATTATACAGGGTCTGTCCCAAAAGTAATGCGTCGCATCTTTTTTGAAAGATTTATTGATCCAATTCATACAAAAACCTAAAATTCTTCAAAATAATCTCCTTCCCCGTCGATACACTTCTGCCAGCGGTTCTTCCATGCCCGGAAGGCACCCTGGAACTCGTCGAGAGGAATGCTCTTGAGAAGCCTCGTCGAGGTAGCCTTTGTGTTGTCGACGGTGTCGAAATATGCACCTTTCAACTCCACTTTGACGCAGGGAAACAAAAAGAAGTCTGGCGGTGACAAGTCCAGACTGTACGGCGGCTGCGGCAACGATTCAGTGCGCTAGCCGGTCAGGTAGTGAGTGACAACGAAGGCGGTGTGTGCCGGCGAATTGTTATGGTGGAGTTTCCACGAGTTCCTGACCTCGGGTCGGACGGCACAAGTTTTGCGTACACCTTGCGCATGAGCAAGTCCTCCGACACAATCCGATGAACACTTGATATAGCCATGTCCAGTATGCCAGACAACCTGACACTTAATCGGCGGTCTGTGTTAAATAATTGTCGCACACGTTCAACACTGTCCTCGCCCCCAGACGTCGACGGGCGTCCTGAGCGAGCTTCGTCGGCGAGGTCCTCTCGGCCCTCCAGGAACATCTTGTGTGATCGGTTCGACTGGGATCGGGGGAGGCAATCTTCCCCGAAAGCTTGCTGAAGCATTGGAAAAGTTTCCAGCGGCGTCTTTTAAAGTTTAACGCAAAACTTGATTGCTGCTCGTTGATCGAGAGATCGCTCCATTTTTACCTCTACGAAGTCACACGACAGGGGTTCACAAAATCACGCGTGTACACTCTCCAAGAGCTCGGAGGCGACTGGCATTCAGATCGCTGGAAAGCTTAGACCACCTACACCAATCAGTCCGGTCGGTCTGCGACGAACAGTCACGTCAGAAAAAAATGCGTCGCATTACTTCTGGGACAAACCCTGTACAGGAACTTTGTTATCAATAAAGATAAAGTTCCATTTAAAATTGGTAAATTCAAACCGAAACATAAGGACTGCACGTAACATTAATGTAGTAACGAATAATTTAATCATTAGCAAAAGTGTTATCGATTAAAAGTTAAACATTACGCCAATTAAAAAAATAACGAATCAGTGGAAAAGCTAACGAAACCTGTCTTGGTTAAATTTATTTGTTAATCCCAATTATGTTAAGTGAATACACGGTTGGCCACGGGCCATGAGTGGAGATGGTACTGAGGCGAGGGTCGTGATTGCCTCCGTCACATGTTCGAGGAAAGTGTCGGGCGTCCCGCTGACTTGTGCTCCAAGACAACGAGAAGCATTGGTGCCGGTACGATTCCTTGTCGCGAGAGAGTTCTAGTCGGAGGAATATGTTCACGGCGCTCATCGCAAGGGTAGAATTTTTCATTGCATGGACCGAGCGTGAAAGGGTAAAAAACGCAGGTAGCATACGATAACATCAATTGTAATTAGAGTTTATTAAAAATCGTCATTCTTTTTTTTTACTACATTGTTTGCTGTTATTATAACCTGGCTTGGCTCTTCAATTCAATTTATTTAATGGTAAAGCCAAACTGTGAATCAACTTCCGCTCAACAACACGCGCCGGTGAGATGACACGCTTGCTTTAGGAGGACCCAAAAGCGAGCGTTATCTCTTCACTCGGAACAGCTGACGGGGTTTATCTTTCAACGTCAAGGTTCCAGCCCAACTGTCCGAGCGTAAATAAATAAACACCTTGAACCCATAACTTTTCGAGCAGAAAGACGGGCGAGTAAAATACTAGATTATACCTTTAAAATGCCACATATTACCTAGGTACAGTTTAATTTCACGGTCGTACGGAACTATCATTAGGATTTTCGTTAAAGACGGGCGGGAAGTTGACCGATTTTGCTGAAATTATTTTAAGTTCTGTTATTTCATTTCATAAAATCAATTCGATACCTCCACAGGGTACCGAAACGGCCATGTGTAAAATTGCAACATCGCATTCACGTAAAGTCAAATAATGATTTCATAATGAGGTCAAATAATAATTCCATATTGCTTAAGGAATCGGGTGGGACCTCACTAACTTGCGCGAAATCAAATTTTCCATAAAATCGATATACTTAAATTCGGAATTCTACTGTATTAATTCTGCCCCATAGTAATTGTACACGCAGCCGAGCAGTTTTTCCGTGGAATTAGTCTCCCAGCTGAATAAAATTCCCGGCTTGCGACGATTACTATAAAAAATAGCGTGATGCATAATTTTCGAACTGCAAATTAGACTGTTTGATTTCACATCTTTGCGCATAATTTGATTGTTATTTACATGTCTGATATCATTTCACAGCACGGCTGTAACACAAAAAGGATTAAACAGGTCAAAAAAGAGCAAATGGATATTTTTGGCGACGTTTATATAAAAAGTACGTTGATACGAACAACGGTATAACGAATCGCCGATTTTTGGGTCCCATGAACTTCGTAATAACGAGAGTCTACTGTATTGTCAATAGATGACTGAATAAAATCAATAGCAATATATATTGCTGATGTTGTTGACCTGCCTTTCTTAAAGCCATAATGGATATTGCTCAAAATATTATTCTTTTCTCAATAGGAGACCAGTTGAGAGCAGTACACATATTCAAAGATCCTGGCTATACTACTTTGCAGTGATATTGGTCAATAATTTTTTATATCATTATGGCAACCTTTGTTCTTTCCCAGTCATTAGAATTTAACAAGCTCTGAAAATAAGAAATATTGTAGCAAGAATAATTCTGTTGCAATTGGAAATGTTTCTTTATTGGAGGAATATCCAGTGAAAGTACCGCGAGTATTGAGTAGTGGTCAGAGATATCACATTTAAGTACAGCTGCATCT
Organism: Ceriagrion tenellum; assembly: GCA_963169105.1. Lineage (NCBI taxonomy): Eukaryota > Metazoa > Arthropoda > Insecta > Odonata > Coenagrionidae > Ceriagrion > Ceriagrion tenellum. The sequence continues at coordinate 55,299,853 of OY720639.1, read as the reverse complement.
ATGCAGTTGAGATCGGCATTAGTAATAATGTTTTCAATTAACGATGAAGTGTTGCGTGTATATCTCGTGGGTACATCGGAAATAACAACGTGCAAATTATAACATGACAATAAGTTCATAAAGTCCCTCGTCTCAGAAGTGTCGCACAATAAATTGCAATTAAAATCACCCATTAACATAACAGTGTCATCAGGGCGACAGTCAACTTCATATAGGAGACCATAGAGATATTGTAAACACACCTGGAAACCCCCAAGGGGAGAACAATACACTGCTACACAGATGATGGCACTAGTGTTGATAACAATTCTGGATCAGGCACACTCAAAGACTTGTTCAATGCAAAACTCTTGGACGGATGCTACACTTAAAGACTATTTTAATCATAAGAAAACTTTTATAGCCAACTGTATTAAATTTCAACATTTTTTGGTCGCTGATTTTACCAATTAACATGTAGGCCACACTTGTATAGTCTAGTTTACTTTCCCAGCTCTTGTCTATCTCTCCCTTTTCAATCTGCAGTCCTTAATTCCCTCCCTATCCTTTAAAATACAGCACTTGATTTTCAGAGTGTCACTCATTTGGGTCCTTCCAATAGTAAAAAACATTGCCATTATCCTCCCCGATATTCCTTTTTTACTCCACAAGATCACTTTCTATCTTTCTCCCTGAATCAGGACAACTTAAGTTGTGCCACCACTCATTTTACTAGTTTCATAAAAACTAATTGCTTTGTCACCTCCATTGATTATTTGATATAGAGTCCAGAGGCAAACCGACAGTGGGAAGAAACAACATGTTCCCAACAGGTGAATACCTGATTTCCTGGAGAGTGAAAGAAAGCACGCTTTGAGTATTTGGAATTCCCCACATCAGCTTCAAGTGTGAACCAAAAGGAAGACATGGGATTTCCTAAGGAATTTTTAACAGATAAGTAATGCCATATCTCCAATGCCCTATCACTGCAAAGGTCTCCTTTAGTTGTTAAAGAAGCAATGAAGCTGACCCATGGTTGAGGACCTTCACTTCAAGCTACTAACAGAGAATTACTCTACTTGTGAGTAACCAACAAGGAGGCCAAAGGTTTCAATACCAAAGTACAATAGGAGTTTATGACCTCGTTTACTTAGGGAGTGAGCAAAAATTTTCTCTAGAAGGTTCTAAATAAGTGGAAAGGGCTCCTTGAACTGATTTAACCTGAATCCTCCGATACGTTTGTGAAAAGGAAATGTTAAATTTCAACAGCAAATCTTGTCGCATTCCTCAGAAGTAGTGGCAGCTGAAACATGGTGGCCATTGGCCTCTAAAGGGAGGGAAACTTCACAATGCTGGGATGGGTAATTCATTGTTTCTAATACAATAGGCCAATTAGAGAGGTGACTGCTTATGGGAGGTGGCCACCAAAGTAGGCTTCATGGCTATGGTTCATGTTTGACTTGAAATAGGGGACTTGTATGGTTGAGCTTCAGTGAGTGAGTGAAGGCGAGTGCTGTGTTATTCCCTCCCTAAAGCTGTTAAGAGTGAATCAAAAACCATGAGCTCGCCAAGTCTAGATCTCAGCATTGGTGGAAGTGACACGATAATCAGTGGCTGGAAAGGAGCAGAAAAGACAGATGAAGGGACATTATATATAAGTCATTTTCAGCAATTCACGGGTATATGGCGAGATCATGAGTGAGGGTAGGTAAATCTAGAAGAAAATTATTAAGTTTCACCCAGCCTTGTTATAAAGTTAGATAGGAGAGAAAAATCTGACAAAAGTTTGGTAAGAGGGTACTATCCACTCTTTGGGCAAGGAATTGATTCGCCAAAAGAAACTGAAATGTGTAAAAGGAAATACACAACAGGGTGGAATTGCTAACGAGTCGATCGAAATGAAGTAATCTATAATAAAGATACGTAGGGTCAACATTTTCATACTCCTAATTTTTAATCAAGCAAGTTTTTCAGAATTTCTGGAATTCAAAACGGGGAACGAAAACATTTACAGGAGGTTTAGACGATGCATGTACCCACACAGGTAGGCGGCTGCTTAGATGCAAGGACAAATGCTTAAAATTGTCCACGTTTTAAATGTGTCCATGCATCCACCTGCGCGGGTACATGCATCATGTAAACACTAAGTAAGGTACGAGTGTTTTTCTACGTTTTGTTTTATGTTTTGTGTAGGAAACCTTGAAACATATTAAAAATATTCTATAGCCATTTGATTTAATGAATATGAACTATATTCGAAGTTATAATTTTCTTTAGGTAAAGCATTGAAAAATACTTATTAAAGTGAAAACCAAAAACTGTCCTCGCTGAAGTCAAATTAAAAACACAATTCGTCTATTCATGATCATGCGATGTCACTTCCATTGAAGAGTGAAGCATGAATCGTACCATCAATTGTCTCACAAATTTCGGTGATGCATGCAAGTGCATAACTAAAAACCCACCACGGGGCATGAAGACTTACTTGGCTCCTGTGCTACAAATAGAGAAATCATTCTCTTCCGCGTATGAAAACACCGGTGAACAATCAGAACCTCCACTCGACCCACCCAACCAGGAATCTTCATTTGTCATTGAATAAATAAGATCTGCCACATTTAACATGAATTCAAGGAAAAAAACAATACGATAACCCCTTCCGTACTTTTGTCCTACCCACCTGTACCCACCTACGTAAACATAACAACTGACATACGAATATAATAACTTAAACTTTTATTAGTAGATGGCGCAAGATTAGCGATGGGGTTATTTCGGTTATTCCACATTCAGTAAACATGAGCCATGGACGCTGTGAAGTAGAATCTGAAGATCCTTGACCTGAACCTATCCGTGTGGCAGTGTAGTTTCTCAAACATTTCATTTTATCGGTATGAAGGATACTAGGCAATCTTCGTGAGCAGCCGTAGATTGAAGCACCTAAACTAAGCTGGCAGGCACGGTGTCTGGTCCTTACTTGAAGTTGTTGGTGTGAAGAGTTGCAGTTTTTATTAGAGGTAAAGACTGAATTAATCATACTATTTACCTGTACTATACGTAGGTCTTTGGTTGTCCATATTTTAACGTCACTTATTTATTTTTCAGTTCCATTGGAGTTGAGTCATGAGTGAGGAAGAGGTTTTGGATGCTGACATTGCCTTTAGGCTGAATGAATTTGATATCTGCTTAGAGAAGACTGGGCGGTATTTGAAAGCAATATGTGACCAAGGACCCGAGTTTTATTCCTCTTTAGATTTAGAAGATAAGTCGAGGCATGATCTCTTTATTGCGTACTCCGTAAACGCCCTTTATTGGACTTATCTACGAACGCTAGGTATAAATCCAACGGCATGTAGTACTGATGGTGAAGAAGAAAAACCTCATCCTGTTACTGATGAGTTAAACAGAGTTCGAGCTGCACTCACTCGGGCGAAGTTGGCAGCGGAAAAGAAGAAAATCGCGCGATTGAACCAGCGAGCGGCAGTAAGATTTGTTCGCGGAGCATTGTGGTCTCCTGGGCAGCCTGGAGGTGTTGCAGATCAGCTGAGGGAGCTCGATAAGAAACTTGCCGTCAAAATGAAAGCAGACGAGAGTGAATCACCCATCAAACAGGATGACTGAAATTCTCTTTTTCTGCCTCTTTACATCTTGCGTATCCTGAACATTATGTTACGACTGTGTGTAAGCACGATAGACTTTTTTATTGTAAAATCTGTGATAAAAGCGCAATTGACGATGTGAATTGAGATTACCTCCATTGCCTTTCCTTGTCCTTTTCGTTCCATTACTCGCCCAATTTGGCATTGAACGTCTAATTACCAGAGTAAACTGCTTGTAAATCCCGAAGCACGTAAAGTATGCATTGCATCTCTCAACCCGCTTCACACGACCGGGAAAATATCCCCCTGAGTCTGCATTTATCTAGTGACTCAAGAGGAAGTTCAAGTGTGTAGTAAAAGATACTACTCACTGGAACTCAATCCAGTGTGTCAGTCTTATGGAAAAATTTCAGTAGATGTGGTGAAACAATAAGAAATATTGTCTCAATAGGTACAAAGTATTCACTCTCCCCATGATATAATCTTATAATGATGACCACATCAACAACAGCAAGGCACTAAAATGCGTCATCATTACAGTTCACTTTTCATTACATCCCTTTTCTGATGCTTTTTCCCCCTTAACATCCATTCCTTATAACTCTTTCCTTACCACCTGCCTCTTCCCCTTTCTACATGCTCCAAGGTAGTATATTGCTGAAAATTAATCTCAATGGATGATTGGTGCCTAATGGATTATTTGAATTTTATGACAAACTTGTGACTTAAAAGGCAGCTTCATATGGGATGTACAGTTTATTGTATGAACAAATGAGCAGTTATGCGAAACACTGCTCTATATAAATTATACTCAGGTTCCCATCCACGTCAGGATTTTGGCTCCTACCAATGTTTTGACGATGCGGGAGTATTCTCTCGAAATGTTGGCAGCAGGCAAAATCTCCAAAGATTGAATACTCCTGTATTGTTGAAACGTTGGGTCATCACTGTGACTAACGTTTACCTGAAAGTCAAGATTAATGCTGGGTAGAAATGTGTCACTTGTTCTACTCCAAAAACTTTGATTTGCCAGAAAAAGTCACAATAACCATGGATTGTAGAAATGGCAACACTTGCTAAATTTCATTTCACTTTATTTTGTGTGGTATCTTTCATGTCTGCACAAACATGCAGCTCTTTAAGACTAATTATAGGTAATGAATGATATAATAATTCATTGAGAAGACTATAAAAACAACATATATTCTCACCCTTCATTAGGTATTTATAGGAAGGCACAGACTATTGTTAAGCATTCACAGAAGCAATTCCAGTCTGGCAGGTAAAATTCTTAATACCAAACAAAATATATTATTGCACCAAATACATAAGTAATTGCCCCTTCACAGGAAGAATTATAGAAATTGTGGAAAATGCAGGAGTATGTACAGAAAAATAAACATGATCTTTTTACACTTCAAAGTAGGTAGTAGTAATAAATATTTCACTGGAATATTGACTTTGATCAGAAATAACACATCACCGGCTACGACGTTTCTCTTTGTCGCTACCAAGAACTTGGAGAGCACATTTCAACACTGTTGAAAGTTTCTCAACATCACTCTCCTCGCCATCTACTCTACTGCTCAAGTTCAATGCTTTGTCACTATCAGTCGACAGAAAATGAGATAGACAATTCATTAGGGCAAAGTCTAGTCCAATTCCCTTCAGAATCTGCTTTCCTTTAAAGTTGTTTGCCGAAAGTGACCACACAGCTGACGCAGCAACTTCTTTGTGAAAAACAGAACCACCATGTCTGTTGAGAACTTGGATGAGAAGCTCCAAGAAATCATCTGCAAAATATACCAGAAGATGTAATTATAATATTAACATAATGGTGGTCAAATGAGCTATAATCAGGGATGACAAAAGAACCAAGCCCATTGGGTTCGGTTTTAAGGCCAGAACCCATTGAGGCGTGAGACCATTTGTGAAACCATTGTTCACCACTAAGTACTACAACCATTACTGGACTTCCTATCCCAAGCTGAATGAGAATCTGAGAATCCCTTACCAAAAACCCATTGCTCACTGCCCACCAGTTCTGATAAGATTTGACCAAATTACATGCATTTGAAGTTTTTAACCTCACATATACTGATAGATATTTTGATTATAAGTTGATTATGATGGAGAAATGGAATACTATTAGAAAATTTCAAAACTTTGTATAATTTTTCATCTATTACATTGGTAAGTATAGGCATGCATTGTTGAAAAGCTACCTTGAAATAAGGTGGTTCCACCTCAACGGTATAGTATAAGTCAAACAACTACTGAATTAGGGACTCATGTATATTTACTTCGTTTAAAAACTCTTGCTTCTGCAGATGAAATGTATTTCCTATCAAGAATCAGATTTAAGGTAATGAATATGCTGATAATTTCACAACTATTTTTGTAATTACCACATTTGTCCAGCCATAGTTGCCTGCTACAGGGCCATTAGTTTTGAAATATTACAATTTGGCCCCAACAGTGGCAGCAATTTGCAAGTAACTTCATGAAATAGGAGGCAAGATCACTATATTTAATTATCATTCAATTTTCCTGGACCTAACACTTTTTAATAACAGTATTTACTAGGTGAAACTTCACATGTGCTTTAGAGTTCAAATTGACTTTTTTCTGATGTCATCTAAGCAATCTCTAAAAGAGCCCATTTTAAAATATGCTCTTTCAAGGATGAATCATGCCAAAACTTCAAGATCATAACTTAGGGAATTGAAGACTACTGCCATAGCAATCATTTCAACAATAACAATTCTAGTTTATTCCTTGAGGGAAAGATTACAAGAAGCACAACAATGGGATTCATGGAATGTCTTATCAGCCATCCTCTCACCCCTCTCAACAATGCATGCCTTACTTAGCAATGAGATGGGGTAGCAACTAGTAACAATAAGATTCATGATAATTACTACGATAACAAGATGCATATTGTCCCAAGTTAATTCTTACATCAGAGCCTTGGTTGATACCAGTTTACCAGGATTTGTAAACATTAAATAGCATGAATATTATCTTGCATACTTACTGCTTTGCTTATACATCGCTTCATTCAAGAACACTGCATGCAGTGTTCCTGGCTTCATTACTGATCTAATAGTTCACATTCCAACCACTTTCCATAATAGAAAAGGTTGTAATTACACTGAAACCAGCTATAACACAGGTCTCGGGGGACAAAAGTACACCTACATTATGAACAACCCGTGCTATATTGGGGTGGTAGAATTATCGTGCCAGAGTTAAGATTTCTGCAGACATTACTGAAGTTCAAATAAAAAACGTGGCAATGGTCACACTACTGCCCTATAGATGAAAATATGGTTCCACCTATGGGTAATTATGTGTTGACATTTTGGTCTAGCATCTAATTATACTTGGAATGTGAGAGGAGTATAAGGAAAGGAGCATGAATTGTTGAATGAAATGAAAGTGAGACGAAGGATGTTGTGTGAATGTGAAACTAAGTGGAAGGGGCAGGATGTTATTACTATAGATGGCGGTGGTCTGGCATGATCATGATTTCTTCATGAGTTCTTTGATAAGTTCTTTTACTAGTAAGGAAGTATGAGTTAGCATCCCCTATTTTGCTCTGCGTTTGCTTGAAAGTAGGTATTAGAGTTGTGATTGTGGCATGCTATGCACTAGTGGATGGAGTGACAGCGTGAAAGTTGAGTTTTGGGAAAAACTGAGAGGTTCTGAATGAATGTGACCCTGGTGAGAGAATAATTGTACTAGGTGACATGAATGGCTAGGTTGGTGTAAGGTGGGATGCATCTGAGGGAGTGGTTGGGCCCTCGAGTGAATGATAATGGTGAAAACTTGGTGAGCTTGTGCTTGGAAAAAGAATTGTTTGCATCTAATACATGGTTTAAACATAAGAGAATACACATGTATACTTGGCTTAAGGGCGATTGTAAAAGCATGATTAATTTCATTGTGAATTATGAGAGATAGAGGGAGTTAGTGTGGGACACGAGAGTGATGAGGGGTGCTGAATGTGGAACAGACCACTATTACTGATTAATGTATGAATTGTCGATGCAAGACGTCACAGTCAGAATACTTAAATCCTAGTGACTCACCATATTCCCACTGTCAGATAAATGTTTCATGGGTGTTCCACCAGGTAAGTAGAACAGGTCCTGACGTTTCGGAGATCTATTTGTTCTCTATCTTCAGGGGTTCTGATGCCATGTTTTCCCTTTTGGCAGGTATATATGTATACTCATTCCTTTAGGGTCAGGTGCCATCTTATTGGATATGGCATGTGTGTGTTTTCCCGCCTTCCTGTACATATTTAAGGGAGTTGATGATGGGTCTCCAGGTGTTACTTAAATGGAAACCGGTGTCTCTGTTGAGGTTTTTAGGCTGCAGATGGATCCCAATGGCTTCCTTGACCAGGTGATCCCAGTAAACTTGCGTGTGGTTGAAAACCTTGGTCCCTTCCCACTGTATCACATGGTCCTCATAAATGCTATGCTCCGCTACAGCCGACTTCTGCAGTTAGCCAATCAGAAATGTCTCCGATGCTCTTTCAACCTTGTCACATAGTATAGCCAGTCTCTCCAATTTACTCCTTCCGGCACTCACATGGAATTTGGTAGACCACTGGTGCCTTCAAGCTGATTGAATCCTTTGCCTTAACTAGCATATTGTTTAATTTAAGCTGAGGTAAATGTATATCCTTGATGCCATAGCACAGTATGCACACAAAGTATGCACAGAATGCACTGAATCTTTCCTGATATAGTAGACACATGTGGTAGGAAGGCCATGGCAGGCCAAAATGGAAATATACAGGCTAAAATGGAAAACACCGCATCAGAACCCCAGAAGATGGAGAACAAGTCCATCTCCAAAACGTTGGAACCTATGGACCTACTTACCTGGTGGAACACCCGAGAAACATATACACAGCAGATACGCCGGGAAAACCTAAGATCTTTTATCTTCCCACTGTCAGTTTAAAGTCCCGACTTGGGGAGGCCTTCTTGTGTGAATAAAACGTGAAAACTACTTGCTGTGCTATGAAAGCGGACAGGCAAAGATTTACTGCAGCTGACCATTTACACATATTAATGGGGTACGAGTTTTCATCTGCATTCCAGGACAGCAAATATGACTATCATCATGGATGGGTGGTATACAACGTAATTTTTGACGAATGTTTGTCAATGTTGTTTTCTCTGGTGAAATTTAGGGTTATAATCAATTAAAGCATGATTTAACATTTAGAAACTCAACTGTATAATCCAGAGCACTAAATGGTACACATTTCAGTAATGATTCACCACAATATGATTCATGGTTCAGTGCATACCTATATAGTATATAATTAATGCAAAGAACTTCCTTATCCTGTCATGCGAGTTAATTGAGCATCTAAAATTACATTCACGACATCCATCCCGACTCACTGAGCAAGCCATGTCATTGGTTAGTCATGTGTCCCCTAGTTTTGCTCATAGTATGTGTCATTGCTTGCATTGTGTCTCCTGGATTGGAATTAAATTTTTTTCATGAGACATCACTCATCAAGGCCCAATTGATTTTTGTTCAGAAGTCATAAATTCTCACAACCATGCAAATATGACCACATTTGGATACACATATCAGTTCAATTGATTGTAAGTAAAGTTTTATGGGTACGTTTGGCGAAGTTTCACTGGCCTTAAATTGTAGGAGTATATATTCAACAGCCATGGTGGACAGAACAGCTAGACAAGGCCAACCTAATAACACACTAATTTGTACCTAACCAACCAACCAACACACTAATTTGTAACATTTCTGCCAAGCAACAATGGATCTGGTGTGACTGTTGTAAATTAGATCCCGAAAGAATGGAATGGCTCATAGTAAGTTTGATTAAAAGACAGTAAAAGAACCAATGATTTTGGTGAACTAACTCAGACCTGCAGTACATTCGAAACTACATTATTCTGAGATGCATTATAACTGGATTTTACTGTTGTTTCAAATATCTGAAAGTAAACTTTGCTCATTGTAATGATTAACATACAGTCCAAGGAGAATGTTTGTCATTCTTATACCTCCAGGTTCAAATTTTAACTCGTTGCGCTGTAATGGTTCTATTTTCTATAAAAAACTATTGCGTCCACCTTACCTGAATTTACTGTGCAGTATAGACACGAAGGATTTCAGATACGAAAAAACACTCAACCTTACCTGATGCTAACATCCTGACCCTATTCTGGGGATGGAAGGACAAATTCCTTAGCACCAACAGGAAAGATTCTTCTTTTGAAGTAGGTTTTCTGGCTAGGCTCAGCAATAAATCAAGCATTTCAGGAATCTGAATAAAAATACAAAAAGCATCAATCAAGAAAGTGAATGCAAGACTTCTTGTGTACTTATTAGAAAATTATGTTAAAAGGTACTTGTAATGAGTATTAAAATATAACATTTCAGTTAACTTAAGAAGCATTTTCTCATGCTAAAGTTAAAACTAAAAAAGTGTTACCAAGCTAAAACTAAAAAAGTGATACCAAGAATGTAAGACCAGACAAGTAATTCCATTCTCTCATTTTCTGTAAAACTTTGATTTTATATTGTTGGAGGGACCATAAGATGGGTATTTGTAAAAGTGTAAACTCAAGATGTGACAACAACACAAGACTTTTACATATTTATTTTCTGTCTCTTGCATGTCATTTTAAATAAGCTCAACAAAACACAATTTAAAGACATAAACGAGGAATAAGTAAAAACAGACACTTCTTTTCAATCTTCGTGAATTCATTTTGGGTGAGGGTAATCACTTATTTCACTGCTCTACTTCCCACTGTCAAAATATTTATGGACTATGGTCTTAATTATACACATTTTTATTTCTACTCTCCCAACCATGATGCTACCCTCCTTTTCCATACATTTTTTTCTAGGTTAGCTTTCCCAAATCGACCACTCTCATTCACGTTTTACATACTAGGGTGGTCCTTATTATTAGAAATTCGAATTGTTTACATACATAGGAAAGCAGCGCACTACGCTGAAACTGCTATGAGCATATATAGGTATATTGTCTTACAACTTTTAAAGGGATTGAGGTGGGAGCCCCTAGAGACTCAGAGGCTACATGCTAGGCTTAGGTTGCTTGATAAATTCAGAACTTATATTTTTCAGAGCGACCCAGAGAATATTATCATGACTCCTCACTACATCTCTAGGTCTGACAGATGCGATAAAATAAGAGAGATACACTGCCGAACAGATAGGCACAAAAACTCATTCTTTCCGCGTACAATAAGCGACCACAATTAAAACTGATCTCCACTATGTACACTCCTATAATACATACCACCATTTCACCTTCCAAAAAATTACATCTTTACATGGCTGGTGACTAACACCCGCCACACTCCCATGAGGTGGCTCACAGGGTATTGTGTAGATGTAGTTTCCAAATTTCACTGCTTTTAAACTTGTGTTATTACTAGGCCAAATAAACACATTTTTCAGAAGGGTGCCGAATTCTTGGCTTGAACTGGAGTCCAAACCCAGATCCTAAAAATTCAGCCCATCAGGGGTTCCCAACCAGGAGATGCTGTACCCCCTGGGGGTTAGGGAAGCTATTTCAGGAGGTATGATGAATGGTAGGAAAATAAGTGTACTATACTCTGCCAGAGAGGGCAAAGACTGCATCGCTCCACACCTAAATACTTATGGGGAGCAATGAACCAGCCTTGAATCGAACGTCAAATTCCACATAGGGTTTCACCCTTTTGCTTGTGGAATTAATGACAACACTCATCCTCCCTTCGCTGTAAACTCTGGCATAGTTTTTTTTGCTTTCTTGTATTGTTTAATAGATTATCCCCAGTAATTGGTACTTTTGACTAGCTTTGGGATACTTGGAAGTTAATGTTTTTTTGTTTAAAATATATTTTTGAATTACTTCCAGTTAATTTATTAGTATTTTAATCATTATTTTCTACCATCTATTTCTATGATGAGTATGTGAACGTGCTGGAAATGAAACATTAGAACTCTGTGATTCCACAAGGTTTTCAATATAAAAAGAACTAGAATTTGACAATCGCATAGATACAGTGTGAGCCACCAGGGCAGTCTGTGAAAGTTTAAACAAGGTGTAAAGATAAACAAGGTCTCATTTCCTTAGGAAATACAACAATACAGCTAATCCCATTTATAAACAGCTTGGGAGAAAATAATTCAATTTATTTTATTAAAAATATAAAACTACAAGTGTTTTTTTATTGCTTTTTAAGGAAAAATCACTAACGAGACTATAAAAATCTCTGTGATCTGCTAGTCCATATCCTACTTATTATTTATTTATATATCATTTTCAGGTTCATCATCATGTAGATTGTTAGTTGGGGGAGCCTTCGACAGGAGCTTGGGCACCTAGATCTTGAGTGGTCCATTGTGCCAACCCCATTTTTACCCTGCCTGCCGCATGCAGACAGGGGAAAGAGCACCACAGTGAAGGTATGAATGGTCACCCATCCAACCCTCATCTGGGCTCAAAATTGCTAAACTTCAATGATCTTACGGGAACTGGTGTTTCAACGAGGCTTGGCCCATGCCCTCATCATGTAAAAATGGCTGTCGCTGAGCACAGATTCTTCCATACTAATTAGCTCACACACAGCAGCAAAAGGGTTAGAGAAATGTAAAGCAATAGCAACAATTACATCTCAAGATTCTCCACAATACCCAGGCGGGTTGAAGAAATCTGATGCCTTCCCAGCATATGATGTTGATGAAAGCCTCTTGGGTTCTCCACTGGCTCCAACTCTCTGTCATTTTTTAGTCATCCGTCATATTCAGGGCCATGCAGTGATCATGCCCTGAAAATGATGGACAACTTGCATATCGAGAGACAAGAAAGAAAAACCTGCACATTAGCAGAGATGGTGAGTTTGACCCTGTGGAGGACCTAAATAATCTCAACTAACACCTACTGTAAACTTTTTCATGAATTTCCTTTAGTGGCAGAGGGAGAACTTTTATGGCAGCATAGCCTCCAAATTTGAACCTTCCCTGGGAGATTATAAACACTTACATGAATCCTTTTAAGCAGGTCAGCTCTATTTGTTAAAATATATACATTCTAAAATATACTGCACCTTAGGTACTGATAGCTGTCCCTCAGGGTACATGGTGAAATGGATAAGAAAATTAAGCCACAATTGCTCCACAGAATTCACCAACTGAATGTTCATCCTTTTCTCACTAGGGTGTAACTTGGTCAGTGACCGCAACAACCCTCCCTATCAATAGAAGAAAGGCACACATTAGTTTTAGTAAAAAGGGAGAATTTAATGACAAAAAGTATGGAACAGTAGGATTCTGATCATTCATGATGTGATGGTAATTATTTTCCAGGATACACCTTCAAAATCCAATGCAATCTACTTGGCACTAGAAAATTTTAGATAATATGCATTGCATTACAGTGGTACGTATTTTTTTAATTTTAAAACTTCTTTCACATGATTTTTTCATTATATATAAAACCAGTGAAAACCACTTCTGAAAGTATGGGCTTGGGATGGTCCATCAAGGGAAAGAAAATGGAAGCCAAGCACATTTTGGCAGCTCCATTAAGAATTGTACCTCAGGCATTTCACAAAACATGAATCCTGCACTCGGCAGACAGCCCTAGACTGTCTCCTTTCAACATGCACTCAGCTTGGCATGCCCTTGTGACCCCTGTCCATTCCTCTCATTGAAACATTCAAACCAGAGCCCACTGCTCCAAGAGGACTATCCATTCTTTGCCTATTCCTGCTGGCCAATCACTTATCTCACAATTAGTTTAGTGGGGTAATACTTGGGAGGGTCTCAGAAGACTCTTCCTTTGGTTCCTTCAAACCAGGGCCCTTCCCCTTTAAAGTACACTCCTCACATGTGTCACTCAATGCAAGATTACGGTGATTGCATACACTGGCTAGTCCTAAGGCAAGCAGAAAGAGTGAGTGAACACAAGACAAAGAGAGGAGCCATAGGATGACATTCAACTCCTTACAATACGCCACTATAATAACCTTGCCTTGAGAACAGGTAACAAGTCAGAACCCGAAACGTCAGCTGCCTATAAATTTCTTACCCGGTGGCGAGCCCGAGAGAATTACACTAATATGATAACATAGTTCGTGTTATCCAACCAGTGAATATTCTTACCAGGTTAACTTTCAGTGATACTAGTGTTTATTAAATATTTGTGCCTGTGATAAATAAGATTTTCTCAGAAAAGTTTCAAGATATTATAACTCATCGTATGCTCGTGATTTCAGGTGTAACATTATGGAACATATTCCTATTTAACTGAAAAACAGCAAATTGGGTGATACACAATTCCACAATGCATACTTAATTAAAATATATCCCAGATATTCACATTCAACATCATGTTTGGGTAACAATTCCACAGACATCCATCAACACATGTGTTACACTCAGGTAGGGGTGGGGAGGAGGATGCTGAAGATAAAAGAGATGGACAAAATAAGAAATGATGAAGTGTACAGAAGAGTAGAAGAGGAGAGGACCATATGGAATACCATGCAGAAAAGAAGAACAAGATGGATTGGACACACCTTGAGACACAATGGGTTTGTGAAGAACATAATTAAAGGTAAAATATAGGGAGAGTCCCAGAGGAAGACCCATGAATAAGAGTTCATGGACCAAATACAGAGAAAAGTACATAGGAAGAGATACCAGGAGGTATGGGAACTAGCTTAAGATAGGGAAGGGTGGAGGACTGCTGTCAGCACATCTTAGGATTGAACGACCAATGATGATGAGGGATAGGGTGGGTGGAGGCATTTGGAGAGGGTCAGTGAGACATTGTGTGATGAAGGGAAGGGTTAAAAGATGGATGAGGAACCCTATGAAGAGTACTCTTTTCAAACTGCTCCCTATAGGGGTCCTTCTCTCTTGATGGATATCTGTAGAATCAATAATTGAAGAAAGTTTAACATTGAAACGAAGGCTGTATTTAAATAAAGTTACATGGAATCACAGAATTAATTTTTCATTATAACCTCACAGTAAGCATTTGAGATTTGAAAAAAAATACTATATTAGCTGGTGGTGAGGACACACCAATCTCAAGGAATTCCCAAGTTTTTGGAAGCGAAATTTTAGAAAAAAAGGTTTGTTTGGATTAAAAATCAAGTGTGTTAGGTAGGTAATTCATGCCATTAACTTAAGCACCAGGAATCAATTACTATTTTCCACTGCATTAAAATGATGTAAAATATTCATCATAGTTGTTAATTCACCACATCAATTCTCAAAAATTTTTTTTGATCTTATCATCCTCTAGAATCAGCAGTAACCTATAGCAGCAATTTGAGAGACTTTTTCTAGAAAAAACCACATCCTAGATGCTGAAAAATACTGTAATAATAATAATAATTTATTTGTCCAGCAATTTGGTTGTACAAATATAGGACACGTCAAGAGGAGCATATACAAAACAAATGAAAAATTTAAGGATGAAGAAATTCATCGACAGAGTGAAAAAAATCTCTCAATATAAAACCATGTAATTTACATTTGAAGAGGGCCATCGTCTTTACACTCTTAACTTCACGAGGAAGCTTGTTATACAATAAAAGGCCCATATGCATTGGGGCATAACTTGAGTTTCTTGTTCTAACCTGCATTTGGTGGAGGTCAGCAGAGCTCCTTGTATGGTAACTATGAATGTCATCATTAGTGGCATAATTGGAAAGATTTTTCTAGGCACAAATAATTTTAGCAAGCATGTATATACAGGGAAGAGGTAAAATACCAAAATTCTGAAAGAGGGGGCAATATGGGGCATGGAGAGAAGCTTTACCTATCAGCCACCGACATCTCTTTTGAATTTTAAATATTATTTTGGCATTGGGTGTAGGGCCCCAGAAGAGAATACTGAACATTACCTGTGAGTAAAACTCACCATAATAGATTGATAATAGCACATCATTATTTAGTTTGTCTGATCAATCAAATTAAGAAACAGACAGAGCTCTTTATACACTTAAGGCATTAGTGTTCATAAAATATAAGGATATTCAACCACTACTTCTATTATAGTGATGAAGAAACAATTTACATACCTTTGCCATTATCATGCGACACTCAGGAACATCACAAACATTTCTTAAAATTGAAAGGATCAAACTCAGGACATTAACTAAAGCATTAATGTTTAAGTTTTCCTCCTTCTTCGATTGATGAGTAGTTTGCAATAATAACAGAGCATCTGTTTCCTTAGGAGCCAATTCGCACAGAAGATGGAGCAGTGATGAAAGAGCAAGGTTCTGGCGTGGTCCAACACTCATGGCCTGAGATGTGTAAACTAAACTATGACAGGCTGAAATAGGAAATGCGAGGAGGAGTCAGTGATACACTTTTATGGACATACCTATGCACACAAGTGCCGAAGTCCACAGAGGAAAAATCATTCATCTGGACCAGGACTCGAAACTATATGCCTAGATTTCCAGCTCAGTGCTTTAGCCATTTCAGCTACCGAGGCATCCTCCTCCTCTTTAAATGGAACCTAACTTCTGTACATACAAGGTATATCCAGAGATGTAAATGATTATAGCAAGGGTCCAATATTCTGTAGATGTGAATTTATCATTAATTCAACTCTTCAGCTGCAGCAGCCTCTTTGCCTGCTACCACTTTGTGCAAAAGTTAAGGGGCCAAGAGTTACTGAAGAGGATTTTTTCCTTGTGATCCCTTTTTCCCTTGTACGACAATGTAATAAGTCATGACGCCTACTTCCCCTCCATCTGTTATTTGAGTAGCTATTTAGTTTTGGAACCATGCACACAAAAATATAAGGTTGACTCCATATCCAAGAGAGCAATAACTGACCTCATCCACTTCATTCTTTCATATTTTCACATTATCCTAGGCCTTAAAAAGAGGCTTATAAATATGAATTTTTAGCCAGATATTGACAACAGGTTGTGAGATATCTGGGTTGAGTAGCCCAACCAGCAACACGTGATATTCAAAACTTCTCTCAAAACTGATGAACACAATGAATAGACCATACGTTTTTCTATAGAGTAGCTTAACTCAGGCATACAGCCACAGCAGTAATCTTACAGAGTAAGATGCTTTACTAAAAAATAATTTTGAAAAGTGCGAATAAAAAATATCAGAGGTAACAGAATGAAAAAATCAATCTAACTAGAAAAGGTTGGATGTCTAGCGGGTTGCATACCAACAATTAACACAATAGTTTTGGCAAGATTTTATGAGGAAAATATCTGTTTCAATCCAAATTTTTCATTAGTTGAATAGTGAAATAACAATCATTTCACTCAAAAGAAACTACATCAACGTTTTCAGACAAACAAGGACTTTGTCAACCTTACCTCCCATTAGCCCACAACATTTTCTAAAGATGCCATGATACCTCATCTTCAACTTAAGGTTACCACCACAATGTATAAAATATACATAAAAAACTTTACCATAAGTATTTCCTCGATTATTGGTGGCTTCGAAAGATGTTGCTTTATAACAATCAAAATGAAAATGGTTGTTTTTGGCCATATAAAAAGAACCAGAGCATTTTTTTTCAAAATTTTTAAATATTTTTTCTATAAAACAACAAAAAAACACCAATACTAATTTTTCTCAGGAGTAAGTTCATAATAGCTCTATGTTAAGAGAAAATTATGAACTCTAAGTTGTACTTTTTGAGTTATTAACAGTTTTCAGAATAAGAATCGTCATGAGCCATCCTTTCCGCTATTTCAACATTTGAAATTCCTCCCACTTCGGCATTTGTACGTATACAAAGTACTTAGATTGTTTTTTCTGAGGAGTGGTGCTAAAATTCCTGTCTCAAATAGGCCAGATTTCTGGAATTTTCACAGTATATTGACACCCTTGCCGAGGCCCAAATTGTCTCTGTACAGGCAAAGTTTTTTATATATTGGGCCAAAAATGTATAACATACTACCTTCTGAGTACAAATGTGCACCTAATCTTGCTTCTTTTTTAAAAGATGTTAAAAACTGGCTATTTACTTATGAAAAAATCGAAGATATATTTTACTAAATAAAATTGTTATTTTTGTAAACATACTTGTTAAAAGGAATTCATTTGAAATGTTGGTATTTATATATTTTTCTTGTTCTAAATGTAACAATGTATGGTCGTAGTTCTAATTGATGGTAACCTAAACACAGGTTCGCCTTATAGGTTACCTAAAGCTCCGAATATCTTAATATTGTATTCTTCGTATTTTTTCTGTATTTCATATTTTGGAGCAATAAACAAACATTATTATTATTATTTTCTAGAACAACAACAATTAAAATATTGTAATTTAGTGAAATTCTCACAAGATCCTGTACAGTACTTTTCATACATGTAATTTGAAACCATTTCTGTAAAGAAAGTACTACCTTAAACTTGACACTGACTTTATGACAATTGGTCCAGAAAAAAGAAAAATATGAAACCTTTCTCCATTGGCAATATGCCCGTTGGGCCCGTCTGAGTGTGTGAGTGAGTGATTTGAGTGCTTGTGAGTGTGATTGTGGTGATAACCAGGCATCCTTAGTAGGGTCCCATTAGCCCTATGAAGGCATCCTTATCGAGGTCCCATCAGCCCTTGAAAAGGATCCCAATTGGGTTGAGTGTGTGTGTCTGTGGTGGTCACTGGCAAGGAAGAAACATTCCCGTAAATCATCACAGGAGGGTATTCTGGTGGAGAGGCTGTGGTTGGTCTCCGCTGTAGAATACCCATTCCCGCAAACCAACACAGTAAGTGTTGTTTGTTGCATGTTTGACGAGTGGTGCCAATTTTTCTTTTTTTTTACGGCCATTGGAGACTCATTTATTTTTGCTACCTTGTGAGGCCGTGTAGCTCAATTCCCTTGCTTTAAAGTCCCCACAATCAAGACTTATGTGGGGAGTGCCTTTTGAATATTTCCCCATAAATATAAACTATTGAATCATGCCAGTCATAGCAATAGACAGGGCTCATGGGCTACGACAAATGACTGATGATCCTTCGATCATGAGTTCGAGACAATGCCAGCATATTATTTTGTTCATCACTGTTTTACCTAAGCACACTACATATACTTCAAAGTTTACATCTGCAATTGGTTTTAATGAAGCTTCCGTGTCCATATCAACTAAACCCTGTGAAGACTTCTAGGTTTAGTTTAATCTGACATGGAAAATATCCAAGCTCAATTTTGTTTAAAGCATTATAAGTATAACCACTAAAGGTGATTAATTTGTACACCACCATTGTAGGACCTGCCATCAACATTTTGCGAACATCCTGGACCTGATTGATGGGCATGTCCTTGGTAATTACTCACATTAGTTATTACAGAATTTATTACAGGTAACATTTCTTCAGTGGATCCATTTTTAATTTTGAAAGAAGAAGAAAAATTCTTTACATGGAAAAACAATTCTGCAAAAAATCCCAATCAATACTGATAGACAAAACTATAGAGTCAAGTATATGCAATGATGTTACTAACCTGGGGGGCAGTCAGTAGTGAAAGTATTCAGCAGCCTAAGGAAATCTGAGAACAATAATGTGGACAGCATTGCAAACGTGCCCAGCTTGTGCAAAACATCTGGGAGACCAATCCTCACAGCCTCTAGTTTTACTGGCTGCAAAATATAAAGTAATAGAAAGGGTGAAGACAAAAGTAGATTTTAAGAAAAAACTAAGAGCATCACAGCAAAGTATCCACAGGGATAAACCTACATTGCCATCATGACAATTGGTTGGTTCCGTAGCCTTGTCCCCAAAGTCACCAGAATGAAGAAAGTTTGTCATCAGCCGGAAAAGTAGTTCCATGTCTTTCATCCATTGCCTAGGCATCTTCAATCATGTAAGCAGAAAATGAAAGACAGACCTCATAGTTAAAAAATCAAAAGGAAAATATAATGAAAGTTTTTTTAGGTAGATCTCAGCACTTTCCATTTTACTTTAAGTTACAGAATTCAATTTCAGCACAACTGCTGTGCTCAAAGAATATAGGACTACAAACCAGGAAATAGTACGCAAAAACATTCGTGTGGAGCATGGCACTCTAAGGATTGGAAGCATGGATCATTGGAAAAGCAGACTAGAACTGAATAGTAGCCTTTGAAACCTGGTACTGGAGGAGGATCCTGAAGATAAAATGGATGGACAAAATAAGAAATGAGGAAGCTTACAGAAAAGTAGTTGCTTAAAGGACAAAATGGAACACTAAACAGGAATAAGGAACCAGATGGATTGGACACACTCTTGAGGCACAATTGTTTTGTGAAGGACATAATTGAAGGTAAAATAGAGGAAAAAGCCCCTAGAGGAATACCCAGGAATAAGTTAATGGACCAAATAAAGAGGAAAGTAAATAGAAAGAGTTACCAGGAAGTGTGGGTCTTTAGATAGGAAAGGGTGGAGGGCTGCAGTCAACCAATCTTAGGATTGAATGACCAATGATGAGTATTCAATGATCAGGGTGGCCCCTGCTATCCAATTTTTAGATTCCCTGACCTTTCCCTGATGGATTTACCAATTTCACTGACCGATCACCAAAAGGTCACCTATTACTGGACAATTTTATTTCTGCTCAATTAAATTTTCGTCAAAACTCAGAAAAATCAATACATTAAAAGCTACAAGTACATCCTAATGAAAAAAAATATATTAAACCTTCATAAGTTAAACTCTCATCCAAATTATACACAATTTTAATACATATTTTTACCCTCAATTTAGTTTGGGCTATAAAATACTTATCTTACATATAAAGTAAGTTACAGATATTAGAAAAACCACCAAAAATAGATTTAATAGCTAAAGCTTGGTCACAGCTGAGCTAAGCGATTCGAGGTATCCAAGCTATTAGGGCCCATTTATATATGCTGAGCACCGCAAAAACTGTATGACTAAATGCCCATTCACACCGAGAAGTGTCCATTCATAACCCCGAATGCTCTTGCAAGGCAAAGGACACTACTGTCTCACCCCCACTCACTACCCTTAAGATGCTGATTGTCCAAACTCACCTCAGCCCAGTACCTCAACATATTTATATTCTTGTGACCACGCTAGTGGTCTCGCCGATTCCCCCTGTCACCCGAGCCCTCCTTCCACCCTGAACCAGAGTTAGAATTCAGTCAGGCAAAGAAATGTACGTCCTTGGTATTATGAATCATTATTTAAATACATTGCTCTTCTCTTGACTCGGTCTTATTCCCCTGTGACAAAAACACACACCCTAAAGCATGGAACGATCCGAAAGGACAAAGTAGTAGAGCGCCGATTCTCCGATGATCCGTCTCTAAGTAGCACCACCCCCCCATCTTGTATCTGTCCACCCCTCTCCACCACCTACCACTGCCTTGCCACACCGTCGCAGCAGCTGTGCTATTGTCTACAAAATTGCAACATTTCCCTAAGCAAAAGGTTTTCCTACAGCAGGATATTGAATTACACATATAGGAGTATTGCATTATGATGAGTCCTGTGAACCATTGCATTATAATGAGTCCCGTGAACCATTGCGAGTGTTGGAGTGACCCAGGCGAGCGAGCTTATATTGCTTCCGCGGCCGTGTATGTATCTTTGGGTAAAATTAAAAATTGACAATGTCTAATTCTTCAAGAAAGAGGTAGCACATCATGGTAGTTCTGGGAAGTTGAGGTTTACTGAAAGGCATTGAAGGGAAAGTTAATGGCCAATTTACTGGTGAACTCCGGCACAGGTATAGCTAAGGTGCACGAAAAATACAAACCAAAGCCAAGTTGTTGGGCTGGATCAAAATTGGATGGCGCGAGTGAACTTCAGAAGCGAATAACAATTTGATAAACACAGTTATGACCCCTTGATCGCAAGAGGGAACCAAAAAATGTAAAAATATTTGGATAAACAAACAAAACGTAAGCACGCCACAGTGAGCGAAGACAGGAGGCCATTAGCAACGGCAGCATCATATTCAGGAATATCATATTAGAGGTGGTTTGTGACCTGACTAAAATGCTTCGAGAGGGAGCTAAGGGGGCCATTCAATAATTGCGTTGAGCGTGAAAGGTGGGGAGGGCTCTTCTTACCTGGGATTTCCTATCCCAGTTTTTCCTTGACTGTTACGAGAATTCCCTGACTTTTCGAGAAATCCAAAATTTCCTGATAATTCCAGGTTTTCTCTGACGATCGCTCTGATGATGGGGAACATAAGTAAAATCTTGGAGATATACCCAATACTGGATCACATGCCAGGACTGCAAAGGAATTCTCACTCACAGTGAAAACATTCTATTTCACCAAATGCCTGAGGGAGGAAAGTCACACCGGTGGCTCTGTTCCAGGAATCTCATATCAAATGACAAAGGGGAAAAGATGGATGCTCAAGAATAGCCACAGATAAGAAAAATACATGACTAATTACCTCATGCAGGAATAATTTTGAATGATATATTGTTTGAAAAGCGCCCTTCCTTCCTACTGTACAATGACCTGCTCTTAAGTGCCACCTTCTAAAGAACATTTGCCGTTAAATAAACCACTCATCCACTATAAATGCTATATTAACAAATTAATTTCAGATTTGCTCGAGACTAGAAATAATTAAGTTCCAGGACTTTCCCATGTAAAAATATCTGCTCTTTGGAAAATGTATATTTTACAGATTGCAGCGATAGGAGCACCACATATTAATAGATTCAGTTTGGGAGAATAAGGTTTCTCAACAAACAGAGCATTGCCACAATCACCCTGTGGGAAAATCAGATTCCTTTTCAATGGCATTTTATTATTCTCTGTTCTCAGCCATGACGAGGGCCATGCATTATTTGCACAAAATCTGAGGGGAAACAAACATTCCATCTCCCTCAGTATGAGATTGAAGAATATTTGCACCAGAAAGCTCCTCAAAATTTTCTTGGGCTTCCGTCCGAGTGAGTTGGTTCATGTTGGCCGACAGTTCATTGCTTGGGTCGAGCATCGAAATGTCTGCCAACATGGACCAACTCACTCAGACGCAAGCCTTAGAAAATTTTGAGAAACTCATATCCCGGAAAGCATCAGATCTTACTTCACGAGAAAGCTTATTTTATGGATATAATGAATTATTGAATGTCGAATAATACCTTATTCATGCATGGTTCTAAAAATTGCCTAAAATGGTACTCCTGATTTATTGATAACAATCAGATTTTGACTTTGAAAAGCAAATTTCTATGATTTTTCCATGCTGGTAGTAACCACAAATTTATATCAATAATGAATGACCCCTATGCATTGAAATCTGTGAACCAAATTAATTTTTATGCAAAAGTAACATACTGCTGAACATCATCACTTAAAAAGTCCTAAAATTCTCTCATTTGGAAAATTTTACCATGAGAAACAGGTACTACTGTCTACATTTCATACCTGGCTATTCCCCACTTCTCCTTTAGGAGTCTTTGGAAGAGTAAGCAATGAATCTTCGGTTTCCCTCAACAAAATGGAGGCATGCAACTGCCGACACTTCACAACAAGCACTTCAACCAAACCTGAAGCAAGGGCACAATGCTTTGCCTGAACTGACAAAGCCAGAAGAGAGCCTAGTGCGACAGAGAGTTCTGCTGATGAAGATCTGACAAAAAAGAGATTAAAAAAAGTT
The DNA here is from genome assembly GCA_963169105.1 of Ceriagrion tenellum. NCBI lineage: Eukaryota > Metazoa > Arthropoda > Insecta > Odonata > Coenagrionidae > Ceriagrion > Ceriagrion tenellum. The sequence goes on along the minus strand of OY720639.1, from coordinate 55,276,617 downwards.
AAGTTAAAACAGTTTTAAAAGTTAAAACAGTTTTAAATGACATAATTTTCAACATAAACCCAAAATAAAGAGGAGAAAAGTTAAGAAACAATGGTTCAATGAATATTAAATGTTACAATTTGGGCAGAAAGTTGTATTTCCTAAAAGAATCCACACATTTGTGCAACGCCTAAATCAGATACGTTCTGGCATTTAATTAATTTATTAAATAAAATTAATAAAACACATTATGACAAAATAGCACTAAGGGCAGGATCTCAATTATAAAATTTGAGTGATCATTTGTTTTTGGCAACAGGGTTGCAAAATACAAGAGTCCTCGAGGACTTTTCCAAGCCAGCATTATTATTTCTACATGTTAAGATATCTATTTTTGGTGTGTAATATTTTAAAGAAGCCACAGGAATAAGAGGACAACACACAAATAAATGGGGAATAATTCCCTTCCAAATGGAATGGATTTATTCACCAATGGCCACTCAACCAATTAATTTGTAATTGGATTAAATGACATGGAATGAGAGGTAAATTTTTAGGACATCGATGTATTAAAACTTCATGAAGATGATTATTTAAAATACTTATTCAATTACTTAATTTCCTTATTCAATTCACAATAAACTTAAGTTAGCTAACATGATTATCTATATGATACAATGTATTGACTGAAATAATTTCAATCAGAACACATAATGCCAATTGCAAGAATCCAGGACAATCTTCCTCCTTAAGATTATTAGGCACTCCCTTCTCTAGAACATACTCATTTTTTTACATTTACTAATAATACAAGTGGTTTACAGTTTCATTGAGATTATAGTTCATAAAAGAAATCAAATTTATAGCTATTGCAAGTTATATCCTCAAAATCCACCATCTGATTTATACTAAAGATGAAAGTTTCAAATAAATACTATACAAAGGTGATGAGTTAAATATTATTTAGTAATAGGGTGGAAAAACAGCTGGTAGTGAGAGAAAGCTACAGCAGAAAGAGAAATTTAAAAAATGGCCAGGTTTCAATGTGTGAGGGAGGTAGACAGATTGTTAATTGGGAGAGCCTTCGACAGGAGCTTAGGCACCTAGACCTTGAGTGGTCCATTGTGCCAACCCCATTTATAACCTGCCTGCCACATGCAGACAGGGGACAAGTGCGCCAGGGTATGATCGATCACCCATCCAACCCTCATCCGGACCCATCATTGCTTAACTTCAGTGATCATACTGGAACTTATGTTTCAATGAGGCTAGGCCCTTGCCCACGTGAAGGTGGTACTTCAGTGAAATAATTTATAAATAGACAAATAGAAAACACGGTTATTGAAGATGGAGACGTGCAAGTTAAAAATACCTTTCTGGTTCATACAGAGCAATCAAGAGGTGAAGGACTTCAAATGCAAGCTTAGAGCCATGCAACACTTCATCCTGGTCCTTTCCTCTCTGGTGAGGCCTTGCAGAAGATGAACCAGCATCACTCTTTGACTCATGTTCCAAACACACACACTGAAGAAGTTGGGACAATGGAGGCATTTTACTTCTAGCACACTGAGAGGCTTCCTGCATGTCTGCTACCTGCATTGAATGCTGAAATGGTTCAATATATGTTGAAATGCAGGTTTCTCCATTTACAAGAGCATCCTTGTTAATCAAGAAAGGAAACACATAAATGAGGGTATGGTGAGGAACATACAGGGGTGTAACAGATGGGCCTGCAGGGCCTGAAATGTGGGCGGCCCATGGGCTTAAGGGGGCCTATGAGTAAGGGTGATGCGAACAAATACTGCAAACATATTCCTTGTTAACCTCACTTCTGTTTGGCACATTGTGTCTCATTTACATATTTCTTGCCATACATTGGTTGTGTCACATTCCCCCATTCAGTACACAGGGGTCTTGACTGAGATATAGTAAGAAATTCCAGAGTCAGTTGGGACACTTCAATTTGCATGGGACAATAGGTCATAATAGGACTATCCCAGCCAAACCGGGACACATGGTCTACCTACATGTGGAGTTCACCTTTAATATACAGGAAAAAACTTTCTTCATAAGCACAGTTGTTTTCTGAAAATATTTTGTATTATAAATTATGAGCACTTGCCAGCAACAAAACGTTAAGTCATGGAGAATCCAGGAGATGACGTCATGGAACAGTATTGCTGTCAGTGATAAAATATGTCATGTTTTTTTTGTAACTCAAAAAGAATAACTCTTAGCAGTTTCGCATTGATAAATATTTTATCAATTGATTTTCATGTTTTATATCCATGTCAAGCCCTACAACACATTGAAATGTAAAAAAATTACAGTAGACTCTCCTTATTACAAACTACGTTGATACAAAGTTTTCGTTCTTACGAACCAAATTGTTGGTCCCGACGATAGGGGTATCTTAATGTATGGTCAAGGAATGATATTACGAAATAATGAACCTTAGTCCCGGTCCCCACAGGAACAAAAAATACTTTATTACGAAATCTGTCACATAAATAATGGCATTCATTCAGCTATGCACGACACTGCATTATAAATCAGGAAGCTTTGCCACACGTACTGTGCCCAAGAGCATGAGAACTAAAATATATACAATGGATACTTCGCATAAGCTATTTAACTGGGTTGAGGGGACAGAACTCCCACTGGGTTACTGCACTTCGAAAAGAGTCTGAGAGAGCATGAGAGGTCGAGGAGGGGTGAAAGAGAAGAAACGAAAGATAAGGACTTTTCTTCTTCCCTTTCACTCCTCCCTAATAGCTCAGGCCGCTATTGTCCCTCTGAAGGTCACTCACCCAATAGGGGGTCCGGCACAATTCCCGGCTAATCCTCCCTCCCTAACCAGCTTCCCAGCCTGGCCTTGGCTCCACCCATTCTCCACCCACTCCCTTTTCCCGTCCCTAGCTCCCAACCCCCTTTCCAATTTGACTGTGCGGTGGGCGAAATGTGTCCCTCTTCCTCTCAGGCAGCGGCAGCTTAGTGTTACCACTAGCAATCGGCAGGGCAATCACTCGAGTCTGAATCGACGAAGTGTTATCAGAGCTTTGTAATGACCTGGCGAAACTCTATGCCCAGGCTTGTGGGAATGACTAAGCCGCATGTGAAATTTCAGCATCATATTTCCATTGTTGAAAAAGTATCTTTGTGCGTACTGAAATTCTGGCCTCAAAATCCCTACACATTGTATGTATGCATTGAAATGTTATGAAATTGTGACACTCTTTCGCTCGTCTGGAGAGAAAGAGGTCAGTTCTTCCGTTTGGATGAGAAAAATCTGTTATTTATGTCTTAAATTTCATCAGGGAGAAGGCATAGCAAATAAACTCCAGCAAAATTATGAATGGTAAAATTTGGCATTTCTTCCTTTCAATACGAACGCAACCATGCATACACATCTCACATTTTCAACGGAGGCAGACGAAAGTCGTTTGTAAATGATGTAGATTTTGCTATGCACAAACAGAAAGCCAACACGATTGTGCGGCTGAGCGGAATACAAGCAAGCAAAAGAAAGTCCCAGGGATAACTAGGCACCCCATCTCTTGGTACGCCGGACTATGCCCATGGTCCATTGTTATTTTACATTGTGGATTTACTAAGACAATATGTTGAATGCTAGAAAAATATAAGCTCAGAAATTGTCTTGAATGTTCATTATACAAGGACTTTGTTATCAATAAATATAAAGTTCCGTTTAAAATTGGTAAATTCATAGTGAAATATAAGGATTGCACAGAACATAAAGGTAGTAACAAATAATTTAAACATTAGCAAAAGTGTTATCGATTAAATGTTAAACATTACGGCAAGTAATAAAATAACAAATAAGTTGAAAAGCTAACGAAACCTGTCTCAATTATATTTAACCGTTAATCCCAATTATGTTAAACGAATATATTGTTGGCCACGGGCCATGAGTGGAGATGGTACTGAGACGAGGGTCGTGATTGCATCCGCCACACATTCGAGAAATGTTTCTGGCGTCCTGCTGACTTGTACTCCAAGACAACGAGAAGCATTGGTGCCTGTGTGATTCCTTGTCGCGAGAAAGTCACTGTTAATTCCTGGGTATCGATTGTGACTCCTAGGTATTTTAAGGAATGGGTGGGTATTAGGATGGACTTTCTGTAGTTGACTTGAATGCCAAGTGTGGTTTCCAGCCAAGCGACGATGGTGTAGGTGCAGAAGGGCCTGGGAGCATAGATGAGCCAGTCGTCAAGATAGCAGATCATCTTGACCGGAAATTGGTTCTGTAGGAGCTGCTTTACATCCTCTGCCCATCTCTGCAGTATGGCTGGGCTGAGGCTATGCCCCATAGGGAGTCTGGTGAATGCGTATGCGGAGGAATATATTCACGACGCTCATGGCAAGGGTAGAATTTTTCATTGCTTGGACCATGCACGAAAAAGTAAAAAAACACAGGTAGCATACGATAACATAAATTGTAATTATAATTTATTGAAAATCGTCATTCTTGTTTTGAACTACATTATGTTTGCTGTTATTATGACCTGGCTTGGTTCTTCAATTCAATTTATTTAATGGTAAAGCCAAACTGTGTATCAACTTGTGCTCAACAACGCGTGCCGGTGAGGTGACACGCTTGCTTTTGGAGGACCCAAAAGCGAGCGTTATCTCTTCACTCGGAACAGCTGAGGGGGGTTTCTCTTTCAAGGTCAAGGTTCTAGCCCAGCTGTCCGAGCATAAATAAGTAAACACCTTGAACCCATAATTTTTCGTGCTGAATGACGGGACAGTAAAATAGTAGATTATGCCATTAAAATGCCACATATTACCTAGGTACAGTTGAATTTCACGGTCGTATGGAATTATCATTAGGATTTTCATCAAAGACGGGCATGAATTTGGCTGATTTTGCTTAAATTCTTTGAGTTCTGTTATTTCATTTCATAAAATCAATTTGATACCTCCACAGGGTACCGAAACAGCCTTGCATAAACTTGTAACATCGCATTTACCTAAAGTCAAATAATGATTTCATAATTAGGTCAAATAATAATTTCATATTGCTTAAGGAATCGGGCGGGACCACTCACTAACTTGCGCGAGATCAAATTTTCCATAAAATCGATATACTTAAATTCGGAATTCTACTGTATTAATTCTGCCCCGGAGTAATTGTACAAGCAGCCGAGCAGTTTTTCCGTGGAATTAGTCTCCCAGCTGAATTAATATCCCGGCTTGCGACGATTACTACAAAAAATAGCATGGTGCATGATTTTAGAACAGCAAATTAGACTGTTTGATTTCACATCTTTGCCATAACTTGATTGTTATTTACATGTCTGATATCATTTCACAGCACGGCTGTAACACACAAAAGGTTAAACAGGTCAAAAAAGAGGGCAAATGGATATTTTGTGTGATGTTTATATAAAAAACTATGTTGATACAAACAACGTTAATACGAACCACCGATTTATTGGTCCCATGAACTTCGTAATAACGACAGTCTACTGTAAAATTATTAGCATAAAGCATTCATCAAAAGAGAGGTGAAAGTAGTCCCCCTCTAATAAAAAACGAGTTTCACCATAACATTCTACCAGAGACAACATCATCACATGCTTATTCCTAAATCATCCAAAATATTTCTTTTTAGGTACTTCCTAAGGATGACATTAAGTTGCTATAATGTGACTTTATACTTCATTCGCCAGGCGACAAATATTATGCATACATTGTACATGGCACACCAAAAAGAAAAACAGGAGGTTACAAAGATTAATTATGAGACATATAATAGCATAACATACTGCTTAGGTGAACGCATATAAAGCATGTCAATAAAATACAAGCAGGTAAATAGAATTATGTGGATAAATATTCATCAATCGAATAAAATTAATGGGACAGTAAAAAGTCTTTCACCTTGTTCTTGAACACCAATCTTACTCATTGGAGCTTTTAGCTCCTTAGAGAGCCTCTTATAAAATCATAAGCTTATAGATCCAAAGCCACAGGTGGCTTACTTGGTCCGTAAAAATGAGACATGCAAGTCACCATGCTGCCTAGTACCCTGGTTATGAATTGCAGCGTTTAGAACAAAGTCATGAAAGTTTGATTTGGCATGGAATAATGCATTAAATATATAAACACAAGGAACAGGTAACACACAAAGACATTTAAACAAAGGGCTACAGGGAGTTTGCCAGGGTTTATTTGCAATTAATCGAATAGCTCTCTTTGAATTCTAATAATGTTCAAAGCTTGGGGTGAGGATCCCCAATGGAGAATGCTTATGATTTAGTCTTTCAAGAAGTAACACTTACAGAGCAGGAGTGATCACAATTCAAGAACATGTACGATTCTTGGAAGTCAAACTAGGACCTTAGAAGGCTTCATTTGAACTTCTGAGGTACATTACACCATAATCAGATAGATTCCTGGGTGGGATTCCTATATGGGCTCTTCTACATGGTGACATTTCAAGGGTGTATTCCCAGAGTTTACAATAGGTGGCTACCGAAATACATTAAGGCTTCAAATGATTTTCTGTTAGTCCTTACCTGAAGCTCAAATGCAGACAAAGCATTTAGTGAGCATAGAGCTGAGTTCCTCATTTCCAGATCAATTCCTATGACTGAATAATGAACTGCTTCAAAGAACATCAAATAATATTTCTCAGGAGCAATAATTGCACCAGCAGGGAAGGACTTCCCTTGTTGATCAATGAATGCTCCCAATGACGATGAAATGAAATCAAATATCCTCTGCCACACCTTATCTCTTAGCTTGATCAAACTTGCTTCAGTTCCTGCAAAATATGAGGAGTAAAATAATTCCTATGGCATAAAATGACAAAAAGTAATATGACTCTCACACAAGTAAGCAGATTTGGCTGAATTCTACTAACAAAGTCAAAAAAAAATTTATCAGTAATCAGTAACCAACACACAATGGCAAATTATTATTTGCAGTACATTTACATCTAATAGCATGGATATTAACGATGTAGTCAAAATGGGAATTTAAGTGAATCTTCGATTCCAAAGATTCAAATTTGAAGGAATTCTTTTCACATAATATTTTTATTCTAATAATGCAAGTGAAATACATACTTCAGCATAGTAAACTCTATTATTTGTCTTTGCATTTAATAATAATAGCAATAATTTTTAAAAATCCTGTGCCAACATATACATATTGAATGAGACAAGTCAAAAAAATACAATGTAGACAAGAAATATTTTCATGTACAATTCATTGTCAATTAGGATTTTATTCACCTAATACAGCAATTTTCTGTACATAATACACATTTTTTTCCGTGCAAATTCATCAAAAATGTAGGGTGCATATTATACATGGTTACAAAGTTCTCATATTTTTATTAGATCACATTTGAAGTAATCCCAATGTACTAATAGGTATTCAATTTTACAATTTTTAATAAAATATACAATGAATCAATTTTATTTATTTGTTAAAATGAAAATCTAAACACAGTCCCTCTTGTCTTGAACACAGTTAGCACTGAATATTTTGAATTGAAAATCACTATCCTCGCTTGATTTGAACAGTTCGTGCGAACCACTGACATCACGCTCGCTGGCAGCATGTATTGCGTTGCCATCGTATTTGTCCTCCTCATCGTCCACTATGCATTCTTCACACATAAGCAAATCGTCGTTGGACCCATCTCTTGCATTTTTTAAAACCTCCCTTAATCACAGATGAATGGATGGCATCCCAGGGCTCTTTAATCCACTGACTTATTAGCGATAACTCTGGTTTCTACGACTTTCCTGAAGTTGTCAAAGAATATGGTCCAGAGTAAAGCCACTCATTCCACTTCTTATGCACCTGTGTGTTAAACAGGCAGTTGCAACTGACATCCATCGCCTGCAACTGGCTTTTCATCCCTCCAGGAATAATGACGAGATCTGTGCCATTCTCATATAATATATCCTTGATTCTATGGCATCTAAATGCATCTAGAACCAACATACGATGTCTACAAACCGCATCTTTGCACCACACATTTTGCAGCCAATCTTTGGTTAAATTTTCATCCATTCAGCCTTTTTATTTGCATGTACGAGCATATTCTGCGGCCATATAACATTCTTAGGGAGAGTTTTTCTTTTAAAAGTAACACAGAAATGTAACATCTTCAAATAACAGAGTTACATATCTTCCACTAGTAGATCGGACGGAATCCGACATGAACGGACATAAAGTTGGGCGAATTGAATACAGACATAGGTACAATGTAGCGACAGTGTAGCAATTCTATCATTTTTTAACAGATATTTCCATAGGCACGCATGGAAGTTTTGGAGGGAAAGAACCTGCTAAAATTAGACCATCATATTGAGAAACCAAAGGGGTATGTAAGAGCAAGGGGAAAAGCCATCCATAGGCAGCATTACTGCTTGCGGAGTGATCGTTCGGGCGCTAAACGGCACGGCGGACAATGGCGTGGAATACCGTTCTCTAAAAGCCGACTGTGTGTTACATGGTGATAAATAAATTCTTACATAGCGCTCGCCATAAAGTCTTATAGTGGGTGCATATTATAATCGGAACTTTTGGTAATACAATTTGCCCAATAAAAATGCTTTAAGCTTCTGCTTAAAGAAAGCAGTACTGCTAGCTCATTTTAAATTCTGGATGTTTGTTGTATAGCCTTACACCCATTTCCTTAGGCTCTTCCACAGTCATTTTTTTTGCTGATTGAGAAAAAATGTATATCATTTTGCCTTCTTTTGGATTTTGTGGAAATAGCATCTTTTCAACATTGAATCTTTGTTTTCCCAAATACATAACACAGTAAACATGATGTGTATGATTATGACAGTCATAATTAATATAAATATCACAAAGTTATGTGGGTACTCACTGTATTTTTTAGAATCCAGGAGCCTAAGGACAGAGGCCAATGGTACAGGCTGAGGAAGGAGACTGACCAGTCGAGGGTCCCACACCAAAGATGATGTAAGGAGGGATAAAATCTCTGAATATAATCCCAGTGTTTCCACATACAGCATAGTAGTGACACGATCAGCTTTCTCTTGAGTAGGAATCTTCCCCAGGCACCTAAGAATTGTGGAGAATAACTATTATTTGAAAAAATTTTAAAACCAAACACACATGGTCAAAAAGTATAATATGCCTTAACCAGGAATACTGGAGTAAGCCTGATACTAAATACCTACCTTGAGATTTGAAAATAATATTTTGTAAATATAAAAAATGCACTTTATTATGGATAAAATGGAATCTGTAAATACTCCAAAAAAGTACAGATATAATGTGAATTACATGGTTCAAAAAAAGCACATCAGAGAGTAGAAACATACCTGCCATTTTAATATGGGAATAAATGCAAAACATACACCATAGAAACTAACTATTATGAAGTCAGCTGGACCAAAAAATCCATGCTTCATATTTTGAGTCTTGTATCTATGAATATTTTTAATAGATTGTGAAAAGTATACATTTTTGTTTCTCCTAACTATTGCAGTCTTGGACAACGTGCTAAAACACAGTCACAACTTGTGAAACCGTTTGTTAAAAAAAAATACATGTATACAATAAAGAATCCTAAAATAACTATTACATCATTGTTCCCTTCGCAAATGCATTAAAGTCTGCAATCATGGAGTTGTCAGAATTCCCACTCATTTTAGAAAACGAGTATCAAGCAAAAATTTTTCAAAAAAACTCAAGCATATATTACAATAAATTGAATAAGAATTTAATTTTTTCAAACCCCAGAGTGTAGAGAGGAGCAACTACTCTGGGCACTTAAGATGGGCATTTGTTTCTAACACCTACGTTATTACAGCAATAGCTGACTCCATCAAGCTTCAAGTCTCTTCATCATGCAATTCTAGGTAAAATGAGTGAGGAACTCAGCCAATGCCTCCTAAAGCTTAACCTCCAAAAAAATCCTCCTCCGGTCATTATTTGGGATGTCTTCCATACCATCGGCTGGATATATCAACTTTGGAGGAAATATTATTTCACTCCAATTCCTAATTCCTTAAAGACTAATGGGGGTGATTTGGCATAATATCCATTCACCATCAGTTTAGGATATGCCATGTTTTTAGTCCCAAATGGTTAGGCTTATGGACATGTGGAATAATAATGTGGAGGTCAAGGAGAATGATTCCAAAGAAAATATACTATTGAGTGTTTGAGGAGATAAATTATGACATCCATGGCTAGCTTTTTGTTTTTAAAGATGGTGATTCACCCACCACCCAAGAAATGCCAGTGTCATACTAAAATTCATTTCTTTATTCAATTACTTTTGATTTCTTTAACCTCCATTGATAAAGTATGATAAGAAAAATATTATTCTTCATACATGCAATGAAGGTTTCTCACAGGGCAGAGCCTCAACTAGGGCTTAAACATATTTTAAGGTACAACCAATCCTGACTTCCAATAAATATCTACAAAACGGTAAAAAAAATTGTTACTTTTTTACATTTTTTGTAATATTTTCCCTTTTTTATGACTATCCTAATTTTTCTAACATACAAAATATCTAGTACAGAGATGTCATCTGCCTCCTCAAAGGATGTTTTTGGTGATTGCAGCACAATTTGGAGAGAAACTCCATTTGAATCAATTCTTTCTTCCTCATCACTATTGCAGTCATTCACACACATTTTATGTTTGCAGTTATGGCAGTTGAGATGATGGCATTGTCAATTAGAATCTGATATCCTTACTCTTCATTGTTATGCCTAAGCATAATGTTAGCCACTGGTAAGTAAGCTAAGGTGTAATGTTAGTCACTGAGTCTCTCTGGGGTACCCTCTCAGTTATCCTCAACTTATCTGGAATATCTTTATACTTCCTTTTTCCAGAAAATAAGATATTTTGAGTCAATTATATTCAAGAAGGAATACATATATTGATACAAGACAAGCCCTAGTCAAAAAAACACTGAGTAGTGAATAAAGGTCTCGTGGGTATTCCACTGGGTTAGTAGCCCCATATCTCCCAACATTTTGGAGAATGACTTGTTATCTGAAGCATTGGGAGATATGGAGCTGTTAACCCAGGCAAATAACCAAGAGACCTTTATTCAGCAGATATGCCAGGAAAATCTTAAGATCTTTCACTGAGTAATGATTCAAGGAATTCCCCATAAAGCAGGACTACAAAGTTTCACTGATCCAGGTGTAATGTAGTGGAAGTTCATCATAATGAGAACAACAAATTGACTTTTCCACAACTTTTTCTCTCCAGTACTACGTGTTTTGACTCACAGAGTCATCATTAGATACAAGACAATGAGAATCAGTAGACATTGTATTTATATTGTTGAAGGAAGGGGTGGGTATAGGATAGAAGGTAGGGGGAGTTCTAAAAGCCACAGAACCAAAGAGACTGGGAAATCAATCTCTTTGGTTCCAAGGCTTTAGGAACTCCCCCACCTACTATCCTATACCCACCCCTCCTTCAACTATATAAATGCAATGTCTTCTGTTTCTAATTGCCTTGTACCTGATGACGACTCTGCAAGTTGAAACACATAGTACTGGTAAAAAAATGTGGAAAAGTGCGACTGTTGTTCTAATTAAGCGGAACTACTCTTGTGTGTCATTGAATTGCCTGAGACAGGAAAACCTTTTGTGAGGGCAAATAATAATATTTTTATTTGCCCAAGGATCACAATATTACAGTAATTAATACTTGATATAAGGCACATCAAGGGTGAACGTAGCAGTTTTGAAGCCTTGAACATGGCCACTGACTGTGAGAGCAAACATGAGCATGGGATTTGGGTATTCGAATGTGGCATCTCTAATCAAAGAGTAAAGAACTTTACAAAGTTGGTTTTAAATAATATAAATATCCTACAGAGTTGTCTTCAGGATTTTAGGGCTAATGAGTATAAATTTCTTCGTAAGGATAACTTTGTGTTGTTCCTGCATTAAATGCTGATTACTCAATACCCAAAATTAGGGTTGAATGTTAACTGAAGCTAACCTGATCATAAAAATAAACTCTAAAAATTGTGTTGCAATGGGAAATTTAGTCACACTATGTGACTACATTCACAATTGGCTCATCGTGTTAAACAACCTCGTGTCAAGTACGTGTGCAACACTGAAGATCAAAGTGGATATGGAAAGAATCAACAGAGGAGGAATGAGAATAAATACCTTACAAAGAGGCAGGAAACCTACAAACAAACATGAAGGAAAGGTACAAATAGCAGTGCATACCCAAAAAGTCTTCGGAATAGGGATCCATTGTCTTCCCACATAGCAGAAGATATTACTTTTGGTTTCAGAGCCAAAATATTCTGAAGCAGTTTACAGGTGGCTTGTACAAGACCTGGGGTAGACCATGCCACCCTCTTCGTTTCCCCAGCCACTTCTTCATCAGCCACAGCCATCGGAGAATTTGACACCAATTTGGATAGGGAGTATCCAAGAAAGAGCTGTGATGCAACTAAGCCAATTTCTTGGAAAAGTAAACCACCTTTCACCAAAATGTTCAAAGCATCATCTGGTATCTGTGAATGAATAAACAGTAAATGAGCTGGCGAGAGAGGCTGAAGTGCAAGGGCAGTTAGAAAGAAATAACTGCAGCTATAATTAAGACAACTTGAATTGAGAAATAATTAAAATAAATGAAAGCAGGTCAAGTGAGACACAGGAAAATTAATGTACAGTAGAGTCTCAATTACCCTAGCCCTGATTTACCAAAGTTACATATTATACATGTCGATATTTAGTTGGATCTCAGCATTATTAAGCCAGATACGTATGAGCTGTAATTTAATTTTTGGTTGCCTTATCAGAATTTCTAAAGCCCACTTCATTAGATTCAACAGTTATTTGGAGGATGCCATCCCTGCAGATATTTCCAGCTGAGATGCCAGTAAAAAAACAGGTAAAAAAGAGAGAACTACTTCCAAACAATTGACATATATTTTATGGTAAAAAAGAGCTATTTTGTTTGAAGAAGTCATCTCTTGAAAAAGAGAGGTATCAGGCATGATGTGCTCAAATTTCAACAGGATGAAGACAGGCATTACAATTTTCCACAGGTAAGATATATTGTGTCCTAGGTTTTGATGTACTGCATCAACACTACAAGTACTACATAGACCTGATGTAGTACATTGAAACCTAAGTAGCAACAAACATATTTCACCAGCGGAAAATTGTAATTTCTGTTTTCATCATTTCCTCAAAATGATTTTTGAAATGTAAGTATAGCATTGGAGCACTAATCTGGGCTTACAGAACCTGAAGTTTTCTCAAAATTATATATAATACTTTTTGTGTTCAGATAACTTTCCTTTTAGTTGGCAGTATTACAGAAAAAGTTATAGCAATTCACATCATGGGTTGCTTTGATCAATTGTGAAAAAAAGTTATTCGAAAAACAATCTTTGCATGTTTATATAATCCTACAATTTATTTCACCAACAATTATTAAATAGAAAATCATTTCAGTCATCATTGATGAACAGCCAAAAAACAGGAGAATTCAGATGAGGCTTCCTGTACATGGGAAATGTGGCACTTCATTCAATAATCTGACTAGAACATCAATCTTAATATTACTTTTTTTATTGCCCTCCCATAAGACTTTTTTATTTACTTGAATATGCATTCCAAACTTGGTATACATTTTCAGGGTTGAGGGCAAGTCTACATTTTCATTAATCCAATTTTGCATTGCCATTGGAGGTGCCTACTGCTCTACTTCCACTGAAAACTTCATTGTGGCAGTAAGCTACAGGTGAGCTCTCCTTCATTCATTTGTTTCTTGGCTTTATCAAGGAACGACTGTGATTTTTGTACACATAAAGACACATTTTCCTGCAACAAGGTATGAATGTTACCAGGTTAATTTCATAATTCATTCATAGATCCTTCAATAGTCCCTGAGTTTTGGATTAACTGAAGTGGCCTCATTTTCCATTAACTTAAATAACTGAGACCCGAAAGTAACTGCATTAGACTGCAAATATATTTTACCTTTCCAGAAGCAGAAATAAGATTGGTCAGCAGAAGAGCAGCATGTTCTCGGACTATATTACTCTCACATTGATCAAGGAAGAAGCTGAAAAATAAATTATAGCAACAAAAAAATAACATATTGCTTTCAACAACACATAAATGGAGCTAAGGTTAAGCAAAAGAAGCAGAAAACTAAATTTCAGACCACATTAGTCAATAACAAGGAACAGAGACGCCATACAGAAGCAATGACTACAATAGAAATTTTAATCAAAAGGTAAGAAAGCAAAATGGGACTCTATTTGAGTCATAACAAAATCATCTCACAGCAAAAGGTGCAAAAAGGGATAGGGCATTTGATCTACACCTTGACCTGAACCCAGATTGGAAAAGCTAATCACATTAAGACCCCAAAAGAAAGAGTAAAAACGTTCTCTGATACAAATTTATTGCAAGACTGAACCCATGTAGAAGCAGTTTTTACAATCTTGTTGATTTGGTAACTATGCATAGTGCTACGACAAGCAGGCCTGTATCTGGAAGAAAACTACTATGAATAAATTTAACTCACAAGCATCTGAGATAATACGATAAAGAAGCAAAAATCTAGGCAATCAGGATGCAAGAAACAAGTTGGTTCAAAGCATTTTGGACAAAATACTGGCTGAAGTAATTGTCTCATGATCTTACTGGAATTAGTAAGAATTCTAAAAACAAAACTTGATGTGAGACTAAGTTTCATATTCCTGTAGGAAAATCTATGAAAATTTGCGAATCCTTTAAGGGAATGGCAATTTTAATATTTATCACTCTGTAAGCATTTCAACAAGCTATGATTACGTATCAGACTATAAATGAGACTATATGACAGAGGGCATGACAAAGCTAGAGCTAGCCTTGTTCATGATCATCACTCAGAGTATGCCTAAGTCCACCACAGTTAATCACAGCATGAGTGGTTTTTCACTAACTGGTCCAACCACCAAGGATTGAAATGTGAAGTTGGTAAGCCAATGTTTATCATAAGGTAGCATCTAATTGGTGCAAAGCTAAGTTGCCATGACTCATGAACAATTATTTTACCCTTTCATGGAAAAATAAATCCATGTTGTTTTCCTTCATGTAAAAAAATTATAAAACCTTACTAATTTGTAAAAGGAATACTTCGTCCTCTCTTCAAGTTGGTGTCATAGGCGTGAACATAAAAATACAATGCTCCAGTAAAATTACAGCATAATATGCACGTGTTAGCTGATTCACTGACACCCATAATGTTTGCCTTCATCAGGCACAGCCTGTTTCAATTCGGTTCCACTGAGTCTGAGGAGGGCTATGATCCATCTGAGGTGGCCAAGCAAATGAAGTGCACATGCATGACTATCACTAAGCCAGTCCGTAAGATTGACAACATTAGAGACCTGAAGGTCAGGCTGAATACAGTTACTGCAGAATTCAGTCACTTACCAAGAAAAATAATGAAGCAAAACTTATAATAACAAACAGAATAAAATGACACACAAATACCTAAGAGCAGCCCCCCAAACTCCTCCAGCAAAACCACTAAGACCTTCCTCCAAGAGCCTAAAGCCAAGAGGTGGCTCAGTTGATAGCTGCTGACTGCTACAGCTTCTTTTACTGCCCTTTGTTGTGGGAACGACATGAGCTGGAGAGGGTATGGCTGCAATTCCTCCAGCCAGTTGAAGAGCAGATGCTCGAACCACTGGATCTCGGCTGGACCAGAGGGGAAGGAGCCAACTTTGGATGCTACTGCACCGGTGCCCATGGAGGTGAACCCTGTTGTCACTTGTTCCTGCGTTCATCAAAACTTTTGACCAGATCATCTCCCAGTCAACCTGAATTTAATCATAAGAGAAACTACTGATTACGATAAAACCTCACACATACATTATCTCAGAACAACAAATTTCCTGTTTGAACAAGAGGGTTGTGAGCCAGCAATAAGTTTATGGAAATTAAGACTAAAAAGTATTCTAAGTCTTATACAGTAGAAACTTGAAATTATGAAGTGGAAGATGGAACGACATGGGGGAAATCCAAAAAATCGGAAGAATCGACCTCTCCATCCACACACCACGGAAATCTACATATTAACAACTAACTTTTCATTTTTTTCAATGAGTAAGAGATGAGGCAATCAAATGTCTTCGCAAAACTTTCATGCAGTTTGGACTAAGCCTATGAAGCTTCATAGAGCATTTTTCTATGTCATTTCTCAACTAGAGAACTCATAATTCTGGCATGAGCAATGTATTGCGATACCAGTAATATTGATTTATGCATACACCAAGGAAGTGTGCAACTTGTGCAATCATTTACACACGATATAGAAATCAGAGGAATATATTTTCATTAGAAGAAGATCATATGCTCCGTGCCAGGCATAATATATTTACCTATATTAAGCTCCGACAGTAAACAGAAGATTCTCTTGTGGATGCTATGCCATGGATGCATGTTATATGATTTTTACAAAAAAATGATATGCCCATTAATTTTGCAAAATAACAATCATCATTCTCCCTTGGATTCAGCTTATTTGGAAGTGGCTATTTCCGATATGATGAAGCTAAAAGAAGAGCTTATAGAAGAGTTCAGTTAAATGTGTACCTCCTTTCAAAAGTAAATTGTACATACAAGCCACACACTTAACGGTGAAGGTGAGATAGTTCTTTTACACTTCATCGGCTACTCACGATGCTAACATTACACATCAATGATTTTCATTTTTCACTCTACTACGCGAAATCTTCAGTTGTGGTTCTACTCACATTAGGTTGACTGCTCTTCATTCATTTAATCTCAGACTTCATTTAAAGATTTGATACTGAATCAAAATATGTCGGATATTTTTGCTTATCACTAATAATAATAATAATTTTATTAACCTTCAGTTTTACAAGGCAAATCAGTGCAAAAATTGATTAATGTTGTTACACATGAAATTTGACATACGTATACATTTAGGTGGATTAGAATACTGAGGCTAACAAAAATGCCTATAATGTGAAAGCACTTTTGTCATTTACAAATACATTTAATGAATAAAATGCTTTTTTACATAGAACTTGTTTTACCAAAGAATAGAATTTTTTATTATCTTTTATTGTTTTGATTGAATCAAGTACCTTATTAAAATATTGAATTCTAGTATACAATACACTTTTTTCATAAAATGATTTTTTGTGGAATATACTATTAAAATTATTAGAATGTCTAGTTTGGTATTTGTGACAACTCAGATAGGGCGTGTATAAATGAGGGTTATTTTTAACAAACATGATTATATTTAATATGTAGATACATGGAAGAAATCAGTATTCTATCTTTGATGAAATGACTTTTATAAGATTCGTAGGATTTCAGGTCATTTAAGACCCTTATTGCTCTTCTGGATCCTGAATAATCTCTCTACATGTACAATTGGGGCTTGGCCCCAATAGATGACACCATATTGCAGTACGCTGTGCATGATAGCATAATACAGTGCTAAAGCTCCTGCCTTAGAACAGGTTTCCACAATAATCCTGATAGCAAATAGAGTTTTGTTTAGTTTATTACAGATGTTGTTTATGTGGCAACTCCAGTTCAGGTTGGTATCTATATTTAAACCTAAAAATTTGAGACAATCAACATTAACATATGGTAAACTATTTTTGAGCCTTAAAATATTTTCTTTGTGTTTTGAGGAAATAGACACTGAATAATAAAGTAACTGTGTTTTGCTATCATTAATTATTACATAATTTGATAGAAACCAGTTTTTGGCTTTGCTTATGGTTTCCAAGACTTCGTCTGTTGCCTTATCAATGTCTGTTGTATATATCCTCATAGAGGTATCATCAGCATACATAGTGGATGGTATAGTATTCATGTAGCCAAAAAAATCGTTTGTATATATTAGGTAT
Organism: Ceriagrion tenellum; assembly: GCA_963169105.1. Taxonomy (NCBI): domain Eukaryota; kingdom Metazoa; phylum Arthropoda; class Insecta; order Odonata; family Coenagrionidae; genus Ceriagrion; species Ceriagrion tenellum. Next base: position 55,258,724 of record OY720639.1, on the reverse strand, counting down.
TTATCCTCTGTTTACGACCACGCAAGGAGACTTTCGTCCGAGTATTGCAGTTCCAGGTCAGGCCATGCCCCAAGCCAGAATCAGCTCTTTCCCTCCTTTCCCCATTGCGGTGGGGGTTACTCCATTCACCCTCTCATGAAAACAGCTGAGAGCACCATGGTCTCGGAATAACTTACGTCACTAGGGAGGTTGATCTAGCTGAGAGTCAAAGCCAAGGGATGCGTGCAAACAATAAACATTGAATGAATCATCGGCTTAACGCCGTATAGTCACATCTTACCTTCCACCTCCCTTATCTCAACCGTCTGCATCGTCGGAGAGGGAGGACATGACTCTGGAGCCTGTAGGCTTTTATCATGAATCAAAATATGCCCAAAAAACAATATTTTTGCTGTGTTAGACTCATTGGCGAGCACATATTCCTTGAGATTGGGAGGAGGGGGAAATCTTAAGGTCCCAAGAGTTGGTAAGGGGGGTCTGCAGACTCCACTAGTGACATCGCATCTAGACCTAGTATTGAGCGGGTGGGAGGGGGGGGACACAAAGGTGCCTATCCTTCTGGAGGGCTGTTACGGGGGGCTTCGGTGTAAGGGAGATGGCTCAAGCAGGGAATAGGGGCAGGGAGGGTCACTTGAGGGGGAAATATGGCCAAGGTGGTAGGGAAGGGAAGCGTTTGATAGGTTCCCCACAAAAGAGAAAGAAAGGTGATGGGGGAGAGTAAGCGGAGGTTTTGGAGCATTCGAGATGGAAAGCTGGGTGAATTTTCCTGATAGGCTTTGCCGGGAGGGGAAAAATAATATGGGAATGGGAAGGCATTTTCATTTCACATTTTCTTAATTTCCAATCCATTCTGCAAATCTCAGAAAAGGGAATCAAGAAGAAATACAAATGAATGTTTACTATAAATATACTTAAGTTCTTCTGTTGACAGAATCACTCATTCAACAAAAAAATCAGTTATTTGTTCTTGAACTTTGCCACTCTCCACAGCCGCTTCCACAATGTCCTCTTATAAGGATAAATACAAACTGAACTGGGAGTTGACATTATTAATACCTAATTTGGAATTGATATAATGTATCGAGAGCAAGAAAAACTTCATTACTTTTGGGAGAGATCAGGACTAGGTCATTTTCATCTTCGTCGCTGCTTTCCTTACTGGGCCCTGCCACTGGCTCTTCCACTGCCGGCTGTAGCGTTTGATCTTCACAAGCTAGGAGATCATCATCTATCAACATATAATTGCTGGGGACTGCAGTCAATGAACTGCCAACTTGTGACAAGTAATTTTGGAAAACACTTGCCAAACCTTTTACCTCGCTATTCATTTCATCCTGTACCAACCTCTTCCTAAAGATTAAAATTGACATATAAATATTCATTACTGGCACTAACAAGAATGCATTCACAATTAAGGTATTTTTATCGAAGACTAACCTCAGGAACAGGATAACCAAGTGCTGGAAAAGGGAATCCAGCCACTCTCTAGAAATTAATAAATGTTTTTGAGGATATCTCATTCCATGGCTCCCTTCTCCACATATCTTCAGCAACAAAATGTTGAATCTGGATTTGAAATTGCACAGCCAGCCAACGGAATATTTAATGTCTGACATAAAGGAATTTTTCCACCTTCTGTTAAATGATCGGGCCACTTACTGGAATATTCTGCTCAAGACACTTGCAGAAGAAGGAGAAAAGTTCATTTTCAATTTCAGTGAACTTAGCGCCACGTAAATTTTTCCTTATCGGTGATACCCCCTCCTCCACTTTCTCCAGAATTTTAGCACAGTTGGCGACACTTGATGAAAGCATTGACAATGACACCCCAAAATTTTCCGCAACAGCACTTTTGCTTAACTTATTTTATTCAACTTTTTGAATGATTTTAACCTTCTCCTCCAACGACATTCCCCTTCTCTTTCTCTTTAATTGTGATGGTTCCATATCCATGACTGTTAAAACACTCAGAACTGGTCCTCTGTTAGACCCAGGTAATAGAGTGCCTCTTCGGAACTCCTTTCCTCAACGCCCCAGCCCAAAGATCCCACCCAATTGGTATCCTGCCTCCACACTGGCTAGGTACCAAATAACCTCTACCCCAGATGTTTTCCACGAGTATTGTCCGATAACCCAAGGAAGAGATGAAAGCGCCTCTAATTGGGCTAGGATGTTGACGAGGCTTTCTGCCCACTCTGATGGCATGACTTTAGGTGTCACATAGGATGGTTTCACTTATCCCATTCTTATTTGTATCTCTAATTAGGATTAAGCTACAAAATACTTATCAGATTCTTCATCAATCTGCAGGAATGCAGCTGAGCTCTCTTTCAGGATATTTCTTTCGATCACTGGATTGGAGCGAAAGGGGAGGAGGGTACACCTTTTTCAATATAAATATAAATGGGTGCTTGAGCATTTTTTCCCCATTGATTACACATGTGTCCAGAACTATTCATTCTTTAGAATTAATATGTATCAAACTAAGAGGTTGTATGAACCAAGAGAACTCATATTTTCTCTACTTTTCTCAGCTGTTGGCAACGGATGAAGGGAAGGGCAATGCTTACAAGAGCCTTACTTGATGACTGCACCAAAACACTCAATGAGGATGATAAATTAAACCAGAGTCTTTCCATGATATATATTGCCAGCCAAGCCAGAATAATTATGCCAAGGAGCAAGGTTGAGTGTGATCAGTCTGATATAGTGAGAAAAAGCTTCCTTGGATGATATGCACGACTGAATTTCCGCTTAAACGCCATGGCATCATCTCCGAACCCTGTCAAAGTTTTTGAGCACACATGTACAGCAAATGACTTCTGTAATAGGAATACAAATCATGGATTTATGTTCGGGAAAAACGGGAATGAAAAAATGCCAGAGATCATGAGAGTAAAAGGCTGGTAGAAGCAATTAGTCTCTCCTGGGCGAGTAGGTTTTTACTAGACTAATTTACGTTTTTTTTTACTTGTTGTCGGTACCTCTGGACTCAAAGTAACAAATCCAAACGCATTTTGGCCTGATTGGTGTCATATTTTATGATTTACTATGACTTTAATTAAAAGTCTTCCTTCCTACTGCAGCATTGAAAAGCGTATTATTGTTCATATAAGTCACATTCAGAGCATGATGTATTCGGCAATGATGATCAATGTCTTAACTCAGACAAAGAGCGCCTAAAAAATGCTGCTGTGACCCATCATCATTCATAAAAACAAGTAACTTTTTCATGTAGGGACTAAGACCCAAGGTTTGTAATTTCAAAACTTCGTTATTTCATAATATCACATACTAATACATGCATTTAGATATCCTTTTGGTCAGGACCGAATATTTTGCTTTGTAAAATCAAAATTTTATAATTTCGAGTGTCTACAGTAACTCCATTAGGCATAGTTTCAAGAGCATGATACATTTTGACAAATTTTGTGGATATGGGAACTAGCCATGGTATTATAGATAGAGTTGCAATTTAAAAGCCTTAGGGGTATGGTTTTGCATTACGGTCAATGCAAATGATTTTTTCTGTAGAATTTCCATGCTTATGATTCATTTCTTAGTTTAAAAAAATGCTAAACATTCCTAAAAACTACCCCTTAAAAACTTGGTTGCCATGTTTAACGATGCCAAATAGGATTGCATTCTATGTGTTTGTCTGCATAATTAACAATACAGCTGCCAGAATATCTGCACAAATGATTTCACAAAACTGTCAAGCACATCAGTATCCTCTTCATCGTGCCAAGGAAACCACAGTATAACATTCCATCTGACAGATAGGGCATTGCACTTAATACTTTCACCACATCAACTGATTTCTGGTCTCACTAATAAATCAGCTCTCCACAAAAAGATCTTCACTAATTTTTGTACTTAGGAATAACATTCACATTATTTAAGCAGATATTACAAAATAATTGAGATCCATTGCTGTACTGTAGTAAGTTTACTACTACAAATTCAATGCCTCTGGGGATATACTCCATCTCCACCGTAGAAGGAAAATAGTTTTTGAGCTAGTGGGATAAAGTTGAACACTGCATTCAACATGAGAAAATATACATGTATGTATATTCACTCAGTATCTCAAACAGGTTAGAGTTCTCTCCACACAGCAATGACCTAAAGATAAGCATTTCCACCTATAATTTTCTAGTAACATCATAACTTAAACTCAGGCCCCCCATATGAGAAGAATGAAGGAAGAACAAAGGAGGAGCAAGATTGGAAAGCACTCTGTAAAGTATGGAGGTAGGGTAGAGAGAAACTCAGCATCATCATTAGCCTTCTCTCAATGAAAGGTTCAAAGGTAGCACCATTCAACTTACCATTCAATGGACAATGGGGGCCTTCCAAGTGAGATCATCCAACACTATGTGTCTAATCAAAATGACTTACTTTAAGTAATTTGACACCAAATTCAACAAAATTTTTCCAAAAATAAGATGATTATTGATTTCAGCAATCACAGTCCAAATTGGATGCATTCAATTAGCAAGCATATCATTTTTTCAATTCTAAAAATTATGTGCAGGCCAAATTTTGATTTCAAAAATCTGAAAAAAAATTTAATTTCAGCACATCTCCATGTATGAAAAAAATGTAAGAAAAAAATTGATGAAACCCATGCCATGAGTACACAAACCCTTTCTGAAATTATGTGCTTTAACATGAAATGAACCAAGGTACAGTTCCAGACATGCTCTCCTAATAGTGCCTGAGTAGGGATCAGAATTCTAAGGAAAATCTCCACTTATGTCAGGATTCAAACCCCAGTCCTTTGAGAAGGGAACCCCCAATGACCCAATCTACTAGCATCAATAAAAATGCAATAGATGGCAACTCACCTCCTCTGACATCGTCGACAATTCTTGCATCCCAGATAAAACATGGTTGAGGCATAGGAGTGCGCTTCGAGTGATGCTGAGGCCCATAAATGACCCCATGACTTCCAAGCTCTCCTCTGAAGCAATCTCATTTGGGATGCCCCTTTTCATTTCTTGAAGGCACTCCCTCCCCTGCCCCCAATCCTGAAACTCTGGTTTCGTGTCTTCTGATGCCCAAACTGGAAGGGACTGACCCCCATGTTGGAATGCTGTCAACAGCTCAATGAGGCCAGAAATCAGTCCCTCCCATATCAACTCCTGAGTGAGGGACTTCTTCTTACTAACTGATTCAGTGACCCTATGCAATCCATGACACCAACCTGAAGTTCCAGTCAACTGAACCAGGCATGACAGGGCCCATTCCAAAAATGCTGCAAAGATTAATAAAAATAAATTGTACCTTTGAGCAAATTTAACACATTATTTTTCATTTGCACATGCCTATTTAAAATATGTGATTATAATTTTGGTTAAAAATGCAACCATGATTCATTTGCACCAATACAAAAAGGAGATGCTCATACTACTACTCATTCGTATCCTATTTTCAAAACACTTAATATTCCACCATTGAGACGTTTATTAGCTTTAAAAGCACTAAGAATTTTCCAAACTCATGGTGGTGAATTAATTACGCCTAGATCATATTTGTTAAGAAATAATCATAAATAATTAATACCCAAGCCTGAAATGGAATTGTTCAGAAAATGCCATAAATACTTGGTACCTAACATATTTTGAACTCTACCACCTGATATTTCAAATGCAAATAGTGCATGGAGGTTAGATAGATTATTGATAACCGAATGATAACTTAAATTGCATGATGACTGGAGAGATGCCCTACAGTAACAGGACAATTCTCTCAACATTTTAGTTCACCTACTGAGCAGGAACGTAACATTTAATCTATAAGTTATCTTCTAAGGTTTATTAAGAACATTATTTGTAGGGATAATTTCCATTATGCTTACTTCTTGGGGGTGGAAGCAATGCTCACAGCAAAGCGCAGGATAAATTTGGCCAGTTTCTTTCGAAGGGCAGATGATAACAATGCTTATGAAGGACACTGCTGTCTGTTGGTTTAACTGTGCTTTTTATCAAAGTTATCATTATTTTATATTATCTAGTTGCCTTACATAACTTAGGCATAGGGAACATCATAAATATCAATAAGTATGTGAAGTAAACAATAAATATAAATAAGTATATGAAGGGCCAACGAGAGTCCATAGAAGAGAACTTCCTTACTACAACATGAGAGACAAAACTTTTGCAGGACAAATCCGAGGATACACCACAAAATCTGTGCTTCAGAAAACAAGAAGGAAAATTAGCACTGACCATTCAGGAAAACTGTCGAGTGCTAGCGCAGATTTTTCTCTGATCTTTTCAATTGCCCTAAACTAAGCACAAGATTTCCCAAAGAAAATTGCACCAACATCAACCCAGAATCACCACCACCAACACAGATAGAGATCCACAGACATACAGAAACTGAAAAATAACACAACTTCTAGTGAAGATGGCATCATTGCAGAGCTACTGAAAAACCTTGGGCCAAAGTCAGTACGGGAACTCACACAAATCATTGGGAATATCTGGCAAACAGAAAAATTGCCAGATGACTGGGAAAGCGCTCTTATCCATACACTACACAAGAAAGGAGACAAAACGGATACGAATAACTACAGAGGAATTTCCATATTACAAGTTCCCTACAAAATCCTCTCAGCATGCCTTCTCCAAAGAGTACAAGAGCAACTAGAACACAAAATTGGCGAGTACCAGGCAGGCTCCCGCCCTGGTCGCATGTGTACAGAACAAATCTTCAACTTGAAAGCAATATTGAAATACTAAGCAATTAGGAATGCCCCGATCATATGCAGGTCCATTGACTTCAAGAAGGTGTACAATTCTATTGACTGACAATCTTTGCTTAAAAATTTAGAAGAACAGGGACTCGATGCAAAAACACTGCGATTGATCAAACAGACATTGACAGATACAATCTCGAAAGTCAAATTTATGGGTGAAATTTCTGGACCTTTCCAGATCAAAACTGGAGTACGCCAAGGAGATGGGCTATCTCCACTCCTCTTCAACTTAGTCCAGAATAAAGTCGTCAAGGAGTGGGAAAAAGAACTGATAAACCAAGGACATTGGAAACCAACATGATTCAGACGACCCAAAGATGACGTAGAAATTTCATGCCTAGCTTTCGCTGATGATATAGCCATACTCGCAGATAATGAAACAACAGCAGCCAAAGAGATAGAAGTCCTCAAGGAATGTGCAAAGAAAGTCGGCCTACAGAACTCTTTCAAATAGAACGAATTCTTCCGCTCAAAACTAGACATCGAAGTATTGAACACACATTGAACACAAAATATGGCAAGATAAATGGAGTCACACATTTTAAATATCTGGGCGAGATCCTTGATCCCACAGGAGGAGAGAAGATTGTACAGAAGACTCGATTACAGAAAATAAAGAGGGCATATGGCAAGATATACAATATCTATAACAAGAAATGCATCTCCATAAACACAAAGATCAGGCAGTACAACACTGTAATCAAGCTGGAGATTCTATATGCAAGTGAAACTCTTACCCATCATATAAAAAGAGATATGGAGAACATACTGAAGGAAGAGCGAAAAATCATGAGGAAAATTCTTGGCCCAAAATTAACAGAAGAAGGGTATAGACTGTACTCCAGGAAAACTACAGAGATGTCCAACCTAGCAGCAGATATCAGAAAAAGAAGACTGCAATTTTTTTGGACATATCAATAGACTTCCATGGACAAGACTCATCAAAAAGGTCATCACATATTTACAAGGTGTCAAATCAACAATATCATGGTTGTCACAAGTCAGAGATGATCTAGAAAAAGCAAAAATAGACCCTAGAGAAATTGAAAAAAAAATCACCTACAGAAATAAGATACACCAGTGGAACGTAACACCAGGGAACGAATTCCCATAGAAACCTGGGCCAAAGTGGACGGAAGAGAGAAAGAGAATCCACGGAGAAAGAATGAGAGAAGTGTGGAAGATAAGAAAGGAACTAAGAAATGAGTCATAATGCTTTGCGTGATCCAACAGGGTCCATACTCAACTAATAATAATAATATCATACAATAACAAACTGAGACATATACAGAATTAAGATACATACAGAGGAGGAAGTCATTGCTCAGAAAATTCCTCAAGGTCGTACCAGCACACTTCAATCAAATATTCTTTTAGCTCTTTTTTAAATAGGTACGCAATCTGTAATACCTAGCTTTATTCTTATAAGTAATATGTTCTAAAGTTTTACACCCATAGAATTTGGTTGTTTAGGTTGTTTGAACATGTCTTAAGTATATGATGCTTCACATGAAAATCTTTACAACCTCTTGTGTCATAAGTGTGATATTCTTCTAAGGTGAATCTGTCCTCAGACAGGTATCAATTGAATTGCTCCCTATATGCTCGTCTATCCTGTGCTGTCTCCCTCATCTCTTTGTTACTCCTTTTTTTAATACTTTTACTTTTCATACAAAAATTTTTAGAAAATAAATAAATTTTTAGTCTTCCTGAGCAAAACTTGCTCATCCCGAAGTGCTTATGTACTTGTGATGTACCTTGGTAGACACAATAAGTAAAAACTTAAAAAGACTGACACTATAAATGAAAACATAAACACAATAGTTCAAATCCTTTTGGATCAAAAATCCACTTTAAACAAAGACTTCTTTGCTTCTCTTTTCAAATCACTCACGCCATTAACCTGTGCCAGATTATCCCACCAAATATTTAATGGTATTGGCACCACAGCACACAGTCTCTTCTTTCGCATTACATATTATTAAATTTTGGCACATTATAAATATGTTATCTTCTGAGTTCCATGTCATTATCTATAGTTCTTGTATTTCACACTAAAATAATTGCTAACAATTATAAGGTAGTCAAACAGTTTTCGGAGGTAAGATATTTAATTTATTATAAATTTGAATCAACTGCACAGTGAAACTTTATGTCCACACTATAAATAGTCTTGACAATCCTACGTTGCAATTTTTAAAAATTGGATGTGTACATGATTGCAGTATTTTTCCAAGTATGTATACCATATCTTAATAAAATTCCATTCATAAAATCTATCAACAAATTATTTCCTCATCTTCCTCTCCCTCTCTTTCCCTCAATCTTTCCTTCTAATATTCGTTTCAGCAAGCAATCTTTCCTTTGGAGGTGTCCCATCCAGATCACCCTCCTCTTTCTCACTGATCTCAAAATATTCCTTTTCTCATTTATCCTTGCCAACACTTCCTCGTTTCTCACTTTATCACTCCATTTTAATCTTTCCATTCTACTCTATAGCCACATTTCAAGATCCTATAGGTATTTCTCATCTTTCCTCCTGACTATCCATGTTTCGGCTCCATATAGTAAGAAAAACACGGTTATTCATTCATCCATTCAGTGTCTGCCCAACCTATGTATTTTACAAGAATGGGCAGAATTTTATTTGACCACAACTAAAAAAGACCTTATTTGCCAAGAATGACATCATAAACTGCAAGTTGATTCATGAGATGCTCTACAGTTTAGGACAATTAATAAAAAGTGTCAGTCACTTATATAGAACAAAAACAATCCCTTAGCCATTGGTATTCGATTATACAATAATTTACCTGTTGCCCTCAAGTCAATACAAGAATATCACGCATTTAAACGCAATCTTAAGGGCTATTTGATATTAAATGCATTCTACAGTGTGGATGAATGAATTGCAGAGTGCAAATAGTCATCTATTCTTTTGTCAGCTGTTTTATCTTTGTACATTTCTACATTTTAATTTTTTTATATCTTACGTATTTTTATGTCTGCCAAAATTATATCATTTTGATGCATTTTGCAAATAGTCATCTATTCTTTTGTCAGCTGTTTTATCTTTGTATATTACTACATTGTTATTTTTTATATCTCATGAATTTTTATGTCTACATGTGTATCATTTTGATGTGTCCTATATTTGTTTCTACAAATCATTGGACAAATAAAATTATTATCATTATAAAAGAAGGTTATTTCGGATGGAAGTACAAGCTGGAAGTTATTTTGGGAGCCAATTTTCATACTTTTTGTCCCCTTTTCACATTCAGTCATAAGTCGCATACTAGTCACCTGTGGATTTTGGCCAAGTTACCCATGCCTTGGGCTGGCACTGATTATCATGCATGTCTCCGTAATTTTAAATTAACTGAGGCAACAAGAGACCAAAATAACTGCTATGACATTCCAATATATTGTCTATTTCACAGCCAAAAAATTAATAGTAGCTGCAAGGAGGTATAGGTATGTTTGTTAACCAGCAAGCTAGGTCAGAATCACACAATACTGGAGTAGTATCATTATACTAGTGACCATGCTCAACCGTTAATGTAAAATGGGATCATGACGCCACACAATCACAGAAGCTTCAAGGTTCCACTTACCTAAATCATAAAAACGTTCAGCATCACCAAACTGAAGGCTTTGAGCAATAAAATAAATAGCATGGGCCCAGCCAACTTCATGTGGGTCAACACTCAGCCCAGCATTACCTGCTACATCACGAATCAGGGACAGAGCTTCTCGGCAAACTGCTCGCCTTGAGGGACAACCATCAAAGGCCTATCAAGAAATAATGCAAAAACCATGTTAACAGCAAAAAAACAACAATCTACATGTGTCCTGCATTAATTATTTATCATGTTTTAAGATTGATAAGAAATGAATCAATATAAAATAACATAATCGCTTGAATTTATAAATGCTTGTTTAAGTTGTTTACAAGGGATGAAAGATTTTTGGAAACTTAAGTGTTTCATTGTTATGACACGTCTTACTTCAGTTAATACATTAGTTTTACAAGAAAAATTAACAGCAAAAAATGAAACTGAACAGAGGATAAAACACAGTAAATGTGCTCCCTTCATGCTGTTGCATGATTCTGAATCCAACAACATGACTATCAAAATAGGAAAAATATAGTAACATGCTGCTTGTTGGATTATGGTGGTTTTCCATTGCTTTCATATCACACCATAACAGCCATTTAGGTACATGCCTAAAACATGTCGGTATTGAAATTGGCATTACTGCACTGATCTCTGCAGTCCCCATCATTACTCTATGTAATATAGGGCTGCAGCATCCTCCAGGTTCCTGACAATGCAACTGGCAGCAGCCACTCACCAAGTAATGGCATCTCACAAAGGTGCACTTCCCACGCTCCCCCAGCTTAGCAAATGTATTCCCGATAAAAATATTTTTTTACCTCTTTACCCCCCACACTGTTCTCAAATCCTGGGTTTTCCTCTCAAAAATTTTTAAATGGCAAACTCTCAAGAGCTGTAACCAGTGGGCACCACTGCATCTTCATCAGTTTTTAAGCATTTTTGATGCACTTTATCCATGGATGGCCCCCATACACCAACCACAAACTCATGTGGCAAGCTTGATAATTTTGCTGCTGTAAATTGAGGTCACCTCACCATCCATGATAAAATCCTCAGGAGAAAAATATTCCTAAGGTAAACTGGTTTCCCTTTTGAATGCGTAATTAAGGTAGGACTTCTTAAGAAAGAACACCAATCACGTGCCTCATACATGAAAGGGAAATATCTAGAGTAGGGGTGAACGGATATCCAATATATGAGATTTTGTTCTGAAGACCAATAAATAGTATGTACATACCTAGTTACAGTACAAGATAGTTGTAATTGGGGCTAAAAACATCTCCACAAAAGTTATTAAAATATTTATTCAATTGATCAAAATATAATTGGAATCAAAATACATTTCCAGAATTAATCCATGGGAGTGCAAATTTTTTAACAAAGTGACAAGCTGCTTAACCTCGTTTGTGTTCGATTATCCTTCTGTATTAGAGGACACTAAATTTATGGAGCTGAAAAAACCTTTCTGTTACAACAACCAGATAGTGCAACTATATATGACAAGTATTTTGGTAACGTCTGAAATGTATGCATATTATTAAAATTTTCCAGAAAATGTGAGGATACAAAATCATGGAAATACAGCTCTATGCTTAAGAAAGATTTAAATGTGAAAATATTTTTTGATGGTGCTCTCTTAATACCAATACTCCAAAAGCCAAATGACTGCCAGTATTCATGTTTTGAGATTAGAATTTCTTAGTCCTGGGCTGGAGACCAATCTATAATCAGAGAGTAATTTTTCTGCTAGCAAATTCATAAAGAAATTCACACAAACTAAGCAAATCAATATTTATGTCCATATTACACAGAGCACAATACTGCACAATTTAAAACTGCATGGCTTTCTCAATCTGGCATGCAATATTTATTGAATTACAGCAGGGGTTATCTTATCATCTTGTACTCATGCATTCGCACATGCCTTCTTGCAGTTCTCTGCATCACATGATGTTATTGGAAATGCCAGTTTGAATACTAACATCAGATTCACAATTACATTCCTTATGTAAAATTAAAAAAAAAACTGGTTTTAGGATGTCATCGAAATTCATTCCCACAAGTCTACCAATTACTCACTTCTCTGACTAAGAAATGACTCACACTTTTTGTAAAGAAACAATAAACAATGGCTGTAACAATGGTCCTACTCTTGAAAAAGATGATGAAAACACCAAAATAATCATTGATATTGACAATCCAAATTTATAGAACTGTAAGCCAAAACCAGAAGCCCAAAAAAATAAAATTCAAATTTTACCATGCAATCTGTTCAAATCCATAGTGTTTTTATTATATTTTATAAAGCTGTAAAATAAAATACTCAAACTTGAAGTCACTACTGATTCCCATGCATTTCATAATTTTGCCAAGAAATAATTTCTGGGATCAAACTCAGTCCCCTAGCCAAATTACTCTGAGATCAGACATGGACCAATGAATTTCTTTCATGTAGTACCTAAAGTTCACCTTCAAAATATGAAAGAATTTGGATGTCTTCGAGGATTCATGGCATCCATTCATCTTGATAGCAATGACATTTCATGTCCATTGCAGGGCACATCTTCAGATAGAATCCAAATGTCATCAAGAAGCTACGTAACAATGTGAAACAATGTTGTGATAAAGGAAGAATCAACCTCCATTGTGAAACATCATGTAGTCAAGAGTTACATAAAATCAAGGTTTAATTTCCATAAATTAGCATTCAGATTCGATCTGAAGATGTCCCTTTGAATGACAAGAAACATCATTGTCATCAAGACGGATGTAATAGGATCGGGAAGCCATCCAAATTCCTACACATCATCAATGCAAAAGCCTACAGAAGACACTTCAAGATATAATTTCTAATTTAAATAATTTTCAAGATAAATTTTACCTACAAATGTAAGAACAATATTTATTAGCACTAATTTTAAGGTGTAAGATGTAAGATCAATTGCAACTGAGGGTCACCAAACCTGTGTTGAGCAGACAGCATCAGGAAATGATGGAGGTGGATTGAAGGGGCACAGCAATGGCTGAAGGGTAGCAGGATTCTGCAGGAGTCCCTCCAACCAACTACTCTGAACCAAGTTGTTTTCCAACCCAAAAATCTGACTCCCAGCCGGCCCATCCACAGCACAGCGCAGGAAGGTGCAGATCTGAACCAACAACTCTGAATCCTGATTATTGGCCGGACTTCTAGACAGGAACCGCCCGAGTGTTGGACTCCATGGGAGTGGACTGGTGTCAGGATTTTTAAAGCTCAAAGAGCCTGTCAAAATACCATTTGAAAATACTTAATTTCCATATGCACAGCTCAATTTTTTTTTACAAATACAGGGCATAAAACAAGGATCCACAAAGGCATGATGTCAATGTTTTCATGGATGAATGAGAGGAAGACACATGTATTGGTAACATCAGAATTATGGCTGGAGATGTAAATATCTGAGTACAACTATATGTAGATGGATGCATTTCTGTCTACATGGGATTGTGGGGGATCCTGAATACCGTCAGTGAAGCAACAGAGGGCATGGATCAGAGGGCAAATGCTTAAAAGAGCAAAGTAAACAGTTATTTCTAACAGGGAGAATGGGAAGAATACCCACATAATGAGGATAAATAATTAAATGGTTGAACAAGCAAATACTTTGAGAACAGGGGCAAAATGTCAGTGAAAGGAGGAAGGATAGATGAGGAGGGTTAGAGATGAGGATATCCCAGTAGGAAAGTTGACGGTACGTGGAACACATTAAGAAATAAGTTTTTTTTTGGGAAGACAAAATTGCCATGCAAAAAAGTTACCTCCAACCACCTTAATTGTACGGAAGTGAAATTTGGGCATGTCAGGATTAGAAATATTTTAGACTACATACAGTCTCGGCATGGGGTATCTGAGAAGTGTTTAATTAATTATGAAGCATGAGTAATTCCAGGTTATAAGACATATGAAACTGTAGTATTAAACATGATCAACATAACAAGTTTTACTTCGTTGCCCTATAACTGAACAAGGCTGAGAAAAAATAGTTACTTCTAATGCTTGCAAACACTGAAAATTTTCTGTACTGAGACTGAAAAAAGGCCACCAAATGGTAACCTGAAAAAAAATAAAATAAAAGTATTTTAAAACTGTTGTAACATATGACTCTGAAAATATAATTCTTTTCCAAAAAATGGTCCAGCTAAAATCCTGGACCACTTAGTATGGATTGACCCAACATCAAAATATTAGTTAATCTATCAGTGAATTTTCGTAGGTTTTTCTAGCCCCCCTTACTTGTATGGGTGTTTTTCTGCAGCATGTTTTTTTTAAACATGGATGTAGAACTATTAATTCCTGAGTTTTTCTCATGTGTTTCCATACCTTTTTTTACACTCTCTGGTAATATTGTGAAGTATTCAAAATGTTTTTGTTACATTACAAATATAAAATTATTCCTCGGTGCAGCCTCAATATCTTTTTCACTTATTTTTTTTATACTTCATGCATACATTGATGAGGATTTGGACAGCAGAGGGGACTTCATGCCTCAATCTCATCCACATAAAGATGGCTTATTCACATTATCATAAATAGTAAACTCATTACTTTCATAATAATTTTTAGCTTCCAAAATCTAACCCAAAAGAAAAACATGTTTAATGGGTAGGTGCTTCCTACTGGGGGCTGGAAGGGGGCATCTATCCCTGGGCACAGTATCTGAAGGCTCTAAATTAATGCTATAGGGTTACAAAAGTCTTTCTGAAGGAAAGGTTTTCTCTCTTATAGGCACTTCCGGAGTTATTAAAGAAAATTTTATACACACAAATATCTATTTTGCATAAAAAATAGTTTTATCAGTCTCACGGCTCACCCTTCACAATGAAGGTCCCAGGAGGGGGCATGAAAATTGACTTTGTCCCCTGGCATTGAGAACCCCAGCAATGCCTCTATCCCTATACCATGGGATTCACAATTATGGAAAACTAATTTACTCTTACCATCTTCTCTTAGGGATGCGTTCCACAGAGACAGGTAACCCATTAACCTGCACAAGGCACTTTCCACTGAAGTATGAGTGGTTGCATTCTGTATCTGAAACAGGAGGGACCGGCAGGACCCAATAATGTCAGTGGCCTTGAGGTTGCAGACTTCAGATGAGGTCATCTTCAAGAGGGGAGGAAATGCACAGGATAGACTAACATTCACACGATCTTTTGGCACCAGAGGCATGAGCTTCTTCCTTCCACCGGCACAAAGCAATTCTTCACCACCAAGCCACTCCCAGCTTCCGTGGAGACGTACCAGCCCCTGCCAGGGGAGGCTGTCTCTTGGCTTCACCTTCCCTCCGGAAACACTCCAGCTCACGCAAGCTTCAGGGATCGGTGCTTCCCGTTCGCCCATCAGCTGTGGGCTGAGCGGACTTGAGGATGTGTGATGACTGTGGCGCCAATGGGTTGCACTCAGGAAGGGAAAAATCAAGTGCATGGTGACTATGTGTGGGAGGGAGAGGTTCTTCACAGAAGCCACAGGGTCTCGGAGGGTTGACGGGAGCACAGATGTGAGTGTGGGAGTTGGGGGAGGGCTGGGCATCAGGAGAAGGATGTAGTTGGAGAAGAGCAGCAGGCACAAGAGGTGTCCAGCATCACTGCGGAACCCTTCTTCCGCATAGAAAAGAATGGTTGCTGAAAATTTTACAGAGAGATGGTAAAGTTAATATTTACTCAAGATAAATGCAGAAATTCTACAGTGGAAAAATATCATTTGGCTTGCACAGGTCTCAAACCCAGATCCCTCCTCATCAGGCAGAGAGCTTAAGCCTGTTAATTTACTGAGGCATCCACTTAATACCTTAATGTGTTTAAGATGTAGCTTTAAACTCATGGACCAGGGTATCAAGCATACGCTTTGACTGCCATAGCATACAAGCCTGACTGTCTTACAAATCTAGCTCCTAGCTCCTTCAAAGCTAACAAAAATCACTGAAGAATAGGATGCCAAAGTAGGCTTAAGTGCTTGGTGGGATATCAAGGGTTCAAGTTTGGGTCATAGCGAATGGCTTATCCTCAGTAGAATTTCCATACTTATATGCACCAGTGAGTGACACTGTGGAGGTAATACAATGGCTAGTCTTCGTAGCCTCAAAATTTGATTAGGGGCCATTCAAAAACCACGTGGTCGTTTTGGGGTTTGTGATGTGCCAGAATCATGCATTAGAAGATGGAGGAAGGACAAGGTTGCACTATTCCACACTAGTAGGGACAGAAGGTCATTTCGGGGAAAATCTGCAATCCATCCCCTCCTTGAACTAAGGATGTTGGAATAAATTGGGGGTAGACGACAATTTGGTTATGCAGTGTTGATGGAAATGTGTGTTTTAAAGGTGCTTGAAATTGCAAGAGAGATGAACATAAGCCATAGCGAGTTAAGGGCAAGTGCGGGATGGGTACGTCGGTTTTATCGAAGGAATGGTTTTTCCATTAGAAGAAAGAAGACTATTTCTCCACGCCTTCCCAAAAGTACGAAGAAAAATTGGTCAACTTTCAGCGTTATGTTATTGGCCTGAGATAAGAAAATTTGTACTTAATAGGCCAAATTGTGAATACGGATCAAACACCAATTAATTATGAAGTGCCAATTGACTGCACAGTTGATGAGAAGGGAGCAAATCCGTGACGATGACAACTGGAGGAGGAGAAAAACAAGGGTGCACCGTCATGCTTAGTTTTGGCTTCGGTAAGAAACTTCCACCCCATGTAATTTTCAAAAGAAAAAATCTTCCTAAAGATAAACTTCCCTCAGGCATCATTGTTCGGGTGCAAGAAAAGGGGTGGATGGACAACAGTTTAGTGTTGGACTCGTTAAAGTGTGGGGGGGAACGATGCCCAGGAGCTCTGCTAAACCTATTAAATATGCTTGTCCAGGACAGTTTTCATGGCCATTTGCTAGAAGACGTTAAAAAATACTAAAGAGTCATAAAACGGACCAAGTCATTATTCCAGGGGGGATGACGTGAGTGCTGCACCCTCTAGATGTCTGCATCAATCATCCCTTCAAGGCTAACATGAAGAGGCAATACACGGAGTGGATGGCGGGCACAGTGCATGAAACCAAGCCAACAGGAAAGATGAAAAAAAAACCAGGACTAACCCAGATATGCCAGTGAATGATGAATTCATGGAAACTGATTCCAGAAGACTTAGTTGTAAAAAGTTTCAAAGAGTGCTGCATTACCAATAATTTGGACGGGGGCGAAGACAATATGACATGGGATACCAGTGACGGAGAACGTTTAAGTTCCGCCGGAGAGAGCGATAACACCAGTGATGAAGAATAAAGGTCAGTAAAAATGGTAAATATTCATTGATAAGTGCTAACATGCATTTCTCTATTTATTTGCTTTCTAAACCATGCATACTTTCTTCTGTCACAGGGTAAATTCACAATGGATGTGACAGGACATGCGTGTGCATGCCGCTGTACTGTGACACCCGTCTCACAAGTCAGCCGTTATTATGTAAATCTTGAAATGTTTTTACTTTGTCATTAATTGAAGATTTTTGTTGGACCATATTGAAAAAATAAATACTTTAAATTCCATAGACAGTTATGATTTCTTTCAAAGGTTGATTTTTTCAGCTTTTGATGTCATATCTACGCCTTATCATTCGTTTTTTACGCGGCTGAAGCCTGGGTATTTCGCATATAACATGTTCTCATTCCCGTTTGTCATCACTTGCAGCAAAATACAATTTGTAAAAGTTAAATACGTATTAAAAGACCCATACTTACAGTGACTACGACTTATGCATTAGGAAAAATGGGATGCAGGATCCAGAAGGCTTTGATAATGGCCGAAAGTACGAAGTTAGGTCCGCAAAACCTCGCAATAGGAGAAAAAAAGCCCCAAAATTTTTTTCTTCAACTTCGACGCTTAAAAAGAGGGGTGCGCCTCTTACGCGGGTGTCTCTTACATGCGTTTATATGATACTTTGAGTGTACCTTGCAATATTTCCAGTCCAAAAGTCAGTGCCACGTTTCTGAGTAAACACTAGTGATTGAATATGTGCTGAAAAGTATTTTAATTTCATAACTTGCCGTAAAAGATCTCAAGTGTGAGTGAGTTTTTGGAAAAACCTAACATTATAAGACAAAATTGTTTATTTTGCTGTATTTCTTGAAGTATGAACTCTAAAAGGGTTGTTACTTATAAATCTTACATGTCAGTATATCACGTTGAGTTGGTTTTATCTTTATTGAACCACAATTAATGGCTTTATAATATAATATTATAACAAAACTTCATGGTAATATTCTGTATGTTGATGTAAAGAATACTTATTGAAACTTACAGTTTGTATTTCTGGTTATTAATGATGAAAAAACTAAATAAAAATGAATTGATAAGTAGCTGTTTATTACTAATAAATTACAGAGTGTGAAACATCAGGATATTTAATTATTTATTCTTTTTTTCCTCAAAACTCAAATAGTTGGGTTAAAGTTGGAATAGGAATGGAGATTGGAGGCAGGGTGGATAGAATCCTAGGGCCAGCATTTGTCTACATTTAACGCAATTTTAATGGCCCTTTCCAAACGGATGGAGGACAACCCTATGACCAGAGATGAGCCATTCTGAAAATAACCAGTCATTTTTGTAAATTACCATGGTATTTTCCATAATTTAATGCAACCCAGAAAATTTCTGTCATTTTGGATAAATTTCAGGAAAATTCATCAACATTTAAGATATTTTTCATTCTCTGATATATTCCAAACATATTCTTTGAAACTAAGCCAATATATATTTTACATAGAATTAATTATAAATTATGGAATGTACAACTCAATTGTAAAATATTTGTGGAGCTATCGTTTGAATCGTTCCAACGAAATTTCTCATACCATGACAAAAGAATGCTTAATTGCATGTGTGCAACCATGTTAGTTTTTACATTTCTTTAAATTTCTAATACATAAATGTACCAATTGTAATGATTAATGTCATTTATCTGGAATTATTACTATTGCCTTTCCTATTAAGGCAGTTTGAACCAGATAATTCCCTAGTCATAATGGAGACCATATTCTAATTACAAGTTTTAATTTAAGCGGCTGTAGGAAGCATGAATCAAATACAATTTTATTAATAGTGCATTCATATAATAGCATATGACTGTAATTCCAGGTAATCAAATAAAAATATCTACCCAAGTCTTTGATAAGACTCATTTTTTTCACACAGTATGTTTAAAACTCCTTTACAAGGGAAGATTTTTTGCAATTATGAAAAAACTACTGCAGTGACAATATAATTTATTTTTTTTTAAAGTCGGGAAAACATTCAAACTATGCCCTGTTACTTTTTGAAAAGATCTAGGTGTTATACATGCCTCATTTTTTAAATAAGCCCTCTCTGGAGTGTCTGCACCCGCCATTTCCCATGCAGAAGGGCTGGTATTATTTGTCAAAATATCGGAAAGTAGTCCAGTAAGGGGCTGAAATTTAGGTATCTTTGGAAGAATAAGATATTTTTTGTCAAAATGTGACCAAATTCAGTGATTTCTAGGTGAAAAGATATTTCACTCAAACTACCTAAAATCCTTTATTAGCCAGAAATAGCTCAATACTTAGAAGTATTGGAAAATTAGAGTGATTTTTCAAAAATTTTACCATAATTTACCCATCTTTTCTTATGACAGATCTCTACATGGCACCTAAATCGGGTTCCAATTCCCACTGAAAAACCACTGCCACTGGGATTTTAGGATTTGAGCCCAGGCTGAAGGAATGGAATACCTGCTCTACAGTAGGGCAGCTGCAGTTGAAGCTACCTGGGATGGAGTACTTATTCTGGCCCTTTCTTTAGGAAATACATACTTCTAATCAAGCCCTTTTCAGATACAATTAGTGAAAATATTCAAACATAACAGGTGAATTAAGTAGTAATTGCCACGAGAAAAATTCAGCCTGGCAATTTTGGCTGATACAAGAATTAGGCAGACCAGATAGCATAGTGATCTTTGCATTGGTCCAGTAAATCAAAGATCCATGGTTCAATTCCTAGTCCAGGCCAAATTTTTCTTGTGGCAATTACAACAATTAGTGAATATAGAAAAATAATTTTATTTTCAAATTAAAATTCAATCTTACACATTTCTTTTTCTTGCTTTTTACAAGCTATATCATTTATGACACAAACAAAATCCATTTCTTTTGTTAGTCAATGTTCTACAGTTCTAAGGAAATATTTACCTTCATCTCAAATCACTCATTCTCGACTTTTCAAAAAGAAAGTGCATAATTTAGGTGATGAAATAAAAAAATTGTACATTTTTTACTATTCTTCAAAATAACACCTTGAAAAAAGAGTCAACTGAGGTGGACTGCCCTCAGTCCGCACCTAGCCACGGAAACTCCCACCATTAAAGCTCACCAATGACCCCCTTAGCCTGTGTATGATTTGAACCCGAAAATAGTATAACCAGAGTTAAGAGCGACCTCATGAATTTTGAGCTGAATTAAAAAAAAAGAAAAGACTACATAATATTCCTTTTTATTTGATCCACTTTTAATTTTCTCCCATGATATTCTTCTGCTGTATTACCACAAAGTGTAGCATCATAGCATGAACACCCAGTCAAATTAAAAAATATAAATGTTAAATAGGGGCACTGAACTTCGAGCAATTCACACTAATGCTTTGAAAGTTAAAAGTACCAAGATATAATGCAAATATCACCTTTAAAGGCATTTTAAGATGAAAAAAACACTCTGTAATTGGACAGCTTTTAATCAATATTTCGGGAGAGGCTGTTTTCCAGTGCAGATATTTTCCATTAGCATCATCGAAATGCTGAGGAATGCTCACATAAATACCATTGCAAGTGAATGATGAGTTTCTGAGAATACATACCTCTTAGAATACAATGGTGCAAAAATTCTGCACAGGCAAGCTCTTTGCGAATATTTGGGTTCCAAATGGCAATATGTTTCAAAATTCCAATGGCAGGGACAGCACATTCAGGATAGTTCTCATAATCCACTTCAACCTTGAATGACAAGAGGTACTTAAGAACAACAGTAAAATGAAGGCAGCCATCACACGAGAAGCAAGCATTATGAAGAAACAAATATGTAGACTGAGTTCAATCATGAGTGCACTTTTATCAAATGATTTATCATAGCTTTTTTGAAATATCGAATTCAATTGCTTGAGAATTACTACGAATTGTTTCAAAATGTATTTCATAATTAGTCTCTCCATAATATTGTATTTCAGTTATCACCAGCAAACATTTGTTTAATATGTAATAAGAATTTGAAGAACAATATTTACACATTGATACTCTGTAGGCTAAAACGCTGTTTGTCATATCCCTCAAACTGCATGCAGCTGTTCATCCATTGAAGTTCACAAGATACTATGTCAAGCAAGATGGGTCAAGCCATCAAAATAAAAATTAACCTCCCACCATTAAGTCGAAATGAAGCATCAAAAACACAAATTATACTGATGGAAACATGATAGTGTAGTGTTTCCATGCAATGATAATTTTTTAGATCCTGTTCAATGATGATTCATTAAATGACAGTCCACTGAAATTACATTAGCCTTAGATTAGAGATTTTATCAGTTTTAAATAGGTACCAGCATTCATGTAGATTATATACAGTAGACCCTTGCTTTACGATATTAATCCGTTCCGTAAGACCGATCGTAAAGTGAATTCCATCATATGTTGAATCGGCATTGATTCCGGATGAGGAATCGGTTTAAAGAGCATCAGTGCCATTCCAATCAGTGTACACGTCAGAGCCAATGCATACAAAATATTCTGGATTAAAATAATTTAAAATATTATTAAATCAATATTTAAAACACTATCGATATTTAAAACAAAATCGGAGAAATTTGAACTTTCAAAAAGCGCGCGCAAAATCAGCTCAGATCGTAAGTCGAATCCACCGTAAGTCGAACCCGTTGTAAAGCGCAGGTCTACTGTATAGCAATTCTAGAAAATGTGCAAATATTCTATCATGGAATGACTTGAAATCATGAACTCATGCCATTCCAGGTTCTGCCATTGAAAAGATCATGGCAATATAGTACACAACACAATGGAACACAGACGGCTCAATGCAATCATAAACAATTTAATATCTAGGCACATTCATGGCAAGTTAAATAAGTTTTGTCTTTGTTTTAAAATACACACATTTTATTGGTACACTGATTGAATTTTTCCATTTTTTGGCATGCAGAATAACTTAGAAATAATGCGATGTCTCTAGGAGTTGATGAATTGTACTTTTTATCCAGCAAAATGGGGTTTTTCAGCTTGATAAAAGCTGAAAAACACCATTTTGCATAAAAGCATGCTAGAATTCCATCTTTTCATGGTTTATGAGCGTATTACAGTCCATCACTCAACTACAAAAAAAGCCTTTGAAACAGTTAAAAATTTACTCACCAGGGCACCCTGTAAAATTTTCAAAACAATGTTTAATCCATCACTCTTCAAGAATGTATTGTGTAGGTGCGTGTTGTACTCTAAAATGAGCGCCAACTGATTCAGAGCAGAGCGACGCAACCGTGCATCAGAAAGAGATACATTGCCATCATATTTCTTTCCCACAAGGCTCAGCAACTGAACAATAGTTTCTGACTGAAAATGAGAAGTATTTTGAACCATTAATTTACATCACACAAGCAACCATGATAGATTTAGCAATGCTGAGCACTTGAACCAAATGAGGCCCACAGAATCCTAAGCCAAGATATTAAAATATAATTTGCAAAATAATTTTTCCTTAGCTTTTATTGGGTGTCTTGTACACATCCTGCTTAGAGAATTGCATCTGTAGACTATGATTAAGTGCAAGTGATAATTATTTAAAAACATATACCTTCTGCACATGATCAAATCAATAATCTAAGTATAAAAATGGAGCTATATTTTTGTTACAAGAGTTCTTCTGTGACTGTCATCTTTAATTTAACAAATAAAAATTATTAAACACAGTCACTACACAACAGCATTATTAAGGGATCTTACAAATGATATTTGTAATTTACAAATAAAGAAATTCATCAAATGACTGTACTTCCCACCCCATAAGATGAACAGCGATATCCAGGTTATATTTCAGAAAAAAACAATGTATAAACCTTAGGAGGATATGACCAAGGCTGATTAATACTGTACTTCTACCTGGGGCCATACTTATTTTTACCACCCATGACCCTCGAACAGTGAAATATGCCATTGGTTAGTGCAACAGGATAACCAATACAATTCTGCAGGGTTTTTCAGGAGGATTATGGGCAACTTTTCGAGGTGATGAGGGATGTGATTCCAATCTTTTTGTGAATTACGGATAATGGATTGAGACTATTAACTTCAGGAGCCATGGCCACAACAAAATTTTCCTCTACAAAGAGTGCAATTACTGTGCATAAACTGGGGAGCCATCTTGAAAAAGGCAAACACAAACATGAATGCCAACATTGGTAGAATGATACATACCTCACAAACCACTGAGGCAAGTTTCAAATTTCCTCAATTAGAATAGGTTGGAGATTATCAGCAGGAGCAAAATTACTCCTTCTGAGGCAAAAATTACATATAGGGATAATAAATTCTCGAAATTTCAATGAGAATTCCCTTAAATAGATAAAAGACAACCAGGAGAAACTAACAAAGTAAATAAATAGTTTTCATATAATGTGTAGAAGGGTTGACTTTAAAAATTAAATTTATTGGCATCAAAATTGTACATTTCATTACCAGTTAAGAAGAAACAGGCATTAGGATACCATTTAAATTTTCAGGGGGTTATTAGGTAAAAATTGAACTAAAAACAGTGAGGGAGGCAATAGATAAAAAAAAAATGTTTAAAAAAACCTGATGAAGGATCAGGTTATTTTGTATTTTAATATTAACTGCAAATATCATGAATTAACTGTTACGTTGCGATTGAATAATAAGAAAGCAGTGGCAATCCCATTCATACCAGACATATTTTCCATGGATTTTCTTGGTTTTTAAGAATTTCAAGGTTTTAAAGATAGGCTAAGCAATATAAAATTAAGGAAGTTCTACATCAACTTTGATTTAATTACTCTAGGTAAATACGCTACCTGGTTTGGAGGAAATGACATATTTCCACGTGATCGGATATTTAGATCACTCTTTTGAAATAAAAATGCATTAGCAAGTATGCTGGGCCCAGATGCAGCTAAGAGGTCCACATCTGGCAGCCTATTCTTTATCTCTTTCCAGGCGTTGATCACCAGATCACCATCCTTGATGTCACCATTTTGGCTTTCCAATGAGAGCATCCAGGCCAGTCGAGTGGCTGCCTCAGAGCGGACCTCACCATCAGGATTATACAAGAGTCGACAATTCCCTTCAAGAGCCTGCAATGAGGAGGACTGATATAGAGTCATGCCTTGTTTAACATAAGAGATGCACTCCAGTGAGTTGTAGCACTAACCAAATTTGAACAAAATGAGAGCAAATTACAGAGGAAGATCTCTAACCCTAGACTGAGATAACCAGAGACTTCATGCAAGGAATCATTAAATATGAAATGGACTTAATAATAATTAATAGCTTCATAATTCCACAAAAGTGTCACCTTATCAATTGCCTAAGCACACAAATTTTCCCTAGATTTTGCAAATTCTAACTAACTCAAATCTTCCCTAAATAAAATCCTGTTTGCCTGATTCTATCTCATTATGTCACTGATTAAGACACTAGCAAGGACCCTTTTTATTACAGACTACCTGAGACATGGCCCTATACCTCTACCATCAGCTTGGAAATTTAGCTAAATCCAAAGCTATGCTAGATGCAATACCACTTCAGTATCCAAACCACTCTTAATTTTCAATCCTACCGTATTTACCTTGAATTCCACATATGTAGCAGGCACTTACTTGAAACAATTTTATTCCTAATGATGCTGACACATCTGGATCCAACATTTTAGTAATGGATTTTCCCAAAGGTGTCACTGAATCAGCCAAACACTGCAACAACGGAAATGTTGGCAGAAAAGCTTGAATGATTTGCTCCCACACCCTCTTGGCTACAGAGGTTTTTGACTTGAGGATGACAAGGATAATATTCTTGGCGTTGTTGGCAATCTGAAGAAAAAGAAGATATCATGTGGCTTACATAGAGCAAAGTTACATAACAGAACTTCAATTTTCAATATAATAGAGCCAACAACTCAATGATAGATACAAGACAAAATGATACAAACTGCACAAACATTGTCATGAGAAAAAATCCACCAGTGGCAAAATTCAAACCATGGATCTGTGTATCAAGCCAATTCATAGATCACCACAGTACTTTGGGTTCCCATTAATTATAGGAATTTTAGAATAATTATTGGGAACTAGGTAGATTCTTCTTCCTAACAGTCCAATAAGGTAGTAGTCATGACAGAGAGATAGGGCTTCAAAGGTGTTATGCTCACGATGTTGAATCCTGTTTCATTACTCAGCTCTGATAAACTATGTAAACCACAGATCTTGACCTCAGCCAAATATGCAGCAGTAAAATGCAAAGATTTTACCACGAGAAAGAATTCACTAGGACAGGAATTAAAACAACATGATGAATTGCACCAACAATGATATATCCATGATTCGATCCCTGGTCCAGGTCAAGTTTCCTTAAAGCTTTCTTTATCATTCTAAATTTAAGAATTAAATCCACGGTGAAACAAATTACAGCTCAGTTTTATTTCTTCTCTAAATCTAAAAATATTAGATATGCATGTGAGGAAAAACCTAAACCTACTTTCTGGCTTATAAATTACAAGAATATTAAAAATGGATTTAGATTAGTTTTATGCATAAATTTATTGGTAATGAAAAGGAACTGGAATTCATAATTTGACGATAGAAGGTTTTGGATTCAACATTCTGTGATTAATATTACACAATAAAATAGAGGTTCAGATTTGATAAATTCTGGATTTGGCTCCTCACTAACCTAGATGTGATGCCCTGGCAGTCCATCCCAGATGGCTACACAAAGGGGATGAGAACTTCACAGATACCACATTATACTAGAACTACATTTAACCTAGATTCCTTGTATGCATTCTTTAAAATTACCAAGTGAATCAGAAAGCCTGGGAAGTGCAGTATTTGGCACATTGTCCAAAAGCTAAAGGTTTGACTTAAGGAGAAACTTTTGCATATTTTAAACATTTACAAATACTGAATTACCCTCTTGTAAAAATTGTAGTAGTCATAAAAATATTTACTCTAAAAATGAAGAAAATTAAATAAGATTCTCTTAGTGTCTCTCTCTCTGTGATTTTTAAAATTTTCATATGAAAATAAATTTCACAGAGCCATTGTACAAAAGTGCAGATAGTAACATCTTCTACATTAAAAACAGGCAAAAATGTCATTTGAGATACACTGTACATAACTTTAAAGAGCCATAAAATTGAACTTTTCAATATAGTTGAATATTTTACGAAGAACGTCGTGAATTTGAAAAATGATTGCAATATAATCAATTAATAACCAAAGACAACTAAACAAGTACACAAGATAGGTACTGAATTAGAGGGCTCTTAGCGGTAAAACCAACCAAGTAGCAAGACTAAAAGCAAACAAACATTTTGGCGACCTTACCTTTTCATCAGAGCTAGTAGTTCCATGGGCAATGATTTCCGTCAACACTGATCTATGCCAAAGAAAAGAAAGGTGCTTGATTTTCAATTCATCACCCCTCTTACAAGACGATTGACCTGGAAAATCCTTGGCAGACCCGGTACCAAGAAGCCTCTTCACCATTTCCCAACAGAATGAGTAAATTTTACGACGAATTACAAGGCTCTCGTGAGCGAGCAGTTTCAGAATTGTCAACCTTCTCTGCTCAAACCCTGAGAACATTGCTTCTTTGACCTCTGAAAAATGAGTATCTTGTGATGATGTGCTCCTCCTGGTGGTGTTTCCCATAGACTGTTTGCCACTCAGAATTGGTTTCGTCTGACTAATAGCATTTTGCACTGACTTGCCACAATCTCCCTGACCACCCTCAGTTATCCCATGAGGTGAACGTTCAGAACCAAGTTCACTTCTAGAGGAAGCCTGTTTTCGCATCTCACCAGAAACTGAGTCCTTGGCATATTTGTCTAATCTTTGGATTGCTGATGAACAGTCCTCATCAAAATATGAAGTGATACAAAGTTCCCAACATTTCTGCACAACATCATCACTTAGGTGGAAAGGCAGACCCAGTAAAGCCCTATAGACATCATCTAAACTTTTAGTCGAGCCTTTCAAAACTTTTATTCCCAAGGCAACAGACTCTGCAACAAGTGATGCCTGCTCACATACTTTAGAGGCTTCAGGGGAGACAACTTTCACGCACTTCAATAGATCCTTGTGGAGCTTGGGACACAGAAATTGAATAGGGGGATCAAACACAGAAATTACAAGAGCAAGGCACAGCTCTTTTGGCACTGCTGACCTGCTAAGTAATGGTTCTCTAGGTGCGAGGCGTAAAAGAGACCTAGTCAGAAACAATAATTGCAGATATGCTAATCTGCATGACTCATAATCTGGTTCACTCGAATTTGGCCTGATGGCTGACAAATCATCTGCACTGCGGTGTGACTTCACGGAGTCAGGGATGGAGTCATCTTTCTTCTGAGACAAAGCACCCTGATAAACAAGCAATACTTCACCAACAACTCTGAACATTTCCGTGATCCCGCCCGTAATAACAGCACAGCCAGGGTCTTCAGACGTCCACATCAAAGGATCCACTATGCTGGAGACTAGGTTAACAGACAGGGTTGCAAGAGACATCAGACTTTGGAATATTTTGGAGTGGCTGCCAGAGAGGTGGGATGCTATCAGCGAGACTGTGTGAAACAAGATGGATATGCAAAGGCGTGGGAGGGAAAAGTGAAAAGACTCCTCAACAGCAGCAGCTGCATTGACTGCATTATAGCTACCATCTGATGGAGGGCTTAATTGTCCTGTGAAGGGAGAAACTTCACCACCGTGATGCCTGTGCCTGATATCAGCAAAAACTTGAGCAGGTTCTCTGATAACTGAACAAGACGATGGAGTGGGTGTACTTGGGGCTGCATTGACACTCTGAAAAGAGAAGTGACAAATAATTAGGCAATAGTTTTGGGTGAATTAAAAAAATAGTAAAAAAGTGTCACAAAAAACTTTTTGTTATAAATATCTTTCTGTGACAAATTAAATTCACAGAAAATCTTGATTACTCCAGGAAACTAATTCAGGCACCAAGCTGAGGCCAAACATAGCATCATACTGAGGGCTCAGTGCCAGGCCTAGTCCATTTTTTTGTTTCTCAATGATGAATTGAATAGGATGGCTTCAGTTGTACATTTTTAGTGCAAATGAGAACTATATCCAAATTTTTAATGCTTGTATCTCTATGCTGGCAGCTCTTGAGTGGACTGAGATCAGCTCATTTAAAGGAGGAATATACATATGTATTGTATGACTTTCCTTCTCACTCACTTACACTGTTGTCTTTTGAATTTGGAATGCTTGGATCAGAATAAAATAGCAGCTGGGAATGAAGAGAAGTCACAAGTCGCTGGAGACATCGAATTACCCAGAGCAAACTTTCTTCCGTTCTTCTATCTGACGTGCAGTCAGCAAAATGTGAGTCAAGTTCATCACCGAGAAAGGTCAACAGGTCTAACAGTACCTGGCAGAACACAGAAAAAAAAACAATAGAGGTAAAAATAGAATTCATGAATAAATACGAAGTGTAAGACTGAGAGTTAAACCTCAACCATACAAGAAAATTTTAAAGATGTCCTAATCTAAGTCATATTTGCCTCACAATAGTCATGGGCACAATTTCAGCTGCATGTGGATTTTTAAATGAGTAGTTTCCATTGTTAAAATTTAATACCGAGGAGAAATTAGAGTGTAAATTGGCTCACAGAGGTCTTCGACTTAGTTCCAATTCACACTTCCATGTGTTCCAAACTGACATCTCTAAGTCGACTCTCATATGCTAACTACTGACTTTCAGACGTTTGTTGACAAAAAATTTTTGTTTTAATCCCCCACAATGATATCTTGGATTGCTGTTGTTGGTGAGCAAGACACATATGCAATGCTATCTTCCAGTGATGATAGAATCTGGAAAAACAGCATGCATCATCTGCCTATTCAAGAGGACAGGGACAGCTACAAAGTTAAATTTAATGTTCTTAAGTCTTTAATCTCTATTGAAAACATTGATTGAAACATTTGAAAAATTTTGTCCCTCTTTAATGGTGATAATTTATATAAAACCAAGTGCAAGAGTGCATAAATAAGTCATCGCCATGCTTCTTATTTTGATTCTTTCAACTTATAATGTTCATTATCAGTTATACATTCACTTTGGCTTGGGGAAAACTACAATAAGGTTCAACTCAGTACATAACAAAATCTTTTTCTTCTAATCTTTATCAAGACTTCTAATAACATAATTTTAAATGTTTTACACATTGTTTGAAATATCATTCATGTATTTCTAAACAATTTGTATTGAAAATGAAATTTCCAGGCAAGAAATAAGGTTTTTTTTCTATTTTACTATATTCGGGTCTCTCGGAACATAACCCAGGTAGTAATGGACTCAATAGTTTGACATTTGTACACAACTTCACGAATGCATGGTGTCCTAAAGTTGATCAAAGCCAGTGTCTTTCATTATTGACAAAGATGGTAAAAAATACATGATGGTAACCATAATTCACAGAGCTTTCACGTTTAGGAAAAGTATATACATTACGAAAATGGTGTGAACAAAACCCAAATTCTTTCCAATTTGTTGCAAATCAACACCCAAATTAAGTGAAATTTTCATGAAAAAGTCTTCCAAATGTAAGAAATAGGTTCAATAAAACTTAACATTCTCATTAGAAGAATTTAACTTGGTTGGAGTTCTTGAAAAAAGGCAGGTTCATTTGTCATAATATGAATTACCATCAAGTCATTCCTCACAGATTTATTCATCTAAGTTTCACAAAACTACTGAGGCAATACTTAGCACCATCATACTTTCTTACTTCTTTTTGCAATACAGACATTTTGCCTGTCTAACTTCCATATTTAAAGCCCCATTAGTTGGGAAACAATTGTGAGTGAAAAAACAGCAAAATAATGCAAAGAAGCAAAAGAAATGAAAAAGAATGAAGTTTTAAGAAAATCAAACAGAATAAATCTTTTTAAACGGGGGTATGTGCATATAGATATTTCATGCAGTAAAATACACAGTGAGTAGACTGGACCAGACTCAGAGCTCGGATCTTTCAAGTGCCAGAAGCTCTTTCATGATGTATTTGTTTCAAAACATTACTGTAAATACGTTCCAAATATCAAATGCAGTGATATCTTCCTCTGTCACAATTGTAGATAAGCAATTCCTCAGGTTATCAATGAAGAAGATAGGTCTTAGAAATAATCAAAAGAAAAGTCAGAGGAGTAAGATGATGAATAGATAAACAATCTGCTCATGAGCAGTTTATATTAAATATTTAATTGAAATTGCAAATGCCTTTCTTTTACCCTGCAGTTTTGCTCTACAGTTCAGTGGTTTTCTATAGTCAATTGAAACAAAAACTGTTAAAAAAAAATAACTGTAAGCAAAAACTGTTGTTTACAGTTATTCTACAGTTCTCCACGCTATATTTTTAGAGGGAATGCTTGAAATTAAGAATTGATTGCAGAAATATGATGACTTACAATCAAAGTTGCTACTTTTGCAATTGGTTGTGAAAGCAATAATAATTTGTTACTTTTAAGCAACAATGAAAATAGAGAAGAAAATATAAAAATGATACTTTACATTTATTATCCCAGGCTGCTCAAGGAAAACCTCGGGGAGGAAGTCACGGAGTATGACATCATGGACAAACTGACAGCAACGAATTAGTGTGTCTTCTCGGTCATTTTCTGTTTCATCAACTTCCTTGGGAACACCATTATGTATTTCCTTAATGTACCTGTCCAGTCCAGATGTAAGTGAATGCTCCACTGATGCCAGGACATGGCTGTCACCAGGCGAGAGGGGTTGCCTCGGAAGCCATGGTTCCACTGTTTTAGATGTGGAACTGATATTGTTGTGAGTCTTATTCTTATCACCATCAACCTGGTAACTGAGAATTGATGAACGATACATTATTAGAGCAAATGGGCTGGTTTAACATTGCCAAAAATCACTACTTTATTCATGAAGTTGTTGGATGGATCCTTAAAATTAATTTTGATTACTTTCTTCCATCAATGCCTTCTACAAAGGCACGAACAGAACTGTTGAACTATTGACAGTTAATGGTCAGTGTGTTTGGTCTTGTGCCTAGATAAAGAAATGAAAATTAATCAGATGAATATTGCTTTCATATACTTATTTATTGATTTGATAAAAGGATCACATACAGCAAAAAGCCATTTTAAAGTGAACATATACACATAATTTTTAGGAAAATAGGTGTTCAACTATGATGATTTTGCAGTATCTGCCTGATTTGATATAAAAAGGCACATATATTATACCTTGATAATCTAAGTTTGATTACGCTTAAGAATATTCTGAAGGATATCAAAAAACACCTTCCAATGGAGGATGTTGTGAAAACTAATAAATGTATGAAGCCATGACGTTTGCATGAGAATAAAGTTGAACCTTGCAACTACGGCAGGACCAATAATAATAAAAATATTTATTTCTCCAGTGATCCTTCTATTTGGCAGTGCAAATATAGAACAACTCAAGACAAGCACATACAAACATGAAAAAAATTAAGGATTAAGAAATTCATCAATAGAGTAAAAAAATTTCTCAATAAAAAATCATATAATTGACATTTGAAGAGGAGAGAGGGCCGTCGTCTTTGAACTCCTAACTTCAAGAGGAATCTTGTTAATAGTAAAAGGCCCATATGCATTGGGCCATAACCTGAGTTTCTGGTTCAAACCTGCATTTGGTGGAGGTCAGCAGAGCTCCTTGTATTATAACTATGATAGTCATTATTAGTGGCATAATTGGAGAGATTTTTCTTAACACAAATAATTGCAGCAAGCATGTAGATACAGGGAAGAGGTAAAATACCAAATTTCTGAAAGAGGGGGCAAAATGGAGCACGGAGAGAAACTTTACACATCAGCCGCAGACACCTATTTTGAATTAAAATATTATTTTAGCATTGGGTGTAGGGCCCCAGAAGAGAATATTGAACATGATCAGGGAATAAAACTCAAAAAAATACACCGACAATAGCACATCCTTATTTACAGTTTATCTGATCAATTGAATTAAGAAACAGACAGAGCTCAGTTTGCAGAGCTCGGTATACACGTAAGGCATTAGTGTTCATAAATATAATGATATTCAACAACTACTTCTACTATAACAGACAGAACTCAGTTTGCCACAGAGTATCTGAATCTGACCATCCCAACACACATGAATGTCTAGAGGGACACCCAAAAAGGTGGAGCAATTTTTCTTTGGAAAATGGTTACCATTCATATTAATAGAGGAAGGTAGCTACATGTTTATTCTTATTGAAAAATAAATTTGATTTCTCTGCATTGAGAAGAAGAGAATTCAGATTACACCACTCATGTAGGTGGTTTGCAGAATTATTAGATTGTATAACCATACTTTCAGCTGAGGAAGCAGAAATTAACATATTGGTATCATCAGTATACAATACTGGAAGTACACCGTGTAGATTTGTCATGCATGCGTGCAATCGTTCATGATTTACCTTCGAATTTACGTTCTGACGATACTAATCAACAAATAAGTCATTAACATCTATTAAATCCGAAAATATCCTAAACGGAAACCACTGATGGAATAAAACAACAGAGACACTGGGAATCATTGATATATAGCTTCACTTTTCTCTCATTAACTCTGAATGGATTAAAGTCCAATCTCGGAGCTTGAACGGTTAGTGTATGATTACCTTAACTGCTGCAGTTCATCAGGATAGCCTTCTCCTTCAAAAAAGGCCGTAAAAGGAAAAGCTTCAGTTTCCACAGACTGATTCTGACTGGTAGGAGATATGAAATCGACGTGTTTTGAAATTTCTACAACACTGTCGTCAAGTACGATGTCAAGTATCCGCTCCAATTTTTCTCTGACAGGCATTGAAAGCCTATCCTTTACGCGCAGTATCTGGCTCGAAACTCCCAAATAGTGCCAGTATGTCTTGGCCTCATCGTTACTCTGTATGAGGATGAAATAGAGTAAAATACACTCCAGAGGCCGCATATGAGAACAAATATACATCTAAGAACAAAATACCAACCATTAAGAGTCCTAAGAGCAAGTCAGCAACCTTTTCTTCCTCTCTCAGAGGCTCACATTCAAACCATTTTAAAAGGTGTGAAATGAGTTCTGGGATCAGCGCAAGCTCTTTAGGCGAAATTAGCCCATGATCCAACTTAAAAGTGAGATGGTTTAATGCCCTAAGCCTAATTTCTTCAATTTCGTGACCTAAAAGAAGAATTATCACTCAACACTAGTCAATTCCTTCAACCACGAAGAGGTAAGACTAATTTATAAGTTACTTTATTACATACCAAGCTTGCTTATGAATAGATGAGGCAGTCCATCTCTCTCCATTTCCATTAACTTACTATAGTCAAAGATTGAACAGTAAATACGTTGGTTTCACAAATTTGGTCACAAGAAAAGCCTGTTTAATGCAAAGCATCATTTTCAAACACAACGTCAACTTTCGAATACAAACAGACTGAAAACAAAAGTGAAACGAAGTCCTTATGCGCATGAACTCTGAGTACGCGCCATAATTCAAACTCTGATATCCTCGATTCAAACCCTTGTCATGGGATCTATCAACTAGTGAAGAATAAGAGAACATTTTTATCCATATCAAAATATTTTTTCGTAACTAAGTGATGTTTTTTTATTGGTAAAATAGAGTTGAAAACTTTTTTATCACAGTTAACGCTCCAACGCTATGTGCTGTGCACTGACCCCTTAAAATCTAAATGCTTTGCTAGCGTAGTTTCTTCTGATTTGCAAATAAAATTTTATTTATATCCTCTTACATACTTTGAATTAACCCGTTAACGCTTGGCGGTTCCGTTTGGTACCTGTTGGTAGTGTTTTACAAAACTGGAATTTCTTTACACTTCCCAAAATTTTACTTACTAAACTTCACATAAATGTAAGCTAGCAATATCGTAGATTTAGCTTTCGTAGGCCTTTATTTTATGGCATTTCAGATGTTTAAAATTAGATGAATTTCCAAGAATCGCCAAAAAAAAAGTTTTCTTTGCTACCTCAATATTAAGGTAGTAGCCTAGTATTGGGTAAATAAGTTATTCAACCCTTTGAAATTTTGAAGTTAATTGCCACAAAGATGTATTATTTCCATATCATATATCTACATGAAATGTATCATATTCAAATAAATATGGTAAACAAGTGTGACAAGGTTCTTCTAAGTATCTGTGTTTTGTTTTTGACCTTGAAAATGGCACTAGAGGTGCAGCCATAGCTGGCAACTTTACTTACAGATATGGAGGTGGCAACTCTGTAGGAGGGTGTGGTTGGGGGCGGTGGGGGGAGTGAGGTGACCTTGCTTCTAGCTTGTAGGAACCTGCAGGCTAGTATGGCTTGAGCCTTCTTAGTAACATGTGTTGAAGTTCTGCGGCACTGGAGCAAAAGATGCAGAAGTGTCTCGGTTCATACCTCTCACACTGACTCTTTAATACATTTATAAATGATTGTAACTGCTTTGCTGACTGGGTTACCCGAGCTTGGTCATCCACAAACATGTCTTAATCAGTTCCCCTCCTGCCATCACACCAACTGAAAGTTCCTCTCAAGCCTCTCTTAACATTTCTTTAACAAGTATATTGAATTGCACAGGCAATATTGGGCAACCCTGTCTCACTCCACTTCCTAATACTGCTCATCCTGATTCTCCATCATCTACATTAACTTGAGCAGTATGAGACATGTAAAGGTATTGAATAAGTTGTCTCTCTCTCTGACTGGCTCTAACATCCGAAATTTTGCAGTGTATCAAAAAGAAAATAAAAACCTATAAATGCCTATTGCATTTCATTTCTGTTTTGAATGTGGTCATAAATGGAAAAAAATCTCCAAGTTGAGAAATATCCAGAAAACAATTTAATGGTATGGTATGGATATCTAATCACAGGATGATTTTGGATTATAAATGTCTAAAACCAGGAACTTTGGATATTCTATGGATGTCCATGAAATATATACAGATTAATTTAGATATTATATAGATATGGGTTTAGATATTGTATAGTTATCCAGAGGATATTGATTGTTACTTGGGATATTGATTAGACTTAATGAAGTCTTTTATGATTATTACATAATTCACTTTGAACACAACATAACAAACTGCGCATGGATATCTTGAACAATAACTTCATAATATTTTTTTCCTATGATGATAAATTCCATTAAATCACCCTCCGCATTTCTCACTTTCTGGTACCACTGGCAGCAGTCAGCACTAAGAAGGTTGATATCTTAAAGTTATGATGAAAGAATTTTTGTTTCCAAGTTTTCTTGAAAGGGTTAGTGTGGGGATATTAGGTGCTTCACTGATAATAATATGGAGACATCTTGCCACATCTGCCAGTATAAAAAGCGAAGCTGGTGGCTTCATTTTTCAACAGAGTATGTGGGATGATCATTTTGGCTCAGGATAATGACTGCATCTAATTTGGAAGATTGGAAGAGAGTTATGAATGTTCACTTTCTTTCTGTTTACTCTAGAATATTATACTGACTGGCCATATGCCTCAAAAACATTGTCAGTTATTCTTTCTTGTAAAATGGCAAAGATTAAGATAAAGTGGCCAGTCAACTTTCAGTCAACCTGTGATGGGCCAGTCTTTCATTTATTAGCCTTTGAAGGAGTGGCTACTCAAATTCAGCCAATAGAGGAATTACATAATAGGTATAGGCCTTGCAACATGAGCACTCTTCAAAGCGTGAGATGGCATTGATGTGTGCCATCACATGCATTTTTCTCTTCTTCCTGAGGCTTGGTGATATCTTTTCTAGACTGTTGTGTCCTCAGGAACAAGCCATCTCTAATATGACTAATTACCATGGTTTTTTGTGAGTGTCAATTTAACTGTACTGTCTACCTCGCTGCCCGTTATTCTTCCCAGGGGGCTCCACTGTCCTGTGACAAAACACACACTATAAACCACCAACACCCAGCTCCCATCATACATAACATTCCTTCCCCATTAGAATCAGATTCCCTTCCAAAAACTCTTCATACACAATTTCTCAACCAATTTGGTTGACGTCTTATTCGTTCAGACCTTTGTGGCACCCCTAACTCATTTTCTCTCTCATACACTCCATCCATTACTTGTCCGTTTGTTTTTCCTGCATCCCCCCAATCACTCAACTCCCAAGGCACAACATCAACATTTTCCTTATTCCTCTTTCTTTCACCAATGTCCTTGTCCATTTCCATACCTTGTCTCACATCACTTCCTTCACTTACTGTTTTCTTTCTTAACAATAACTGGTCGATATGTCTTTTCCACATTTGTTCAGACTCTGTTTTAACCCTGTAGTTTCTAGGCCCCAAAACATCTATAACAACACTGGGTTCCACTTATTCTCCCTAAAATAGCTTTTTGCCCACACAAAATCCCCCTTCCTAAAAAAATCTGTCTTTTCCTAGAAACCCCTCTCTGCTACTCTTGTCACTGCCAGCACTGGGTGAAGTTTAGTCAGCCTGGTCTTCAAGTTCCTTCCCATCAGTAACTCTGCAGGAGTCTTCCCAGTGGTGGCATGCGGGGTGGTGTGCTGCATTAAGAGGAACTGAGACAATCTGGTATGAATGTCACCCTCCTCCAATTTCTGCAAGGCTTCCTTGGTGGTCCTCACCATCCGCTCCACTTGACCGTTGGTTGCTGGGTGGTATGGTGCACTAAAAATGTGCCTAATGCCATTTTTCTGCAAAAACTTCTTAAATTGCACAGATGTAAAGGTAGGGCCATTATCAGAACAGATGACATCTGGTAACCCATGTGTAGCAAACAATTTACACAAATATTTAATTGTTGTCTCTGCCTTCATATCCTTTACCACTCCCACTTCAAGCCATTTTGAATGTGCATCCACCACCAACAAAAAATAGTTCCCCTGGCCTTTTTCCATGAATTCCACATGCAATCGGGACCACTTCTCCTCTGGTGGTTCCCAAGTCCATACTCATGCCTTTGGAGGTAAAGGCCTCCCTGTCTGGCACTTTGTACAAGAGTTCACCTTGGCCTCAATCATTTCATCCATTGAAGGCCACCACACTAATGACATGGCCACTCCTTTCATTTTACTCATCCCTGGATCATTTGCATGCAGCATTCCCAATACTTGCTATTGTAGCACCCTGGGAATAACCACTCTTGTGCCCCACAAAACACAGCCCTTATGTAAAGAAAGTTCAGTTTTTCATCTTACAAAAGGTTCCAAATCAGTATCTTTCTTATTTGCTCCCCAGCCATTCAAAAGAAAAAAACATACCTTTCTTAGCAACTGATCTTTCCTTGTTTCGTTTGCTATGTGCTCCAGGGGAATCAGATTATTGCCTCCCTCCAGCATGAAGATATCAGCGGGATCTGCAGCTCCTACCTTCTCCTCACTAAGGGGCAGGTGGCTAAGGGCATCTGCTGGTCCCTGCTCACTTCCTGGACAATACTCCAACTCATAATCATAGGCTGCCAAGCTCAAACTCCACCTGAACATCCGTGGTGACAACATCACTGGGATTTGTCGTCCTGGTGCTAAAATCCCTAATAGTGGCTTGTGATCAGTCACTAACACAATCTGTCTTCCCATTACATAATTATGGGACTTTGTCACTCCAAACACCAATGCCAAACACTCTCTGTCAATCTGAGCATACTTTCTTTCTGTTTCTGATAGTGTTCTTGATGCGAACGCGATTGGCTCTTCTTTGCCATCTTCCCTACGGTGAGCTAACACAGCCCCTAACCCATACTGTGAAGCATCACAGCTCAGCACTA
The DNA here is from genome assembly GCA_963169105.1 of Ceriagrion tenellum. Classification (NCBI taxonomy): domain Eukaryota; kingdom Metazoa; phylum Arthropoda; class Insecta; order Odonata; family Coenagrionidae; genus Ceriagrion; species Ceriagrion tenellum. Next base: position 55,220,253 of record OY720639.1, on the reverse strand, counting down.
TTTTCTTGTTCTCATCATAAGGTACCGAACAATTTCCCTCCACAATAAGTTCCTTCACTTTTGCAAATGCTGTTTCTTGAGACTCGCTCCATTCCCACTCTTGGTGATTATTCAGCAGTCTATGTAGTGGCTCTTCAGTTGTAGCCTTGTCCTTCAAAAACATGTTATAATAATTCACTAATCCTAAAAATGACTGTAACTCCTGTTTCTTTTTTGGAGCTGGAGCCTTCCTGATTGCATCCAATTTTTCTTTTGTTGGGTGTATTCCAGCCTGATCCAACACAAACCCTAAATATGTAATCTTAGACAAATTAAATTCACATTTATTTCCTTGTAGACAAAGTTCTGCTCCCCTGAGCCTTTACAAAACTTCCTTGACTCTGCCATCATGTTCCTCCTGTGTTTTTCCCATGATTAGAATATCATCTAAATAAACTACCACTCTGTGGAGGCCTGCCAACAAATTATCCATAAATTTTTGGAATATCCCAGGCACTGCAGAAACACCGAATTGCAACCTTGTCACTTGAAATAACCCTTTTAGAGTATTTATCGTCTGTAAACAGGCTGTTTTCTCATCAATCACCAACTGCCAGTAGGCTTGCTTTAGATCTAACTTGCTATACACTTTTCCTTCCCCCATTACTGCCAAAATGTCATTCACTTTTGGGAGGGGATATGAGTTCTTTTTTACTACTTTATTGAGTGTAGCTCAATAATCCCCACACAACCTGAGAGTTCCATCTCTCTTGAGAACAGGTACTACTGGGGTAGCCCACTCGGAGTACTGCACTGGTTTGAGTACGCCTTGCTCCACCAATTTTTTCAATTCGTTCACCATTTTTTTAATGGCGAATGGTACCGGCCTGTCCTTAAAAAACTGCGGTTTTACTCCAACCTCAATTTCAACTGACACTGGGGGACTACTAGCCCGGCCCAAACCACCACTTAATATATCTGAAAATTCTGATGTCAAAAAATATGGATTTGATACTGCTTTCACACCACCTACTGAAATTCCCAAGTATTGAAACCACTGCCTTCCTAACAAACTTCCGCCTGTGCGCCCAGATACCACAAGTACCTACTGCAACTAGATAAGGGTCATAACATTCACTGTGGAGATTACTTCATCACCACCAACCCAACTGTCCCTCTATCCTTAGACTCAGCAAAAGAGCAATACTGCTCTACTCCTAGAACCATTCTAATAATGGTTTTAAAAGAAACTTGGAATATTGGGGGCTGATGTAATTATGGCAATGTTTCCAGAAGGCCAATTTTTCCCACACTCCTTGATGAGGACAAATATAAGTAATGGGAGGTGATAGGAAAGGGGATTCCCAAGTGGAAAGTAAAGCAATTGTGCGAATTTGAGGCATTGGAAGTCTCTATATGCATGTCTGTACCCAATGAAGATTCACATATATGTAGGTACTGGTATGGGGGACTTTTCCATTCTCAACATCCAAGGTCAAGAACAATCTGAGGGCTAGCCTGTGACCACATCCAATGAGGTAGACAGGGCAGGACATGAGAGGAAGTTTCTGCAAATTCAGAAATCAAAGTGAAAGGTGCAAGAGTCCAAAGTAAGAGCTTGTTGATCAGATGTGCTATCAGGGAGTGATGAGACTCATCTGGTCTAATCATGAATGGGCTTGTCTCATCAGTTTCAAGCCAATTGAGTAATATTGTTTTGATATTGGATTCATTGAGACAATTGGGCAGTAGCAAGGCAACTCTTAACTCCTCACAAGCACAGACCTCTTACCCAGATGGAATAAATTATACCTGCTGATGTACTTGAATCCCTTGGCTGCCTATTATCAAAACAGTCCAATGCACTTCATAGCATCCATACCCAAAGTCCCACGAGCTCACAAGACTGGTGTCCTGGGAATAAGAAGCCAATGTCTTACAGATGAGCAGCAAAGAGAGGAGTTTTGCTAACTTCAAGTCCAAAGCGAATGCAAGGACAGCGGGTATCTTCATCCTTTTCTTATACGTACCTCATGTTTAGTAATACAATATGAGTCACTGCCATGACAAGTATTGAAGGAATTGCTTGATAATTTTTTTTTTGTAAAATAACCTACTCACACAATTTATTGCCTCAGTAGCATTCAAGACTCCTCTCATAGTTAAGGGTTAGAAATGAAACACAGAAGCATGCGCAAACGTTATATTTCCATCTAGCTGGTTGTTATCATAATGGTTAATAGTATTCCACTTTTTATGTTTCAATAAATAATGGAAACCATGCAACAATGAAAAATCAACAACATTATTTCAAAGAATCCTGAACATTCCATCAACAAAATGGTGTTTTTTTTTCTTAAATGTTCCCATGTTTATTCAGTGATCGTGAGCTTTTGCCCAATGGTCATTTTAGTTCCGTTTCTATTATAGAACATTGGAATCCATGGGGGGCTCCAGGCTTACAGAGAAGAATGCCATGAAACCCTCATTAGTTTATTTTCTTAAATGCAAAAAAGGCAAACCATTGCCTAACATTTTTCAATTCACATTTAGGAGTTACAGAACCATCGCCTGAGTAATTTCACTTACAAAAGATGGTGTAAGCAACTTACCCAAGGCCTCTTGATTTAAAATTATATCCAAACATCTTCACTCACACCAAAATTGAAAATAAAACATTTTTCTTCTTTTCACGTCACCCTCATACAAAAAATAGCCACACATCAATGCTTCCCTCTTCACTTATACCTCTATAAATATTTTTCTGAAGAGTCTGCCAAACATCTGATTCAAAATTTCCATAATTTTGTGTTTACCAAATATGACTTCCAATACATAATGCCTCATTTTATTACATTTTTTCCTCAAAAAAACTCTCCACACAGCTTTATTTATAGGCACTCATGTATTTCCAAGCATTTGAGATCTTATTTACTGATGTGTCAAATTTTTACAGGTGGAATATGCTACCAGAGTGTGATATTGGCTGAATTCATACCATAAGAGTGTGTGTAGCTTTTTTGGGTCAGTAATATTTACAACGTTAAAAAACTGGATCATTATCCTATAAACAGAGGAATGGATTATCAGATGGCCGCATTGCTTTAAATGGACATCGAACTTGAGGCTATAGGTACATACATAGATAACGTACGTTGATAATCCCCTTATTGCATATAAGACATTCTTTATGATCAGAGGTTATATATATATATATACACAATATGTGTGTGAATCCATATAATTTTATCATTAATGAGATATTCACAGATGATTTTTTTGCACAGCCACTAGAGACTGGGGCTTTGTTTTTACCTTGGATTTCCTTTGATATATATATACTTTATTTATAATGAGTGTCAATATTATTTTTATTACTTCAGAAAAATTCATTTAACATGGGTGTTTTCTAACATATATTTGAGAAAATGCACATGAATATCACAATCATATTGCCCATAAAAACGGAAGAAAATTCTATACAACAATGCTGTTTATTTTTGTAGTATTTCACAGGCCATACTGCTGTAATCAGAACAAATCCCCAAGTAAAACCTTTCATTCACTTTAGGGCCTCACATTTCATTCAAATCCTTCCTATCCTCCCGTACAGACACTGATTGGTGTTTATTTTCACGCGTAATTTACTTACAATAAAAAAAGTTTGGAATACTCTTGTGAAGGCAATCAACGACATGTTTTCATTCCTATTTTCGTTAAGTGTTTAAGAGTCTTCCGTTAATGAGAACATCACAGCTTTATATATATATATATATTTATATACATATATGAATATATGTAGGTTTATGCAATTATGTATATATATCAATATATTTTATATCTTTTGATTCACTTGACCATCATACACACACATCTGATTCACTCCATCTTTTACATTCATACACTTTCTCTCAGGAATGAATATCTCACAGGTAGAATAAATCACACTCAGTTTCACAACTAGATAAATATACACCATCACAATTTTTGCATGATCTGCTGACACAGTAGGAAGTTGGAAGTGAAGGACATAAGTATTTGGACGCCACACAGATTAAAGTATTTTTTCAAGTTTTAAATAGCCACACATATATGGGGAGAAAGAATAAATAGATTATAAGGGATTTATTAGAGGATAGAGTAGTGTTATCCCTCATCCCTGCCAGCTCCATAATAACATGGCCTCACCATAAGTGTCAGTCCCCTCTTCTTATAATGGACTATGGATAACCCATAAGATGACAGCAGTTATTCCTTTCAGTTTTTATTCCACTGGAAAAAGTACGAAGGCACAGAAGCCTTATTAGATAACTGAGAATTGCATCAACTTTAATACAAGGACTGCATTTCAAATGTAAGAGGACTTAATTTTCTTCACCAGGAGATCAAACACTCAGAGCAGCAGTATGATGTGAAGGATAGATCATCACTTAACACAGCCTTTGAAAATGTAATTATGGTTAACCCCTGTCAATACGCGAGATGAGAAAGTCAAGGATATTGTGAAATAATTCAATATACTAGTCTTCAATGGTTTACCTGCTGAAGAAAGTCATCTAAGAGCAGGTTAGATCTTTAGGCTAGGCTAACATATAATTTTCTGTCTCTTCACTTCTTGTCCTCTTAAAAGTGAAATTCCAAGGCTTTCAACATTAGCTCATGCACTTATGATTGCACAGGCAGTTAAGCTGTTATCAACTACTATTGTACTGAGATGTGATTGTTGGGGCAACATCCACTTAAAGGCAAGGATTTGCTCTCACTAGCAACTTTTCCATAATGATAAAACTTCACTCAGCACCTAAGTTTCTCAATTTGCCATACTCCCCTAGAATGGTATACCACAGGAGTCAATTATGAAAATGTTATTTTTAGGTAAACAGAGAAGAAGGTAAAGTAGGAATATAAAACTGAGCATTAAGTGTGAATTTACTTGATTGAGAAAAAAGACTGGTTTGGAATACCCATATGCCTTTCAAATAATCGTTTATAGATCTGTCCATCATGCATATTCTTGTCAGTGTGATACACTCTTTAAATCCCAGCTTGGCCTTGTTGTCTAGAATATATACATATATAAAACTGCTGTGCATCCGATTGGGCAACTATTAATGTCACATGGAAATGAGATTGAAGAAGTATTTTTTATGAAATGAGTTAATAATTTGTGCAATATGATTCGACCCAAAGAGAACGGGCGTGCCACATTTACAATACAAGACGATTAAGAAAGATAGCTGAGTAACATTGATTTATGTAAATACAGTCTTCTTACAGTTGCATCAGGCAGGGACTGGGATGGAACAACCTTGGAAGTTCAGCCACATTGGTTTTTGGAAGGTCATATTTTCCTATCTGCAGAAAATCTTGCTCAATAACCATCCCAATGGCATGACCACTCTATATTAAAATTAAGATGTTCCATTTGTGGTTTTAAAATGCCAACTTGGATATTTCAGTCAGAGCTTTTAAATATCTGAAAATTTCATTTTTTGACAATGACATATGTGTATTCAGAGGGGAGGAACACAGGGTTTTCCATCTAATGGGAAGCAGTCCTTCCTGAGCTTCACTTGAAATGCAACTGGAGGACTTTTGCACAAATATATTTTCTTTTTGATCCACGCTGCTCTCAAGAAATGAAGGAAAAAATCTCTCCCTCTTCAACTTTTGAAGCTTTAAGGGAGAAAATTTTTCTTCAATTATAACTTAGAAAAATAACACATCAAATATTCATAAAACACACATCCATGCACACTAAGAATGATTAGGTCAAGATATTTTCATCTCATTGTAAAATATCTGAGTCGACTAATTTCCTATTTTTTGCACATGGCAAAGCAAATGACATTTGTTTGTGAGAGAACATGCTTCTTCTGAACAACCATGCCAATTGTTTCGAAAGACTTGTAAGGAAACAAATACTGGAGTCATCATCATTGTTAAGCAAAAAAAATAATTTTTATGGGTAAACACTTCTTTCTCCTTGAAACATCCCTTGTCTCAGACAGTGGTGGAAACTTTTTTCCTGTTAATACTGAATCTTACTGTTTGTACATGAAAACTGCACTTCATTTTTAAACAGGACTTGCTTCCATTTAGGTACATGAATCACTAAGAATTTAGCACAGTGTGTGCTGAAAATATTTTAAGCTGAAAATATCCATAAAATCACTCATCCATTGACCTGAATTAGTTACCCCCTTATTGAACAGATACTTTATTAACTTTTATACTGCAGGATAAATCCTGGCAAAAGGAAATGCGCAACCTATATATGGTTCTGTGCTGGGGAAATTTCGCCAGTAAATAGAAGAAAACTGCTAAAGACTCTATAGAAAAAATGTAAATATCTATAACCAGCTGAGGCAATAAGTTTTCTGATACTATGTAATTTTCAAACACTCCAAGCATTCAACTTCCAAAACGTTCACAAGAAAATTGACCATGAGACAAACAGATACTTTTCAGAATGCAATATCCTAAACTTATCTTAATTTTCATGAAAGCTGAGAGAGACATTCAGAATGGAAAATTCCATTACAATTTCACAAATATCACATTAATTAATGAAAATAATGCAAGTAGGTAAATAAAAAATTAGTTATAACCATCTGAATTCATTCTTTCCTCTGTAATTTGAACGCTTTGGAAGAATCTCAAGACTCATTTCAACCAGAGCATAAAAAAGTGCTCTTTTCCAGAAAGAAATGGAAGCGCTTTGGAATTTTATAGGCATGAAAAATTGTAAAAATGTAGCATTCATTCAAATCATCTTAATACCCATTCTATTACTTGGTCAGATCACTGGTATCCTTGAGGTTCTGATAATTGTCATTTAAAAAACTACAACCTTTGGGCAGAGAGTATATACAAGGGGAAAAAATTTTGACAAACATTCTCCAGCTACACTTGATGAACCTTAAACCCAATGTTTCATTACTGAAGTCCCTTAAACTACTAAGGCAAAATTGACCATATTTCACTTAATAATCAATGGGGGCAAATTAGATAATGAGGTACAATGATTAAATAATATAATAAAATGAATCTCATGCATAAAACACTTTCACTCAAACTTCTATATGGCTATATATTGTGTATGTACTTATAAATATGTGTGAGTATGCCATCATATGTCATATGAAGGACACTTTTGAGCAGCTTACAAAAAATAATACTGACATATGTAGATGTGACTTAAAAAAAGAATATGATATGCATGTAGAAATCACCATAGTATAAGTAGCAATCAAGGGACTGAAAATGATAGCTTCACCTGAAGTTTTTTTTACAGGCCTCAATGACTTCCCTTTGCTAGCTCAAACCTTTCAACTACATCCTTCAACTTCCCTGGGCAGTTATATCAATAAGACGCCGACTCTCTAATGACTGGCAGATATAGGTACTCTAGCAAAGGCTGAGGTAGCTGGTAAAGAAAAAAAAAGTTAGAACAATAACATTCTGTGATTTGAATCTGTGTTGGACAAGGCAATCTACAATCATAATACTGCTCTGCTTTCACCAAAATTCAGCACCAGCAATGGATGTCATTCATACACTTTCATTGTTAGGAGAGAAAGTACATATAAAACTCCATTATTTAGGTGGTTAAATGTTTGCTGTGTTCTTCCTTTCACATTTTGTGATTGTCATCCTCGTCAGGGGATTGGAAGAATCTTTTTTAACTTGAAATTACTAAAGGAGTCCAAAATGAAAGTTGCAATAAAAAAACAAATATGTACTTGGCAATAAGGATTACTTTTCCCAATAGTTTTGAATTCTGATTAGATTATGTTAACTAGATTATTTTCAGGATTTATTTTTTAGAATAACAACACAAAAAGAAGAAGACTTTGAGGAATGTACTAAGTCTTTTTCTGTCAAATGGTTTGATTTCTATGATTATATTGATGGCAATGGCATTCCTTGTGCCTCATAAACCAAAAGTAGCTCACTGAGTCAAGAGAATACCCAAAAGAAATAGCAATGGGATAAGAAAGTGACCAAAACTATGGGTTATAAACACAACTGTGCTGGTACATATTATAATCTCACTCTAATAGTGACACCTACACACCTGGAACTGTTAATTTACCTTCAAAATGGCCTATTTTGACCACATTATATGCTTTCTCATTTAAAAGCAGTGAATAACTTTGATTTCAACAATCACATACAAAGAAAATTTCACTGCTGACAAAAAATCCTCATGCAGTGGGCTATCAAAATAGTAAAAATGAGAGAGGAAATGATTTCCTGGCTGAAATGGTTTCTACTCGAGCCACTTTTCAGCAGGAAATTATATTATTGCTAACATTTGATCGCTTTTAAAATACCTATTTTTCATTATTATTTGCCTTAATTTAAACTGACCATGATTGGCAATGGAAATTCATAAATACAGTCAAACTGATTCCTATAATCTCATTTTCTCAGTGAAAAGCCAAGAGATAATATAGAATTTTTTACAGATGATACAGTAGTAAGCTGTAAAAGATAGGTGTCAACGGGAACTTAGACATCATCCACAAGCTCCACTCAGAGATATTTAAGGAGGCATACACAATCATGTGAAAGGGTCAGCTAAAAGTGTCAATCATTAAATTCATTGTTAAGCCACTCTCAAAGTTCATGCTCAAAGTTCATAGTTGATGCCTGATCATGTACAGTGTGTGCCTGTTTTTAGAGTCATTTATAAATCAGCCTTTTATGTTAATAAATTGATAAAGTCATACTTGTATATTTCTTTGTCTACAGTAAAAATGTTCACTGTAACATATTATGCTATTTATCAGTGCTGACCTAGGTAACAAAAATTTACTAAGAGAGATACTGTGTGTCACATTAACACCCAGATACAACCAATGATGGACAACAATTGCCTATAGACTTTCACATGAATGGCCAGTCACATACCAAAGCTGTGAACGTGAATTTCATGCATCATTAACATTATAAAGTAGACAAGCATGGTACCCTTGATTAAGTCTTTGCAGTCAGGAAATCAAGTCAAAGAGGGAGCATATTCTTTTGTTCAATTGCTTTCATAGAGAAGCTGAGACAAAGAAGCAATCTTTACACATGTCTTGCTGACTTCACTCAATATGACCGCACAGTGGAAGTCTGACGCAAAGTGTAAGGAGTCAGAAACAACAGCAATGGAAAATACAGAAGGATAATTCTTTGTATCTAATGAGAAAACCACACAGTATGCAACAGTATTTCATAGACAAATATTTCAACTAAGGCAAAAATTTTCCCTGCAGTTTAACTTTAGGTCACCTTGAGAAGAATATGTCAATATTCAGGAAAAAAATTGAGGATCCTGCACCTTTAAAGAACATATATAGTAAGTATTATTTTCTATTGTGCAAATCAAAACACAATTTTTCTCAACTTCTGACTCTTCAACTGTACAGCCAATCAAGCCATTCTATATATAGCAGAGGGAGTTTGAAAAGGTATACAAGGAATATGTCCACCAATGAAATCATATCAGTTGAGCCATGAGGCATAAGGCTATACTGCCACATCGACATTTTTGCTAAGAAAAACCTGCCATTGATGCTTTCAGCACATAATATCTGCACGCAGTAATGCATGAGAATATCTTTACAGACAAAAAATATTGCTCTGAAACTTTTTTCATTAGCCCATGAGGATTTGGAAGTAAAATATGCAAGTAGTGAAATGGCACAGATATTTTTCAAATGTATTCGTGAATATGTTCACATGATGATAAATGAGATAATGAGAGAAAGGACTGGCAAATGAAATAAATTTATAGATAATCCCTCTTAAAACTATCCTTTTTCTTTGTTGAAACTTTGCTTTGAACTCTGTCCAAATGATGCGCCAACTTAAATATACTAACTGGAGAAAAAACACCAGGAGATGAAATGGGACATTCCCATGGCAGCCACAAAAATGTAGGTCATACCGTCTTCCACGTCCCTCACTCAAGACGGGAGAGCACCACTTGGAGGTTTCCCAGAGGCCTTGCATCAACAAATGTGATTAATGGTAACCAAGGAACCAACAAACACTTATTTTTCCTCTTGCCAACATGAAAATTTGAAAAAAAACTCCTGTCCTCTTAAAAATATACTCCACTTTCTTCATTCCACTTGTGAACACTTACAAAGCACTTCATGATGAACACTATTTCTCTTTGCCACGTAAATGACTCCATGATTTCCATCGCTAGTCAGTGAAAGTCTAAGTGAAGAATGGCCTCTCCTTCAAGTACTCTCCAAGCCCTGTTGGCTGCCAGGAACATCCCGTGGCCTCTCAGGTGTTTCAATTCCTCTTCCAGCCAAGATGACCATCAAAGGCAACCTGAACACTCGAGAAGAGCAACACTGATGTGCCTTTGATGGTTGTCATGAGGGAAAACTTGCACTCATTCCATCTGGCAAATGTAAGTTGAGGCCCTAGGCCACAGTCTGAGAGAAGAGGTGAGTAAGCCACCAGTATGAGAGAAGAGGTGAGTAAGGACTGTAATATGTAGAGACAATTAAAAATGTATGATTCTGGGGTCATTTGTGCCATAAAGGACAGGTTTGTCGGATTTTTTAAAGGAATGAGGTCATCCTGGAATTTGCATCAGCACATAATAATGGAAAGCTACCAAGGGATACACAGTACTATTTCCCATCTGACAGATGGATTATTGCACTTGATGGGATTTCTAATGGCACTCCAAGAGGGATTGGAAAATTGTTGAAAAATCTCAACCACTGCCAGATTCATAATCCCTGGCTTGTGCCATGATAAGCGAGCATTCCAATCCGATCCTTAATAGAGAACTGAAGGAAGTAGGTTCAACAGGAAAAAGTTCAAGGTTATTTTTTAGAGCACTAGTAAAGTATTTTTAATTTTGAGATATTGAGGGCTAAATGGAAGGGTTTTAATGTGTTTGACATTCAAATGGTTGATTCAAAGGCTCAGTCCTTTTCTCCCTCTCATCTCGGGGTCCTTTTTGCTCAGTACAGGGACTGGCCGCGATTTCTGATCCTTGCTCTTCAATCATCCCATGAAGGAAAGTTGGTGTAGTCGTACTCAAATTGGTTGGAAGTGGAGCCTACAGCTGCTGTCTCCGCCACACCACCTGTCTGCGTTGTGTAGCCACCTCCTCCTCCCATGCCGTATGCTGGCCCAGCAGAATCCACTGCGGTGCTAGCAACTACTGCTTTTGCTCCCACGGCAGCTCCTGTGCCATCATCTCCCGTGGTCACCGTCAGCTCAATGTTCTGCCCATCCTCCTCCTCCAAAGAGCTATGCTTGATACCATAGTAGAAGTACATGCCCAGGCCTGTGAGACGGAGGATATGAAAGAGGCACAAATTAGAAGCATTGAAACTTGGTGACAGTCATCTGGGTAAGAGTTGACACAAGCAGAAGGAGTTGGTAAAGCATCAAAGGGAAGATGAGAGCCCATGGCAAGTTTCTGCCAACATAATCACTCAAAGCAGTCAACATAATCACCTTAACCAAATAAAATTGGGAAATGTTGGAAGTGCATTTCACAATAGCTGTATTTCCCAGTTATTATGACGTACATTTTTCCCAAAAAAAGAAATGCATTCTAAAATCAGCCTGAGCCTGTTGGGCCAAGGGTAAAGCTGTTTTCATACATCAAACTTTGTATTCCTGTCAGAGGTGCTCATCTCCCCTCTTCCACCATAGACTGGTTGGTGGTGGCAAGCCAAAGGTGCATTCTCCACCATTCATTAAATTATGGGATTCCAGAAAAAAAACAGTACAACTGGTTCTATTTTCAGAAATGAACAATCCCATTTCTGCCATAAAATAGTTAATGTTTACTGAGGTTGATTACTATATTTTCTAAATGTTAATTTTAATGATCGTAGATTTTTCATATTTTACAGCAACCTAGAAAATAACCATTATTTTCAGTAATATTCACCTCCATGTCAGAGATTTTTCATACCAATATTTTCCAGACATTATTAAAAGCCATATATATTTCATTCAATCTTAATAATAAATTGAGGCATGTATAACTCATTTGTGGAATATTTTTATGATTTTCACTTGTGGAATAATTGTGGGGCTATCATTCTTAATGGTTTGAATGAAAATTTCTCATACCATGACAATAGAAAGTGAAAATGTATGTGGACTCCGGTACTTGTTTTCACATTTTCTTTATTTTTAATCCATTAATGTAGTAACAATAATGGTTTAAATGTTGCAATTACCATTGGATTTCCTATTAAATCCTCCACTGGCTATCAATTGCAGAAAATAAAAAATTTCCGGACAATTACCATAACTTACCATGGTAATATACCTCAAAGGAAAATTACAGTTGTTTACCGATCACCAGTTGTAAGTACATAAACATCTTATTTGCAAAGTCTCTCAATTTTTGTTGGCCTGGCAACTACTGTTGATATAACTCTTTTTGAGTCAGTTTTCCTCCCAATGTTGCTCCTGATTGAGCGTATGATTTAGTTTTATTCATACATCCTATAAAAAGATAAATTATTTCTTATTTTCTTCCAGAAGCTAGCTATGAATCTAGAGACAAAATATGTACTAACTTTGTTGAAATAATAGCACTCAAGATGCATTTTTAAATTTTCAAATTCATTCACTGACCAAAGTTAACTTTCCATTTTCATGTCCATGTTTTACAAGCAAGAGTTTTCCATAGGTGTTGTTGGTACACAAATTGGAGCTTGAAAATTCACTAAGCTGTAACAGCTTTCAACAATGTAGTTTTCTCTTCCCTTACGAGACAGCGGAATTTTCTCAAATGCATGTCTTCTGAACTGAGTATCAAGAGAGACTTCCTTCCTCTCTGTATGGGCCATTTTTTACAGTTAAGCTCAAGTCTTAGCTGGTTTATAACCTTCCCAGTGGCATGGATTCGCGGTCAACTATTTGTTTATTTATTGCTTTTACTACATTTGTATTTGTTGCTCGCTCTCAAACTGTTGACTTTGAAATGAATTCCTTGTTTTTTACAGTGCATTTACAAATTTTAAACGAAACCCTACCATAAAAATTAATGGATTTCATGCATAAGCCCATTCCAATGCAAAAATATGTTCTCCTGAAATACCCATTCTTTATTCCAAGTATGCCCTCAACAAACTGCGTTAATTTTATATTTCCTTGGAATGCATTAGCTGAGATAAAAATTTCTTTCCCAGAAAAGCACATTATCTATCACAGCTATGGCATCCATGATATCATTTGGGAAGTTCACACCACCATGAGTGTACAATACTCCTGTGGAGCTTCATTGCATCCATCGGTATAGTTACATCTTTCTCGGAATAATTTATTCTCATTCTCGTTTGTATCTCAACATGCTTTTTGAAAAAAAGTTTCTCTTCAGTTCTATCTCAGTCTTTATTGGCTTTGGTAGTTGAAATATTCGTTTTGCACATGAGTGCCTCTCCTCCACCGTGAGAAATTTGGACACCTCTGTTTCAGACACCGAATTCTCAGTTTTCCATGGCTAAAATATGGTCAAGAGATCTTTCAGTACCGATGAATATATATTGGAATTATTGACTCAAAGTGATAGTGATGGTGGAGACCTGTGTCTTGATTCCGATGATGATGTTGTCACAACAGGGACTACTATTTCAGAGGTTGCTACTGAATTAGCATCTGAATCGCTGCCCTCGACGTCAAGAATATCATGGGAGCTGCGCTTCGCCGAGGCTACATCTGAGGCATCGTCTTCCAAAGACAAGGAAAATACCCCAAAGAAAAGAAAGATAAGTGCGAAAGGCTGTTTGGCTATCCCAAGATTTGTTGCCAATGATAGAAACAAGATGATAGAATAATACCACACCACAAATAATCATGTCATGGGAAGGAGGTCGAGTGAAAATTTCCTGGCTGGGTTTACAGAGAGACATTTCCCTTCCGAAATTTTTTCTGGGGTTTCGAAAAAAAACTTGCCTACAAAGTGTGCTGTAGGCAGTAAGAGTGGTAAAAGACACGAGACATGATTTATGTGTGATATACGTGACGTTGGACTCTGTGTTGTACCTTGCTTCAAGATATTTCACACTCAGAAAAACTATTAGTGCATGGAGGAAGTATAAAATTTCACAATAAAAATATTCGCAATCTTGAAAAATGAAAAAAATAAAAATAAGTAAAAATATAAAACATTAAAAAAATATTTTTAGTTCGCCAATGCTGGTCCAAAGTCCAGATATGAAAGAAGGATGGGAAATATTATTTTATGGTAACAACACAGGAAAAATAAACTTGATATAAAATCAATCAAAAGAATATGTGAGCGAATTTAAAAAAATTCTAGAAAATATGATGTAACAAAATATTCCAGATATGCATTATCAAACAATGGTATGATTTTTATCTTGAAATCAAGATGTCAGTTAATATTGACGGTAGAATTTCGTTTAAAATTTGTAAATGCTCACCAAAAGACAAGGAGTTCAATACTAATTATATATTTTTTAAGGAAGTAACAAATGTATATTTAGCAAAATAACTGAATAAACATTCATATGACCGTGCTCCTCGCAAAGAGGGTGCTAATACGACGAAGAGTCCAGGTACCTGCTCCCGGATTCCGAGGGAAAGGCCTGACCCCTGCTGCATTGGGTCCCGAAATGAAGAAGCAGAGTACCTGCGAGCGCCAGAAAGGGGGAAAGCATAGCGACAGTTATATATATGATGTTCGTTTGTTTGCATTGGAAAATCTCCATAGGATATTGTCGGCGTTCGTCTCCTCAGTCAGGAAACCTACTGTTGTATATTTCTGGCATTCGTACTGAAAGGGTTATGGAGTACCTAGTCAATTAATTTTTCAAAAATGGAATTAATCGTGGCTATCATTGAATGGTTCCTGCACTATAATTAAACTTCAGGGTATGTAAGAAAAGAAATATTGGATTGACAGCCAATTGAGTTTCATTGCTAGAGAGATTTTATAATTTGAGCAGTGAGTAACATGTTAATATAAGGGCATAACAAGTAGAGTGGTTCACAGTTGCAAAGAGAAATATTTGATAGCTCTTGTACTCACTGCCACCCATGGGGGAAAAGATCATTTTGATTATCTGCAAAGAAAGAAAAGATTAGATATGCAAGAAGACAGATTTATAGGTGTAGCAAGAAGCAGCAATGAATGATGGATAAAGGTTTGAAAGTAAGAAAGAGAGAAGAGCCCATAATCAATAGCTGAATGCACTAAAGAGTTCGAAAGTTAATTGGCATAAAAGTGACAATCAGGCCTTGAGACTGCAAGTGACTGACTAAAGTCAATAGCCAATCAAATGAGCTGAAATTAAATAAACCATAAGTTGGCATCAGAAGATAAAAAATTATCATCAGAAATATGATGCGAGAGGAGTAAAACAAATTATGCCATTGTGCCTCATTGTCATCCAAAGGAGGTTTTAAATGGATATTTTGGAAATGACCACATGTTTTACTGCGAATAATGAATATTATACTCTTAGCATGGAACTTACTGTCGGTGCAAAAATTACGTTGACTCGAGTTTGGACACTGATTAAAAATGAAATGTCGTACCGACATGATTATGAGTTACACCAAATTTTAGCTAGTTTTATTTTGCATTTAACTGTGATTGCTGATTATTTTTACAATACACTCTCAATTTTTTATTCCGGTGAGAACAAAAAAAAGTGCCGGTTTTTTTCAGTTTTCGAAAGGAGCACTCTCTTTGACATTTAATAGTGAAGAAACTTGAAGTTTAATCGTAATGAACCTGTAGTATTGTGTAGGAAAAACATATTAAAATAGATCTTTAAATTTTCAGTTCTTTATAATGTGCCATAAAAAAGTAATTAACAAGTTTATGAAACAACTTTTTCTTGGTTATGAAAAGTGGTAGAAACAAGATCGTGGTCTTGTTTTGAAGCTCTTTACAGCAGTATTTAATAGCAATTACCATCGTAAACTCACATTGTGAAATTGATTTTTAATGAGTTAATAAACAACCAAGTATTTTAGCAGGCTCAAGTATATATATGTTTATTCCAGTATATGACAATGAAAGGAAAACTATAGGTAAATGTCATTATCCTGGTCTGAATGAAAGGCCCCGAAGGGTCTATTATTCAATGTCCCATTCAATGGATGACGTGTTCTACTTGAAGAGTGCTCCACATTGCATATAATTAAGGGTCAGTATATCATTTATAGTCCCTCTCACTTCTGGGATTCAAATATGGATCTTCCACATAGGAAACCAGTGCTCTCATGGCCACCACACTAACCCAAATGTAAGCATTCTAATACAAGATACCATAGATATTGAAGAACCATATAAAAAAAGTAAATGCCAATATTAATTTTACTGAAAATAATTTGCAAAAGTACACACAATGGGATTATCTTAAACGCAAAAAGAAAAAAGTCTTATATGCTTCTTAAGATATCTATCAAGCTAATTCATACATTATTATGTAAGCGTTCAACCTTTGCATGGCTAAGCTGTAAAAGGTGAGTCACAATAACATACTTAAGAGTAGGATTTTCCTATTTATGGTAAACTTGAGGAAGTACCCAAACTTTGAATACAACAGAAGGTGGGTGTACTCACCAAGAGCCATCCAGAGGGTAAATCTGACGAGAGTGAGGATTGAGAGCTTGAAAATAAGGTAGATGTTGACAATGACTGCAATTGCAGGGACGAATGGTAGGCCTGGGGTCATGAAAAGCAGGGTCTTTCTGCAAATCAACAAACAAAATAGGTATAAATTAATCATAACAGATTTTTATTACAGAATCAACCTGAGGGTTGGTTTGACAGATTAGTGAAGGGAAAACAACTTTCTATTCATGATAACTATGACATTAGGTTTAAAAAATAAGGATTCTTAAAGCATTTCACTCAATACCCCCACTATATTTAATGAATTATATCATTTTTTAGAGTAACACAAACCAGTGAGAGTACAAGATTCAGATTCTGGCATAACACATACTTGTCCATGATAGGACAGTAATTAATGGATGCAGTAAGAATTAAAATCTGTTAATTAAAGACACAATATAAATTCAACATTTACATATCAGCTAATCACTGCATTTTCCCAAATATGCCCACAGCTTTCGTCAGTGGATAGTTCTTGTTCTAGATTACCATGAATCCAAACAGTGCCTCAAACTCTGACTCCTTGGGAATGATGAAATGAAAGTAAATATATACCACAGATAGCAGCACCACTTCTCCAAGCTTGGAATTAATTACACTATTTTTCATATGGGATTTTCTTTGTGAATAATTTCATTCCCTCCCAAAAACAAATAACTTACAATTCTCAAACAAGAATTAAAATAGTTTCATCTTAGAATATTACCATAAATATCTTATTTCCAAAAAACCGTAGGAAGTTATGGGAGGGTATGCACAAAGCCAGTTTTGGCTACTCTGCATGCAAAAAACGTCGTTTTACAATGGATACCATTTGAAACTTCATAATACAAAGAGAGAAATAAACTGCTGCTGAAGATTTGCCACATTAAAAACCTCACTACCTTAGATGATGGTAGGTAGGGGTAGTGTAGGGAAATGTGTCCTCAAAAGTCATTTTTAGAGAAAAATGACAAATAAAACTGTTGGCATCCCTAAAAGTAAGGAAGAAATATCAAAAGACCATTCAAGTCTTCACTTCAACAAATACTATTGCCATTACCATGCTCCATATGAGCCTCATCTGAGACCCAGGGTATAGCTTCAGTTTTTCAGAGCCCTGACCAAGTGGTTTGGGCCACCAACCTGTTCTGAGGCTTCCTCGAGATGAGCAGCAGTATGACGAGGATCCCCGTCAGGAAGAACACGAGGAAGAAGATGGTGGCTCCCCTGGCGGCCCCTTCTCCGGTCTCCAAGGAGCTCACACCGCACACCACGACGATGTCGAAGCAGAAGATGAACACGTAGAGAATGCCGACGAGTCGCATTACATAGAGGCCCGACTCCTCGGTGGCAGGACCCCGATCCACCCAAGGGAAGATCCCGGGGCACAGGTAGGTCAGCTCATCCAGCTTGCGGGCCACGCTGCTGAAGAACCCGCCCAGCCGCCCGCCGGCCACGCCGCCGAGACCGCCAGTGGCGCCGCCGCCGGAGGAGGAGGCGGGCAAGGAGCCGTAGAACTTATTCTCGCTGCGGTCGGACACGAGGTACTCGTCGGCAGCGGCGTTGTCGCCCTCCAGCGAGACGCCCACGCCGACGATGGGCGAGGCGCCAGACAGCATTGCGCCCATCCCCTCGTCGGGGTAGGTGTCGTCGCTGTCGGGCGAGCCCCGCGTCACGCGTCGCACCGTCACGCGCTGGTCGACGTCACAATGAAAATATAAGAAGCAGGTTTAATTGAAATTTACCGATTGATAAATTAAACTAGGCAATTTGAGGCATGGCTCAAAATGTAAATTCATTTTCAAGATTTCACAGAATTTTATTTAGGCACCAAAAATTTCAACGCACCGGCGTACTCTTCAGGTACGGGCGTATCATGAGTTCTGTGGCCATTGTCCTATTTCATCAAGGATAGGTTGATGGTTTGGGCTTAGGGTTGCATTAACGTTGTGTAAGGTTACAGCGTTGACTCAGAACCAGGGGCGATTCCAGAAATTTATTTCGGGAGTTAGAGGGGGGGGGGAGACTACCATTAATAGGCAATTTTGAGTCATCCTGAAAAAACCATAAAACTGTTACATCATCATATCTATATAATAATGAGCAAAATAATAACTAGTAGTCCTAGTCATAGGTGTGCTCGGTGGAATCAAGGGCTCGCTGATACAGGGCATCAAGTGTATTCCTGCTTGCGTGGCACAGGCGGAATCACTTGCAGCCCGCATGCAGAAGGCCGTCCTCCTGGAGTCGCTCCGTCTGCTTCGTGCGCACGACCCGAACGAAGCTTAGCCACTGATCCGATGGGTTTCGGAAATGGCTACGAACTCTGCACCGCCCCTCTCGAGTTCTCGGCCATTATGACGGCAACGAAACCAGATGTTTGCCGGGGACTCGGAGGGGAAAGTTACAGAAGTAACAAAAAACTATTATACTTTTCAGATCGGAGTGTTTAATGTTGTATTTGATAAATACGTCTAGTTGTTAAAATTGTTTTGTAAAACCCAAAATTTTCGGGGGGGATGTATCCTCTAATCCCCCCCCCCCCTGGGATCGCCTCTGCTCAGAACCTTTCGCCCAGGCTTCATTTAGTACACGGAAAATACTCTTTTACATGAAATACTTGCAATTGTGTAAGCTATTGAAAAATCACCGGTGCGCGCATGAATATAACTGGTGTTGTTAATGAAGGAACTTTTATAAAACTTGTTAAGGAATGGTTATTTGAGAACAAGGAGGTGAGTATTTATTTAAAAGAAATTAGTAAGAGTCTTTTATTTGGATCGGGTGATTATACTAGCGTTATTTTATTTTGTATTGAGCATGTTATGCTTGCTTGCAATGAATTCACTTTGGATTATTTACCAGCAAAAGGTGCATATTACTATATTTATGTATCATAATCCTATAAAACTGTCTGTAAAAACTATCTATGCAAATTGCAGCGAGCCTAATGAGATTATATTGTGTGTTCTGGCATTACCAATGTTTTTTTTCTTATTGTTTACATTTTTATATTCATAAAATTTTTTTGTAAAGTTATTTGTAATTTGCTGCAAAGTGACTGCTTTTTGTTATTTTCTTTCTTCATATGATTTTGTTAGAAAAAGAGGAGTGGGTTTACCCCAAACAAGATGTTATCTATCCTAAGGGGAACCTTTGTCCATCGTTTTTAAATTTTTGAATATTTACCTTTACATGTATGTGCTAAACGAGGAACAAATAAATAAACAAATAAAGCAAACATACAACAAGCTATTTCACATAAAATCAGTTAATATTATCACATAGTGTCCGATATATCAAAAGTCAAATATACATACATTATCACAGTTGGTACAAACAGCACCACCATCATTGCTACCTTCAATCCTCAAGCTAAAATTTAGCAGATGATGGGAGGAAGAATTCCCACTCACGTTGTTGGCGTTCGCGTAGTCAGGCTGTCCCATCTGCCTGCCGAGTGCGTCCCTCAAGTCGTCCGGCCTCAGCTGGTCGCCGTACATGGGCCCCGCGCCCGCAGCTGCACCGTTGGCCATCTGCGCCACGTGCTCTTTAGTGGGCGAGCCCCGGATCGGTGTGCGCAGGGACTCAGGAAGCAGCTCCACAAGGTTGGTCGTGTGCGGCTGGTAGCGGAGGATGAGCACGCAAGTCGAAACGAGCGTGTAAGCCAGCAGAGTGCCTGAAGTCAATGATGGACAAATGATCAGGAGCTGAGAGGGTTTATTATCAGGGCTGGATCGATTAATAAAATTCGATTAAAACACTTTCCGATATTCAATTAAAGGTTATTGGCATGGGAATAGCAGAATGCGATACAATTTTCACATTCTAGACTTCTGCAACACACAGTAGCATGTTTCCGGATTGAATATCGTATACCCTCTTATTTACTGAAAACGTAGGCATATGAGTGTGCTAGAGAAGTAGCCACACATACTTTGACTACACCATTAGAATTTTGTAATCGAGGAAAGTTTTTTCAACGCAGAAAATTGATAATGACTTCTCATGCGAGGAAAAGGGAAACATTTTATCCAAACAAAGCAGAATAACTTGCCTTTTAGTATACAAGTTGATATTTACAGAAATATGAAGACATTCATAATTTTCATACAGCTATTTTGCGCTGATCAATTATATTAATCATTAAGGACTCTCGTGTAGAATTTTTTCTCTCCTGGAATATCACACTTACATTTCTTCAAAGCTATCCATGAAATATCTATCGTGCTATTAAAAAATTTGGCCATCGGCTCACTCCTAGTCATCATGTAACTTCTGTGCCTTTCAGCTTTGCCCATGAGCGTCATGCCTCCCTCATTTAATTTAACCGCCTTGCTTCCCCTCCAAAAAAGGTCCAAGAGTCGGTAAGTGGCCTATTCACCCCTCCAGCAATCCCATTGACCGTATTCGACCGTCGAACTCACCTATGGACATCATCTCCACGAGAACCTCTAGTTGAATGAGGAGAGCTGCGAATGCGGCCGCGAGTCCAGAGATAAAAGTGGCCAGCCCTGGAGTTCCAGTCAACGGCCAGACATGACCCAGCACCCTGGAAATGAGCAAAAAGGGGAGGCGTTGAAGAAAACTTGAGTTATTACACCGACCTGCCGAGTAATGGAATAGGACAATGGCCAATTGGATAAACACTGCATGCATAGTATACACTGTACATCCACTCATTGGCTTTTCGAGATCTTCAATTCAAGCCATTAGTTGGACATACGATACAGAAACATCCATCCATGTCAGTCCCCACACGCGATCATATTAACGAATGAAACTAAATTTGGAAGGAAACCTTGATGTATATACGAGAAACAATACTCTGAATCGTGGGAAGAGGTAGAATCATTCTGTCTTAATTGACACACTGAGCCTCTTGAAATATCCGCCAGTCAATGGGGAATGGACAATCCCATTCAGTCCCCATATCGCCTAAAGCTATTATATGAATGGAGAAACACTGTAAACTCATGACATTCCCTTGATTACGCACTAGAAAACGGACGTAGACACGACAGGGACCATTGAGGAAGATAGAGAGAGCGATTGCTACTGCGGCCAATGCTAAATGCTGTAACGTGGGCGTGGTCGGTCCGCCATATTCGTTAACCCCGAATTTCCTTTATCGCTAACGGGCTGACGAAATTTTGAAACTTTAAGAAGTTTTCCATCGATCACTAACTAGAAATCAGCACGCCCTTACTTCTTTCATATGCATTCTCCTTACATGTATCCTTTTATTTACCTATTTAAATTATTATTCGTCCACATTCCCGGAGAAAACTATAGTAAAATCTAGTAGAATCCATATCACTTAGTAGCTAATACCTGTTTCCAGAGTTACTCACCTTAAATATGAAACAGATAGTGGATATTCTCGCTATATATCCGCTAATTCGTACATTCCTTCGTGCCATTTAAGGGAAAGTAAGAAAGAGCAGGGATAACCAATATGGTTGTTATTTCGGATGTCAGGTAGCAGTTTAATGACGCAATGCCTTCTCCAGCTACCTCAATGACGAGGACTAACATCGATGGGAAGAAACTCGGAGAATCCTTATCAAGGTATGCGAAGGACACAGGGCAGAGGGCAGAGGAGAAATTCCAGTATGGATCATTAGGAAATTCACAGGGACCGGAGATTGAATCATTGGCGATTGGCTTTCACAGACAATTCTCAGGTTAGCTAGGCGGAATTTAATACGATTTTGAGGCTATCTGTAAGGGGCTTAACTGAATAGATAGCGATTCCACCTGATCTGCTATCTCACACACGACGATATTCTCGTCAAGGAAATCACATCTGACCTCCGAGTTTGTGAGGTCAAGGTACCTTATCGCATCGTAGTCTGGATTGCGATAATGTGGGAAAAAATGAGATTTTATTCAACAAAGGCAAAAGAGGCATCCTTGAAGTTTCTTGTAATATAGTTCATTTCATCGAAGTATTTGAGGCTTTTATGGGTAAAAGATGTAGATGTTACTATGTATTTTCAATATTAAGACATGCACTAAGGAAGTAAACTATTGCCGATGTATTATTTTATCACCTAAAAATTGCAATTAACATGCGGTTATATGCTTTATAAATAGTAAATCGTATTTGTCCTCTTTGCTAAAATATTTATGAAAATACTGAAGATTTTTAAGCATCAAGATAACAAATAGCAGGAAGGTACATACATTTATACGCTGATTTCTCAAGTATCACGACTTTCCACTTATTCCTGGGTCTTCCACTGGGGGCTTTTCCCTCTATAAAAACCATGTTGACGAATACATGGCTTTCCAGGATCACCCCATTATCGCGAAATGCTCTTTCGAAAATGGTCCATTTTCTGTCATAGTTTGCGATTTTTTCTTCCTGATATAAACTGCATCCGCTTCGCCGATGAATGTTTGTGCAAATGATGAGTGCCGAACGATGCAAAGTTTTTTAAATCAACTAGGAGGCAACAGCGTAACTGTAAACCCCAGTGGCCAGATGACTTTTTCTTTCTGGCGTAGTGACTTCAGCTCTTGAAGTGCTTCCACGGTAAAGTTACTCAAATGTCATTTAATTCATATTCTGGAAAAGAGTGTCCTGTATCTGATACAAGCAAAAATGTTACCTTTCCACGATATTTTTATCACTAATTTAGCTCGAAAAAATTTAGTGTTAAATACGACGAAAAACCTGGGTGAAACACGGGGGAAAAGAGTATTTTTACATCTAAATGTCAATACCGTTTTCGTGGAAAATGTTTATATTGAGGAACAACTCCAAAGGCTGAATCATGATGGCTTTTGGGATAGCTTCCACGTTGTGTCATTTTGTGACGACAGTTTCGCGAGCGTTCCAGCTCGCTTTTCAGGTCGAAGTGTCGAAGAAACTGCCGTCACAAAATGACAACGCGGAAGCTATCCCGAAAGCCATCATGGTTCAAGATCACTCCGCGGAAGCTTTCACAGCAACTCCTATGGTGTTGAATAAAAGTATTACTAAAGAGTTTTAAGACAGGTACTGTAATAATCAAGGACAAGATGCGGTGATTCCGTAAGAATAGCGCTCTAATCGGCTCCAATAGCTGGAAAAAATTGCTCCATAAAAATACATTCGCAGAAAAATGTGAATATTTTGTATCTTAATTTTAGTTCTCAATGGGTAATGGATGTCTTCACCGAAAGCAGGGTTATTTTTAAAACCAAATAAATAATGCGTTGGAGTTTGGTATAGGTTTTGACCGTCAAAGACAGGAACCACCATAATTCTCTACATTTAACGCTTGATCTAGTCTAGTCCTAGGTTGGTCACCGTGTTCTAAAACTTGCCCCACTATCCTTAAAGGCACGAATGACCTCAGTTGTCCGTCGCCTTCCTAAATAACCAAACGGCTACTTTCTTCATGGGTGATAGGGGACGTCACTCCGTTTCCCTAGGCCGTCAAACGACATTTCACGAGAAAAAGCGACAAGTTGTCCAGAGTGCCTTTCCCACTGGAGATGTCTCGAAGTAGAAGAGGAAAACCTTCCAACTTTTAATTTTTTTCCAGCCCCCAAGTTCGGTGAATAATTGAGGAGCACATTCCCTCAGGAAAGCCTTCTACTTTTCCTTCTTCCCTTATCCTTCCCGGCCCTCATCCTAGAACCCTTTCAACGGAAATCCCCTTAACACACCATCCATAAATGACGTGCGAGGAGCGTGACGTCTATTTCCTGATGGTACGGAAAGGGAGACGCGGAGAACGGCACGAAGCCTTCGTCCGCACGGCTTTTTAGAGGTAGCGAAACTTGGTGGCAGTCGCCTGCGCACTGGATTTAACTTGAGTGAGTGGTTAATCATCGGCAACGTGTTTTACGACAATTATCAGATGAATCTCTCTTGTTAGACCCCAACTGGCATACACTGCCAGCATTTGAGATCCTCATGAGTTAGAATGCGTGCAGGGAAAATCAGCAAGACACGTGAGAGGCCGTAATGATAGTCTCGTCAAGTGTTACTCACCTCTTGCAACAACTGGCATGGGAATCGCTTTCAGGCCGTCGATTTTAAATTAAGTCGACATAATGTTTTATGTAAATTCAAAACCAATTTATTCTCTGACGAAGTTATTAATATCTCACGAACTCCAATATTCAACGGTAGATAAGATCATGAGAATAAGTCATGAAAGTATTGACTAAAATTATATGTACACACTAGTGATAGGTCGTTCATGATTGATTCGTTCAAAATGATCGAATCACCTGGTGACTCAAATGGCTCAGATTGATTACGAGAAAACAAGTCGATCTCGATCATCAATCATTCCCATTTCCACTTTAGTCTGGTGTATACGTTAAATCAAGTCCATCACCAACCATTCCTACTTCCGCTGGTGGCTATATGTGTACTTACTAGCAAGAATATTAGAATTACTTGCTAAGATTGCATAAAACCGGATTACAATTGCGTCTTTCAACGCCCAGTCGTCACATATGTCATTCAGGCAGGGAAGTTCAGCTTAGAAGAATGGTTTGCGTACCATTCGAAGGTACTCTGATATTGATTTAGAAATTAAACACGATAGTTGATATAATGTATCCTAGAACTGATTCATCAACTCCAGTTTACAAATATTATGAAATGGCTTTTGTGTATTACATGACGGTATTAAAATGAAAACTATTAGGTACTTATTCATAATATAATTCTCATTGTTCCTCTGGGGTTGTGAATAAATGTACATACATGGCTCTGTTTGACCCTGATTTTATTTTTTCTGGTCGAATGAAAGTATAATGCCCTGTCACTTATATAACAGAAAGGAATTCAAAACTTTATATCACTTAAAAGGTGAAGTGAAAAAATACTCAAGGTTATACTTTAACAGGAGTGGGTTAACAGTGAACAATGGCAGTGTTAACCTCAAGCAATAGTAAAGAAAAAGATAGCTTGGGAGTAATTCATGTTCCATCCATAAATAAGAATTCCTAACTGTATTGTATACCAACATGAATCAACTATTAGGACGGCACCTTGGGAATAATAAGTTCCTTCTTTAAAAAAATGGCGTTAGTTATGAGGGGAATGAAGTACAGACAAAATTTTTAAATGCATTAGGATAATGGTCTATCTCTTCGTGTGATTATTCCTCAAAGATAGACATTTGAGATTCTGCTCTGGAAAACCACTATAATTCACATGCTGAAATAATCCATTTTCATTTTACCAGTTTTCAGTTCAATAGACTCAACGTGAACGAGATCGAAATGATCGACTCAGATGATGGAATCATCCAAGTGACTTGAATCATAAAGATCGAATCCTTGAAAAGAACGAATTTGCCCATCTCTAGTACACACACAAGCAAATAATAAAAAGCCTTATACAGTTACTACACAAGGCAAAACGTAAAAAGAACACTCACGAAAAGATCAACTCGTCTTCATTGGCAGTAGAGAGACGAATTGAGCGTCGAAACAGCCCGGCAATTTTTTGTGAGTGTCCTTATTACGTGTTTCCACAGGTAGAAAGTGTTTCAGTTTTTTATCATTAGCTTGGTTGATGAAATGATTGTCGAAATTTGTAAGTTATTTCAAATAGGTACACTAATCATCTTCCATTCCTCTTTTTTATTTGGGTTAGTCCGAAAATAACGCGTCGGCAGAGCGATGCCATGAAAGGTATCGAACTATAGGGAGGTTTCCATTTGTTTCAGTGCCCTGATCACTTTGCAAAATAAAGGAGTAGTTGCTTATCATTTGTTTCAAACGCTGCGCTCACGCCACTGCACTTTGAGGTGGTGGGAGCGATTTTCGTTTATGTACAAATTTGTGAGAAGTTTCACATATGTGTACCTATTATTAATATGCAAAGATAAAAACGAAAAAAATTGCAAGTTACCGATCAAGTTTCAAAGTAGTTCAATGCTATGTTAAAACGTTGCCTTATTGCCCTTGACACAGATTTTGAAATAATTCTATGGCATACGTACAGACTTTCTATTAAGTCCTATGAAATGTGAAGGTATCACGCCGTAAAAAACACGTATTCACAAACGATTTTCGATTAAATTTCGAATTCCACGCCTTAAATCCAAGTCATAGCAATGCTTTAACTGAGACGAAATTTTAAATACATATTTACCACATCATTTCATTTCAACATGCTTGGTTTTTTCAAAGTATAAATAGATGCACGTAATTGAAGTTTAATCCAAGAAAATATTTTTCTGGCTTGAAAAGCTATTAAAGTGCACACTCAACGACTCACGATTCGCGCTCCAACATCCTTAAAGCAGAGCGGCATGATGGAGAGAATTAATATTGGCTAGACAATAAAATAAACTTCGAAAGTCTCATCCGAAATCGTTATTTTTGAGTTCATTTTCAGCAATAGATTCAAGCAAGGATGATACAACGTTTTCAATTCTTTTTTCAATTTTTTTAATTCTGTTACAATTACGCTTTTAAACGCTTTCATTTACCATTCCAGTCCTTTCCCTCTTCGAGATCCTTACCCCGATTCCTTTCTCTTTTCAATGGCTGGTATCACAGGGGAGCGGATAGATGTTAATGAATATTAACTATCAATATGATTAATGGGCATGTTGAATGATAATTAACTTTAAAAATATTTCAGGATACTCTCGAGGATTTTTGGCAAATGCATTCCGTTAAATCCCTGCCTCCATCCCAGAACGTTTCAAAATGTCGGACATTTTGAAACCTCAGTCTTAAGTCTATATGGAACGATACAATTAAGCATAACTGAAGACAGACCCCTGATGTCTCCCCGGAGAAACAATTTTCGAGTGGAATTAAAGGAGAGAGAGAGAGAGAGCGGGAGACAGACAGAGAGAGAGGGAGAGAGAGAGAATCGGGGTTTGTGGTCGGTTTTAGGGTGGAGGGGGGGGAGGAGGATAACGGCCCATTCTCCCACTCCTCGGAGTGTATTTCTCATTAGACCAATCCCATTAACCTCTTCCCCTCTTCAGGAGCCAAATTACACACCCATCCTCCCAACGAGCCCTGTTCCATAGCCACCTATCCCCACTTTCCATTTCTAAAGAAACCTCCACGAGGCCTTTCGCTTCTTCCATTAAAAAGGTTTACCTCTTTCCCTCAAAGCCCGCCTACTGCCGCGCCACTCTCATCCCTCTCGCGGATAAACTCTCAACTTTCTCCATTTTCCGTTCCCACTTTCACTGCCTTCGAGAGCTCCTAAATCTCATTCTAATCACACTCATCAACCTTTGGCAAAAACAATGGGCTGGTTTAATAGTCACCGCTATTGAACAACGCTGGACCATAAACTTATAATGCGTAACGTTATACAGGAAGGAGAATTTTTTAAGAAATATACACTGGTTGAGTGAACTTGTCATCGGGGAATGGGAAACAGAAACTTTTAGAATAATCTTGACAACATCAGGCGTCATTTCGTTGAAGACAGTCAAGAAATCCTTGTAATGAGCTACTTCTTCCGCAACCATTCCTACTCTTTACTGACTACATTTCTTCGCTGAATAATGACCTTTCCCACCTCACAAGCCCTTAATCTATCCTTCCCCTCACTCTAATCCTTGCCCTCCCTCCCAAATGTCAGTTCTGCTCTCCACACCCCACACATCACGTTGCTATCACAACAAATAATAAATATTATACAAACAATTGGACCTGACGAAACAGTAAAGCAGTGAGACAAATCAAATAATTGTAGACAAGTACTAAGTACTCGTTTCAATATGGTTAGCACTAGAAGCTTTTAGGCTCCACACAAAAAATTTTCATTTCATCTCGATGTAGTTTTCGACCAACAACGCGTCATCTTCAGGTTAACACTTTTACAGACTTTCAAATTTATATTGTATATATTCATGTCAGGTGAGGAGACAATAAGGTAGGAGGGGTAGGAAAGGTTAGGGGTTGCAGAGAGACATTATTAAAAGGAGGGTCGTCGATGTAATCTTAGTGAAATCCGGGCCGTGTATGATAAAAATTGTTTTAGAGGATACACTTCTGTCTACTTAGGATATCTTACATTAGGCATTCGAAGCACATGCTCTCTTCACCTATTTTTGTATTCTACTAACCTATCTGTTATAAGCTGAGCCCCTAGGTGGTCTCTTATGGATGTGTTTCTTATTTTCCCTAACCTTGCACAACCCTTCACAACTCGAAATAATTTCATCTCTCATGAGTCATGACGTGATAACGATGACATTTGCCAAATTTCTTGTACTTTTGCTGACCAACATTCTGTGCCATACAACACAGGGGGAACTACAATTACTTGATAACATTTAATCTGGGTTTCTTTCCGGGTTTTGTCATTTAAGTCTCGTCATATTTCCCCACACATCCTCCGGAAAATGTTAATTTTATTCGTGATATCTTTGTTCTCGTCGTATGTAAAATCGCATCCCAAATACAGAAAATGGGACACCTATTCCAGAGCTTGATCTTCTCATTCAATTTTTGTTCTTTTCGGGCTTTCTAACAATGCTATACTTTTTGTTTTAACTCGCGATATAATCATATTAGACATGCCACTCAACGTGTGTAATTTGTGAAGTGCCATTTAAAAATTATCGTCACTACCTGGTATAATAACTTGGTCATCTGCGAATAACCTTGCGTTCAAGTACTCAGAAGATCCCAAATCTATGCCTGGTGCTATTTTGTCTTTGGATAAAATTTTTGTCGTTTATAATCAATCGTCTTCACTAATACATGCTTTCTCGACTCATGCATATTTCTCGTGGAATATTATTTTCAGAGAGAACTTTTTACACTCTAGCGTCTTGAAAGAACTAATACCAAGAACATTTATATGGAACTGTAATAAAAAATAAATAAAATACTAAGAACAATATTTTGGAACTGCTTAGGAGGAAATATTGACAAGAGGTATAAAATTAAATAAGCTAATGAGGAAGGAACTAGTGATTTGGTCAGGATTCGAAGAAATCGATCAAATCTTATCGAATCCATGGAATCGAGATTCAATCAAATCCTGACAAAAAAAGATTCGATCGAATTCGAATCAGGATGTGCGGGTGGAACACGCTCTAAGGCGCAGTAAACTCTTCGTCGTCGTAAATTCGTCCGAAATATCACCTCAGAACTAATCATTTCGACGCGGTTGCACCTACTTGTGGTTATTTATTTGAAAATTCATTGCGTCATGAAATATGCATGTTATTAGTCGCGTCAAATTTAATTTAAAAATTGCCGCCCGGCGCATACGAAACACCGCCCTCTTAACCTTCTGGAGCATTTTGTATGCCGACGCGCGCGTGATGCAGATCATTATACTAGCCATTTTTATTATTTGTACAATAGATGGACCGAAAATATTTATTTTCCTCTTAAAAAAGGAAATTCCATAATCCTAGCATGGTACGCGTAATAAATCTGCTTTCATTACGCCGTGAAATATTCTCGAATCCGTTTTTGTTGCTTCATCGCGCCGTGGTTCAGCGCCGCGAATTTAAGGAAAATGTATTTGGTCCTTCGTAATGATTGGTTAAGGAATTATACGGTTCTAGACAACCATAAAATCTAAATACGGGTGAAAATAATAAGCGTTAAGAAACGGAAATAGGTACTGATGTAGACAAATTTTGCAAGGAAAGAGAGGTTTCTCCTTATCACGAATAGGTATCATATTTGACATATGACCATTAGATCGAAATTAACTGGAGTCAGGGTTTGAAACATTGTCGCATCATTTTGCGCAATGTTTTAGACTACCATTAGGATAAAAGACATGAGGAGTTTAAGGTTAAAGGAAACAAGGTTGAGAGTCGTAGGGATATGGTAGTGTGCTGTAAAGGAGAGGTGAATTCGAGATGTTGGCATGATATGCCGAAACCTAGGTTGTGTTGCTTTAAATAAAGTTTGGAATCATAACAAAGTACTTGTTTCTCATTCATTTTCAATTTTAGCCAGAAAAACTGCAAAATCCGGCAATTTAGAAAAAAATACAGGGAAAGGTTTTGAAAGGCCTCTTTTGAAAATAACTAAAAATGAACAAGAATCAGTGAAACAATTCA
The DNA here is from genome assembly GCA_963169105.1 of Ceriagrion tenellum. Classification (NCBI taxonomy): domain Eukaryota; kingdom Metazoa; phylum Arthropoda; class Insecta; order Odonata; family Coenagrionidae; genus Ceriagrion; species Ceriagrion tenellum. The sequence goes on along the minus strand of OY720639.1, from coordinate 55,189,617 downwards.
GTTGCGTTCACTTGACAATTATTCTTTATTTATAACTGAGAAAGTGATAGACTTCGTCGTGAACAGTAGCGGTGCGTGGCTAAAAATACAGGGTGTTCACGTCAAAAATCGTATAATTTTTTCGTAAATAGCCGTGGATACGGTTGCAAATGGTGGGCGTTGCTGGGATATAGCCTTTGCTTACATGAGTGCAGGATCATTCAGAATAACCGCAGTCAAAAGCGGTCAAAATATGACGATAAATATTTTTTTTAAACGTCCGCTTCATATTTCCCCGTTCACATTATTAAGGCCGTCTTACACGAGGCACTTTATTGCACATCTGATGTATGTACGGATTTGCACTGAAAATTGCGTGAAAAAAGCGGTGAATTGCTAGAATGCATGCGCAAATGCCCAGGCGACCGATGGGAAAATAGCTCCTGCTCCATTTCCGTTCCCATGTTCTCGCAATTTCTGTGCATCAAACTGCGCAATTAAGTGACTCGTGTAAAACGACCTGCGGAGACAGAACTACGCTGTAATTCCATTGCCATCATTTGTTTAAAAATGGAAAATAATTATATGGAAATAAGTCAATTAACTTAAATAGTTTTGTTCAGGTATGATGTTTATGGCAAGACTGCCGCCGAATGTCTATACAAGAAATCCATCCTTCTCTCCTTTTTGGCCGCGAATTTGTCAATCACTTTTTCGTTGAAGTCTTCCATGTGATCGACCATCTTCTTTTCGATGGACTACATTGCAAGTGCAGACAACCTCTCTCCATCCATAGTGCTTCGTAGGAAAGTCTTTATTCTTTGCAAAGCAGAGAAACATCTTTTCGATTCTGAGGCTGATATTGGAATTGTGACAACTAACTTCAATATTTTTATCACTCCACCAAAAGATTCATTTAAACTGTTTTCAATGAAGAAACTTATAAGGCCAGTCACATTTGTCACCTCCTTGAAATCGTCCCTCGAATACATAATTTGCAGTTCCGTTTTTAATTTGTTTTTGCCAAAGCAAGGATAGAAATATGTAATTCAACGAGATTAAATGTAAAAGTAAACATCAATGAGATTATTTTCCGGAAATTACTTTTTGAACGAGGGAAATTGCTTATGCTCGAATAAATTCGAAGCTAGTTAGAGGTTTGAAAAATCAAATCTTTCCTTAGCGTGGGTTCTGATTATGTATCTTCTTCAATAGCGATGGTGTCTACCTCATCTCTTATTATTAATACTTCATTTTCGAAGGACAAACAACTTTAAATTGACAACGGATCAGCTGCTCGCTTCTGCAATTGGTTATATAAAAATTCAACTCATGGCATTATTCTGTAAAAGAATGCTAACCAGAAGCTGAAAAAGGACTGTTGTATTTTCAAGCCTAGTCCTTGTGCCTGGTTGATAGTTGTGCTTTATCTGCTCGTCTCTTCGATTTGCTTCAGACATACAATTATAGAATCCTTGTGTTAATATACTATGACAACAGTCGTGGAATGAAAATTCCACCTAGTTGGAGTGCCATGCGAAACTCTCTTCCCTCCTACCTAATCAAGGACGGCAACCCTTTGGTGTGAATGAGCGAAAGACAATGGTATCTCTCGAACATTAGTAAAAAAACAAACGAACTTCCTTGTTTTGCCAGGCTACTTGGGCCAGAATGAAATTCAATTGATGGGCATAGCAGTGAACAAAATAAGCATATGGATACTCGTGTCTGATAATCGTTTGCACTCCTGAGGTCCGGCCGCTCACGACATTAACACCATCATAACTTTGGGAAATAACTTTTTCTTTATTTTCCCGAACCACATCTTTAAGAACACCCAAAATGCAATTTGCCAAAGAATAGGCGTCGTGTGCGTCAGAGTTCATGAAGCTCCAAAACCTTTCAACTGGTGTTCCTTCGGGTAATGTGTACCGAAGTACAACGACTATTTGAAATTTTGAAGATACATACGTTGTCTCATCTGCCATAATTGACAAAAAGTCAGCAGCAGCTATCTCAGCCAATATTTTCTCACGGCACACATTCAGCATGCAGTCCAGCAAATCATTCTGAATACCTTTTGAGGTTCCCTTAAAACAGTTGCGTGGCTTAGATGTTCTCGAACAAGGTTGTCTAATGTAGATTTAAAATTAACCAAGCCTCTGAAAATTTCCGGATTTGTTGATTGAATACTTTCATCCTGGCCCCGTAGAGCCAATTCAAACTCTCCACAAAATTTTAGTCAATTTTTGAAAATACATACGAATTTTTTCTCACGGCATCAATATGTCTCTCAGCCTCTCTTCTGAATGCACTTTTCAGTTGTTCTCGGATTACTGCTTCACCAAAACTGAAAGATCTACACTGATATTCTTGTGTTCGAAGCTTGGGAATGACGTCATGGAATAGTGTCCCTGACAACAATACGACGTATTTCCTTGTGACATTCAGCTTATTTTTCGTAATATTTCAGACCAAGTATTTTAATTTCCTTGGAGAAAGACAAAGAACTATTATTTATTTGATCCTATTATTTCAACCGCACGTAAAGCAGAGACGCGAAGCCGCGTAATGAAGTCAAACCATCGAAGTTCCAATGTAGAATTGTTCGGGTCCTTCCCGCGCTCCAGCATATTGGTGCAAACTGTTTCGTCGACAATCCAATCGGCATCATCAGGTCCAAAAATTGTTTTAATGCCAAATGGAAAGCCGGTGAAAGGGCTGTCCACCATCACGCTGGAATGCGGGAAGAATCCGAACAATTCTGCATGACGAGAAATCCGCGGAAGCCTTTGTAACACTTTCATCGAAGTTCCGCGGTGGATCACGTGAGTGAGTAAAATTTTTTCCCCATCGAAATTCCAGCAGTTCACGCTTTTACGTATGGATTATATGCCTCAGTATTTGAGAAATGTTTCGCTGGGTACACAATCCAATATGAGAAATATATTTCAAGCAGGCATTCCCAATTTGAAACACTTGCGCACGAGATTTCCGGTTGGTCTCGAACGGGTTCTCTTGCTGTAAACTCTTCTTTCGATTTTCCTCCGTAGAAATTCAACTTTTCAATTCGGAATCTATTTACTAGACCATCCCCAGTCGAATGGTTTTTCAAAGAAGTCCCAACGCCATCTTAATTAGCAGTAAGTCGGCAAGAGCGCATCTATTTTCGTCCCGAATCCTGACATAATCTCACGTTAACGAACCCACCGAGGGGAATAGTATATAAAATTCGCTAGAAAGGTCACGTCTTGCCTCGCCCTTATTTGCGGGGCGGGGAAAGCTCTTCTAAATGCTAATGAGGTCCATGGGGAGGATGAGAAGTCACACGATCCTATTAAATATGATCAAGGCGGGGATGATGCTCTTCTGGGACGCACGGGATGAGTAACCTTTTAGAATAAGATGCCCTCAGCAGTCGTATTTTACGGAGCGCGACAGTTTTGACACGAATGCGTCTTTAAAATTATTGCGATAATGGCATTTCGGGTCTAGCGCCAAGGCGCACTTGTTTTTGTTGGAATTCCCTGTACTTCAGTACTAGGAAACATATTAATTGATATCTATTATAAACGTGTACATATTTTTTATCAATAGTTTCTCAATTAATAATTAATCTTCTTCGGTTAGTAATTTATCACTGTACAACTGAATGTTATTGAAATACACATGATATCAATTAGCGTAAAACACGGACTTTCGGTAATGAGATTAGCCAAGCGCCACTGAAAGTAAGTGGCACACGGCTGCAGGGGTGGCAATCCCCCTCAAAGATATAGCGTGGATCCCCGCCCCCCTCATTCCTATTTTCTCCCTAAAATTCGGTTATTCCTTCCGGCTTCCTTGTTTTAAATTTGAATAATAAATAAATTTAAATAATAGTAACATTAAAATATATTATTTCAAAATGAGAAAAGTATTATAAGTTAGAATTAAAAAATCTTTATTTTTGTCCTACAAATCCTATCCTTTATATTTTTATACATAAAATTTTACTTATTTCCTTCTTTCATGAAAAAAATTTTCCAAATCTTACACCCCTCTCCCCAGAAATAATATATAGAATGCTTCAGATTACGTATGTCACTCTCGTCGCCCGGATTTTAAAATTTTATTTTATTTATTTTTCCGCCTTCGTTATTAAAATAATTTTTCAAAATTCGCCACCCCCCAAATTTCAATGGCGCATCTTACGCCATGTAACCCCCACGTAGGTACCCCTGAACAGCTGCTGAATAGAAAATGAAACGGCAAAAATACAAAAAAGTTTAATTTAATTAATTTTAAAGTACCATTTTTAAAGATTAATCTGCGCTGGGGGCTAAATGTATACTACATATTTATTGTAACTATCCTCTAGTTTGAAATGCGTAAGGTAAAGCAGGAAACGCACGTATTCATACTCTCTTAGTCATTAACAGAATTTCGGATCTTGGGCTTACCTACACCTTGCGTGCCCTATTTTACCAATTTCGGTGGGTGGGTAGATTGTTAGTTAGATTGTTAGTTGGGGGAGCCTTCGTCAGGAGCTCGGGCACCTAGACCTTTAGTGGTCCTTTGTGCCTACCCCATTTTAACCTGCCTGCCACATGCAGAAAGGGGACAAGAGCGCCACGGTGAAGGTATGAATGGTCACCCATCCAACCCTCGTCCGGGCCCAACATTGCTTAACTTCAGTGATCTTACGGGAACTGGTGTTTCAATGAGGCTAGGCCCTTGCCCCCGGTGGGTGGGTAAGTTATTTGGGGAGGCGACAGACAACTGAGGTCATTTGCACCTTAGAGGTTAGGTGGGTAGGCAGGTAGGAAAGGGAAGAATCATTTGGGAATGGGAGGAATATCCTTGAATATTAAACACTGCAATTTAATTCACCCGATTCAGCAAAAAAGCTACTTGGCCTTTTCGATCGAGTATTTGCATGCATCTTTGCCGCGCGAAATATTTTCCGCAGCCATGAAATTTCATATACTTTTTCTTTTTTTTCAACGTTTCGTTTCATGATTATCCATCATTTTGATGCAATTTATCTCATTTTCTCCTAAAAACCAGGGTCAGAGAAAACAATAGAATGGACACGTAATCTCCGCAGCCAGTGACTGCATATAGGATACTCTCTTAAATCAATCTTTGGTTAGTTTTTCTGGGGAAGCGATCGACAACTAAGGTCATTTACTCCATAGGGTGTAGGTGGGCAAGGAAGGTATAATAGGAGAAGGGGAGGAGTGTGGAGAGAAATCCGGCGTCGGCATTGGCCTGCTCTTAACGAAAGGCGCCAAGGGGATCACGGTTTAACGTCTCATTCGACAGACGGAGTGCTGAACTTGAAGTGCTCTCCTCAAGACACCCACGAAGGGATCGGGTTACCTCCATCCACCCACCTCCGCCATCCATTTTGGGAGCAGAGACTTGAAAATATATCCTTGAATATCAAACACTGGAATTAAAAATATGCCAAATAAACATGGACAAATGTGAAAAATTACGACCTTTCGCTATAGTTTTTGATAGCTTTAGCTCATTTATATAAATTTTTTCTCCGTGCACTTTCTTGGACTCCATTTTCTTCCTGAATTCTCACCTGAACACCAACCAATGGTTGGATTAAAGCTAATTTGATCGGAAATTCCGTTCCGACATCTGTAACAACAGTGAACAACGGAAAGACACTTCTAGTCCTCTTGCAATGGTAAGGTGTAAATCATGGCGTCCTCAGCAACAACACACTTACCTCTACGCTTGCGTTTTTAGTATATCGCTTGTTTCCCATTTCAAGTCAATTTATTCTCAGTATATCGCGCTATTACGTCAATTGGGAAATAGCCCAAGCTAAGAAGGCGTTCATGTGGAAAAGACAACTGCTGTACTCAATGAAGATAGGGCTAAAAACCAGGAAACAGGACGTGAAAACATTCATTTGGAGCGTAGCATTCAATGAATCGAAAGCATGGACCATCGGAAAAGCTGACCAGAAAACAATAGAAGCCTTCGAAACCTGGTGCTAGAGGAGGATGCTGAAAATAAAATGGAAGGATAAATAAGAAATGATGAAATGTATAGAAGATTAGAAGAGGAAAGCCCACATGGAACACCATACAGAAAAGAAGAACCAGATGGATTAGACAAACCCTATTAGACAATGAGTTTGTGAAGAACATAATTTATTTATAAAAATAGAGGAAAAAGTCTACAGAGGAAGACCCAGGAACCAGGAAACAGTATGTGAAAACATTCGGCTAGAGCGTGGCACTCAATGGATCAGAAGCATGGACAATTGGAAAATCTGAACAGAAAAGACTAGAAGCCTTCGAAAAATGTTGATGGAGGAGTGTGTTTAAGATAAAATGGACGGACAAAATAAGAAATGATGAAGTGTACAGATGAGTAGAAGAAGAAATGACCATATAGAACACCATAGAGAAGAGAAGAATAAGATGGATTAGATAAACCCTGAGACACAATGGGTTTATAAAGAACATAACTGAAGGTAAAATAGAAGGAAAAGTCCCAGAGGAAGATCCAGCAATAAGTTCATGGACCAAATAAAGAGGATTGTACATAGGAAGAGATACCAGGAGGTTGGGGAACTAGCATTAGGATGGGGACAGGTGAAGAACTTCAGTCAACCAATCTTAGGATTGAAAAACCAATGATGGGACTGAGAGAAGGAGTAATACATCTCAATTGTTCTTTATATATCACCATGGAAAACCATTTGTTCATCAATGAGGTTTGTATAGAGGGCAAAGTCCCCAGAGGAAGACCCAGGAATAAGTTCATGGACCAAATAAAGGGGAAAGTATATAGGAAGAGATACCAGGAGGTATGGGAACTAGCATTTGATAGATAAGGGTGGAGGGCTGCAGTCAATCCATCTTAGGATTGAACAACCAATGAATGAATGAATGACTACTGCAGAGCAAAAGTAAATTTTCGGTCTCTGACAAGTATCGGTTAGCGTCCTCATTGCCTCTTTCTTCTCGTGTTTGCTTCTCTTAATGAGTCAACTATATTCTGATCCATCAAAATTAGCTTCTCTTTCCCATTTCCAGGATGTATTTCGAAACTAATTTCACAAGTGTCCTATCCATAGTCTGATCACTCCCTTTATGCTTTATTTTACCATTTAAGGATGTTTGAGAGAGATAATTCCCTAGTCATGATGGAGACCACATTCGAATTATACGTTTTAAATTCAGCAGCTGTCGGAAGCATGAATTAAATACTACATTATTAATAGTGCAATAATCTACATAAAAACGACTGAAATTTCTTGTTGATCAAATAAAAATACCTACATAAGTCTTTGATTTAACTTAATTTTTTCACGCGGCACATTCAAAACTTGTTCAAAACGGAAGATTTTTTGCGATTGTGAAATAATTACCGCGGTGACAATGTCAATTATTTTAAAAAATAGTCGAAAAAGTATACAAACCGTATACTGCTAATTTTTTGACAAAATCTAGGCGTTATTAATTCCTCATTTTTTTATAAGGTCTCTCTGGAGTGCATACACAGGTAACATTTCCCGTGTAAAAGGGCTGGTATTTTTCGTCAAAAATCTCGGAAAGTAGTCTGAGAAGGGGTTGATATTTTGGTATCTTTAGGAGAGTGAGGAAATTTTCTTTAATATGAGACCAAGTTCATGGATTTCTAGGTGAAAGGATATTTCGCTCAAACTACCTTAAGGCATTTCAAGACAAATTTCATTTCACTTATAAATCAATCAATTTGGTCTCTTTATAAAGAAAAGTATCTCACCTTTCCAAAAATATCAAAAAATCTGCCCCTAGGCGAAATAATTTCCGAGACGTTTGATGAAATATACGTCCTTTTACATGGGCAACGGCGCGTGTATGCACTCCAGAGAGACCTCATTTAAAAGATGAGGACTCACTAACACTCAGATCTTGTAAAATATTAACAGACCGTAGTTTATGTTTTCTCAACTATAAAAAAAATAAATCAAATTGTCACCGTAGTAGTTTTTTCAAGATCACAAAAAACCTTCCGTTGTGAAGGAGTTTTAGACCTACCGAACGAAAAAAAGAGTCAAGTTAAAGACTAATATAGGAATTTTAATTAATTACTTAGAATTTCAGTTATACAAAAGTAAATTATTGCGCCATTAATCATGCAATATTCAGTTTTTCCAACTGCTTCTCAAATTAAAATGCATAATTCGAATATGGTACCCATTATGACTAGGGAACTATCTCGCTAAAACTACCTTAACCAGCCGTCAATTGATTTTAACTGTGAAAATTACATGCATCCTATGTACTGTATTGTATGAATGAATGTGAATTCTAGATGTAAAAATTTACAATTATTATTAATAGAATCAAGACATCCCTACGAATACGTGCATGTTATACACTCATTATAAATTTGACGACAAGAAGCAAACAATTTTCTCTTGGACTTGTTCAATAAAGGCTTTTTCGTGAGGGAATTAAAACACTGGATGTTGCAGGTGCCTTTTCTGATGATGCCATATGAACACGGCTTTTGTACGATGACTGGTCTATTCATGCATTACGCAATTTTGAGTTACGTGAAAAAAATTATGTACACATATACGCTGGTTTCTAAAGCGACTCACCTGAATATGAGGCCGTCATTGGCCATGGCGTAAACAATCCTCGGCATTGGGAACATGGACCCGAACATTGAAACGGTGAGTCCGGCCAGTGCCCCGATGGCCACCACATACTTGCACTTGTAAGCGCCCACCGAGCCAAACATTTCCACCAGCGCCGAGTCCGCGTCCACCTGGTCGTAGGGCACTGCAAGCATTGAACAGAGAACGGAAAAGGAAATGTATTCAGTAAGAAGCCATTTTAGCGAACCGTTAGATTGGTGTGACTTAGGCCAACAACTTTATGGATCACATATCTATCGATCCCACAGCTAAATCGTTTCTGCACTTCCAAAAATGATCAACTTCCACTGTGATGGGATTTATTACTAACACAGTGGAAGTTTCTCATTTTTTAAGGTGCAATTATTTTCCAATTCAACTCAATCAGGTCTATAATCACAGATTATGTTAATATAAGAAGTAACATCAGGCGTCACTTGGCGAAAATTCGATTTGTTCATGATGAAAACTAAAACTTTAATTTCACACTATTTTATTATTCACCGACCAAGTTTCAACACAGAGTGTAATTGCCAAGGTTGATCAAGTAATAAAACAACGTAAAAATAGTAAAAGTTTCATTGTTCATTATTAATTATTATTATGAAATGATTAAATATTATTATTAAAAATTATGTTAGCTAAATATTTTTTGCAGCTGACCATTATTCATACCGTTAAAAAATTTACAAAGCTGAATTTAACGGCCGGTCGATGGCCGGAGGGAAAAAATGTGTTTTTTCCCACGAGATTCGTCTCATCAATCAACACGAAAAAAAGATATTACGAATTTAACTCCTCTTTATCCCCTCTTAAAGTGGTTGGAGCGCGATTCTTGAGTCATTGAGTGTACATTTTAATTAATTTTCATGTAAGTCGAAAAAAAAATCTCATTAACCACACTTACTAATTTCACGTAAATACGTCTATCTACTCGTCGGAAATAACCATATTAATGGGATTATCAACGATGCAAGAATTACATTTTCAAATTTATGTCTCATTTTAAGCATCGTTATGACTTGCGTTTACGGAGCAGAATTTGAAATTTGAGCAAAAATCTTTTGTAAATACCTGTTTTTTACTCGGTCTGATACCTTGATATTGTAACGCCGCACTCCTGTTAATTATTGCCTATACGTTTGTTTGATGTGTTTTATTATAAAATTTATTCTTTGGTTGCATTAAATGAAAATTTTTCTTTGCTTAAATTATATTCATGAGTTTATGGAATTATTTTCATGAGCTATTCATTTGTGTCGACGTTTTTAAGGATTTGTCTAAGTTTTTGTTTGGATGGAGATTATTGTTAAAAGGAGAGAAAGACGCGTAACGAGTCCGAACGTGGGTACTGAAATATCTCCTCCATCAGAAAAAATAAATTATATCTAGAAAATTGTGTCCCAACTATCCTAACTTACAGCGCTACCACGCAGCAAGGCGTTACAATATTTATTAGGAATTATAACAATCATGTGAAACATATGATTTCATGTTTAGGAGAAAATCTGTACTTATGCCGTCGAATTATTTCCAAATAACTGTTAAGTGCCATAAGGCTGCGTGTTTAAATAGCGTCAAATTGCCAAGAAACCAAATAGACCACATGCAATTTTTTTCATTTTATCTATTAAATATATTTATAATTAGTACAAGCATGCAACGTTAAACGAAAAAATGTGCATAAAAATAGCTCAAACATCGTTAATGATACTCGCTGATTATCACTCACCGATGAGGGTGAGCATCATGGAGGAAGTGACGTAAGCGGTAAGGATGACAACAAGCGACGAGATGATGGCGAGAGGGATCGATCTTTTAGGATTGGTCGCCTCTTCTCCCGTCGTTGCGATTATGTCGAAACCGATGAAGGCGTAGAAACACGTGGCTGCACCCGTGAGAACCTGGAAAATAAAAGAAGAGGGTCAAAATCGAAACGCACCGTTGTAATACCTTTTTTCCTAATACACGGCGGTTATACGTCACAGAGTGAGGAGCCAATCAAAAGCGCTCCCCTTTCATCCCAGTTTTTATCTCCCGGCGGCCGAAAGCGTTGTCAGCTCTTGAGATTAAATGATCATTGGCACAAACAAGGCAATTTGCACGCTGTAAATGTGGCAACACAGATGTTGTGAGACCGAAGTAAACCTCACGGTAGTAAAAAATAGACGGACTTCCATCAATAGTGCACTGCACGCTACTCTCCTGAAAATGGCTGGAAACTTGGAAGACGCACCAGACTCAATGCCAGCCGCCGCCGTTGGGAGAAAAGGTATAGTTGAATTTCAACAGGTCAGATAATAATTTTGTGGAATACAAACATGTTAGAAACAAAACTAATTTGGGGTCAATCGATTGTGGCATATATCTGTGAAAGGATAGGTCGACAGCAGTGTTTACGGTAGTCACGAGATTTCTGTTCTAATTTAACATGAGGCTTACATGAGTTTGAGTAAAGGTGTATTTGTTTTTTAATACAGAATTAATCTGGTAAAGAATGAAAATTTGGAGAATTTTCAAGCATACCTATACGAAAAAAATGACACCAAAGCCAACACAATTGGTTCGGCCATTAGCATTGTATACACCCCCGGACATCGGATTTATTAGCAAAAATGCGTATATACTTGGTGTCGTATACAAAATTAATGTTATTCATTAGAATAACTAACATAAGTCAATTACCTCTGAATTTTGCGACTTGCGAAGAAAAATGACAAACGATAATTCCGATTCTTCTGACGAATCCATATCCAAAATGGTTTCGCAAAATAAACGACAAGGATGGAAATATATATTTTTCGCCGAAATTCAAGTTTGCTAGTAAACTTTCCGTAAAAATCGGATTTTTGAACGTTCTGGGTGGCCCTAGCCTTCATCTCCTCGAGTGATCGAGGCAGCACCATAATGATTAAAATGTTTTACACTATTTGTATACCTTCAATGCGTTCCACATAAAGTTAGCAGAATGGGCTCTTGTGAAGATTCGTCTCTTGTGTAATTTAAACATGAACGTTAGATATGAGTCCCATATAATGGTATAAAATCTGGAAGGACGAAGGCGCGATGTCGCCAATAGGAGCAGGAATATTAGTATCGTGACCGAAATGATTGCCTACTAGGCATGGAGATGAGCACTGGTAGCTTAAGGTAGTTTGAGTGAGATAGTTCACTATTCATAATGGAGATCACAATCGAATAATGCGGTTTAAATTCAGTAGTTGTAGGGAGCATAAGTTAAAAACTACAATATAATAGGTGAAATAATATACTATTATATGACTGAAATTCAAAGCAATCAAATAAAAATATCTATAAAAGTCTTCAACGTGAATCATTTTCGTCACGTGGTACGTTCAAAAATCCTTCACAACGAAAGATTTTTTTTACGATCTTGAAATAATTATTGTGTGAATATATGATTTATTTACGAAAATAGTTGAGTAAACATAAAATACACACTGTTAATTTTTTTACAAGATCTAAGTGTTGGAAATTTCTCATTTTTTAATACGAAAACTCTCTCGTACCGTTTCCCATCTAAAAGGACAGGTATTTTTCATCAAAAATATCGGAAAGTAACACAGAGAGGGGCTGATATTTTGGTGTTTTAGAAAGGGCGAGATGTTTTTCTTTACAATGAGAGCTAATTCATTGATTTATAGGTGAAATGATATTTTTCTCTAAATATCTCAAGTTTAGCAACAGCGTTCTTAATGAGGGGAACAACTCGTTCAACAACTGCGTATCACCCAAAAAATCAACAAAGTTGAACCATTTGAAGCATTTATATTAAATATGCATTACATTCTTGCCCATTAATCATTGATTTAATAATGAAAACACTTGTAAAAGGTACATTGAGCATAAGCATAACATTTTGCACGTCTTTTCGATTTCGAAAAGAAGAGTTCAACATAGTTAATTGCGGAAAGATATACTGTCCACCGAATGTGGAACGCTTTATAGCGCATCTCTCCTATGCAATTCGCTCCCAGGTCGCTTCGAGTCAACAACGATCGACAACAGGGTCACGGGAGTCAACCCCGCGATCCTGGAATCCCGTAAATCCAATTTAAGCGGCTTGAAGAGGGAGTGGTGAGAGTAAGAGAGTGACGACAACACATGTACACTCGTATATATACATATTTTAAGCGACTCCGTCTTTATCGAACCGCGCTGTAAGCGGCCGAGTAGAGGGACAGGGAGAGAGAGAGAGAGAGGTCTCACCCCTGACCAGCCGTACGGGAGGAACCCCTTGTGCTCCGACCAGTTGCGGGAGTCGACGTAGAAGAGGCCGGCGGTCATCACGAAGACCCACACGGCCAAGTTGAGCGCGTTGAGGACGTTGTTGAAGACCAGGGACTTCCGGACGCCGGCGGCCATGATGAAAGTCATGATGATCGTGATGCCGAAAGCAAGGAAGTCCGGTGGGCGACCTGCGGAGAGATTGGATGGAAAAGGAATAATATATCAGCTTTGAATGCAGAGGCATTATGGCTTCAGTCACAGGGTACATACAGAGAGGCCAAAAGTGACAACAGCTGTGGTAATTTATCTGTCAGGTTCGAAGCTATGCCTGCCCTTTCTTTAGCCCCGCTGTCTACCCGGAGGAACATCTCTGACCAATCTTTTTTTTCACACTGCTGTTAACGGTCACATCCACAGAAATTCTTCCGCACTTTTCTCTCCATATCCCTTCCGTCCCTTGCGTAACAATCACCTCCTACACCTTCCAAAATTCCGACTTCCACTCTCCCAGTGTTCTCTTTCTTTCACTCTTCCTAAATTGTACAATTCCATCACATCTTCCCGTCCTTACCATGATCCATCCGCACCCTTCCGAACATTCAGCAACTGCCTCAAAAATATTTTTCCGATGCACCATAATGCCCACCCCCCTTATTACCAATGGTTACTTTTAACTTTTAATGCTGGTATGCTGAGTTCAATTTTTTGCCATGTACGTTCTATTCTATATTTTATTCTTGTTGACTTTTCTAATTTTATGTTATTTTGTTCATTGAAAAGGCCGGCACTGGCTGTTTTTTAACAGTTAAAATGAATCAAATAAATCAAGTTCGATCCTGGTTAGCAGCAAATTAAGAAGCGGAGAACAATTCGGAAAAATTCCCATTTTTTATAGAAATAATAACACGGAAGGTATTTCCAAAAGAAAATTATGTCTAATTATGATTTATTTGGCCAACAAAAATATTTATGTATTCTAACTCAGAATTTAAAAAGGATAAAGCAATACGCTTGGAGTTTCGGCAACAACTCATCAACTTTGAAAGTCAACGAATGTTAACATTTTGACGCATCTTCTTTAAATATTCATTACTTTCTCGCCCGTTATTCATTGATTAAATGATGAAAATTCTAATAAAAAGCTCCTTGAGTACAAATAATATTTTATGTCTTTTCTATTTCGAAAAGAATAATTTAAGTGTGAATTGCGAAAAGATGATGAAGATACTATTGAAAACATGAATAGATTTGAATTCTGTTACACTTATTAGCAACTTGCAATTGGCCCGGACAGCTCAAGTAAAGGGGGCTGATGGAGAATTAAGGCGGGCAGTCGGGTACGACCCGGCTTCTTTCGTCGTCGGAGCGTAAGAATATAGATAAATTACTGTTTCAGAGTGAAGTTAGGATATTTGCGAATAATCTAGACTTGCACCATTATCAGACACAAAATACGAAATGTTTAAATACATCTACAACTACTACTTACCCTGCAAGCCACCACAAGGGAGAAAAAGAAGAATGCGAAATACTCAAGGGCTTTGCGTTAACATATAGATTTATAAAAGCACTAAGGGAATAATGCTCATTCGGTAAAGTGAATCACGTGACGGAGAAAAAGAGATGCGACAAGCTTTGTAATCGTTCCATTAACATATTAAAGGGGCGTGAGAGTTATATTTTCACTATTTTCGAATAATTTCACCATACTGATATCAACTATAACAGCACATTAATTTATTAAAGCGGATGACCATAATCATAATTACATAACTGCGGACGATCGTGGGTTGGTTATCCTTTAAGACTTGAGACTTCTCTCCGTTGTCGTGAAGTAGGATGCTCCCTACACGATCGAGAAAGCGGATGATTTCTACCGGGGTGGTTGTATTTGACCCGTTCGAGATAATTTCGATCACGTAATTATGGAGTCACGTGGTACAATCATGAAGCGTTCAAGATTTTTGCGTATTTGAGCCACTCGTAAAAATCTCACGCAGCAGTCCCCCGATAGCATTTTTTTTCAAAGAAATATAGCTAATGGAGTTGAATATCAAGATTAGAGACGAAATAATCAATATATCAGACGCTTAACTTACCAAAATTAGCGGTTCCAAAGCATTGAAATCTCAAACCCTTTGTTATTGTACCACGTGACTCCATAGTTACATCTCCAAAATTCGAGGTTAATAGAGTTATGGTCGTCTCATTCGCGACTCGGGCTCCTATTGGTTTAGCGTCAATAATGACCAAAACTACCGTGCCTTTCGAAACACCAGGCTCTTCCTGCGCCAATGACTCGGCGCCTTGAAGAAGTTTCCCGCAATAAAATTTGGCGAATGGCTCTTTCAATCTTGATGCAGGTTTTTCATTGTTTGTCTTCTTTCAAAGGAACATTTTCGGTTCCCCAAGAGAAAAACTCACATTTAATGGGCTATAATGCTCCACGGGGACTATTGTAGACATGTCTTGTCTCTTTACTTTTGCAGTTACCAGCCTCAGTAGGAGCTGATTATCATTATTCTCAATCCAATGGAAGGTAATATGGTTAAAAGTGTATTACGTCACTTCCAAGATAAACATATTGAAAATGTGCCGCGGAAAATTAAAATCCATGATACACCACCCTTGAATCGACGATGAAAATGAATTTCATTTTTACATAGCAGTAGATAATTTACACCGCATATTACTCGCCGGACGATATGGTTCCTCGGACATTCAGTGGCGTAGTTGCTGTGGTATCTGCGCCTGCGCAGTGACGCATGAGACAACCTTACATTTAAGAACCTTGATCGGAATCATCTCGAACATTCCCCTTGGAAAGTAATTCGTATCAATGACCGTCTTTGTGCAGTGAATGAGAGACTGGGGTTCCTCTTACAGCTCTCCTTTCGTGAACCTTTTCATTTTCGGCAGATCTTAGGTTATTTTTGAGGGCTCTTCGTGATCTCCACCTAGGAAAATTCTGCATAGCTGCCGACGTTTCGATGGTAGAATCGTCCAATAACTTCAAATCTGAATGAAAGATCTTAGCCTACTATACTTCCTTTGAAGTGACAGCTGCTTGGACGGAAGTTTTTTAAATAATTTTTTTCTTGGACTCCCACCATTGAAAAAGATAGTAAAAATTGTATTTTAGTGACCTTCTCCTCCTCCAACCGTCCATCCCCGATTCACATTCCTTTCATTCCCAATGACTCCCCCAACCCCCGCATTCCGTACGTACGGATTGGGTCGGTGTTTCAGATCTCCACACAACCAAGTCCGCGGCCATAAGTCAGCAATGTGCGTAAAAAATGCTCCTCCTCCAGTGATCGAAATTTTCCCTGTGCATATCAAATAACTAAAGCTTAAGAATAGGCCAGAAGATACTATTGCATGATGATATCGGTATCATTTAATAGTAAAGTGTAAAAAAGTAAAAAAGTTTATTTTTGAAATGGAACTCTTAAACCCTTAGATACCAAAAGTATCGTTATTACGGCTGATGAAAATGTTCTTTGTATTCGTAAAAGCGTTACTAGTGCTCCACCTCGCGTTATTAAATAAAACAGTTTTTATTATAAGCGTTTAAAAAATTTCGAATTACTCGGTGAAACTGTATACTCACGAAATATATTAAAATAAATTTTCGAAATTTTCGAAAGCTGGCCTTGAGTTTTCTGGATAGCAAAAATGCCGTCAGAGCGAAAGGGTTTTATGTTCCGGGAAGAGTCAAGGGCTATCAAGGATTTACAAGTTCTACTTAAACTCAAGAGGGAGTCACGATCGCCGTTAACTAGATGAAATTGCGAGGGCTCTTTTGATGGCGGGAGAAAATCATTTACGGAGGCATGTTGGTCGAAATATTTAGAGACACTTTCCTTGATTTCCCCTTACTGTCTACTTCATGCGGAAGACTCGATGGGAGGAATTCGAGACCCGATAGAATCACAGTTAGTTAACTCTAATTACGAAAGAAAGAACAATAAATCTCGTTTCTGATAAGAGACATTTAATCGACAGGACCAAAAGATTTGGCAACGAACTTCGTCAGTATTTAACCAATGAAAATTTTAATTTTCGAGGGTAACAGGAGGTAGAAAAATACCACGACAGAATTCACAACTGCTGGTATTTTTGCTTCTCACGATTTTTGTAATAAGCATGTTTAATGATTGCCGTTAATCATAATTGGCTGTTCAATCCCAAGATTGGTTGACTGCAGCCCTCCATCCGTCCCTATCTCATGTTAGTTCCCTTACCTCCTGATATATCTTCCTATGTACTTCCCTCTTCATTTGTTCCATGAACTTATTCCTGGGTTTTCTCTAGGGACTTTCCCCTATATTTTGCCTTCAACTATGTTCTTCACGAACCTATTGTGTCTCAGGGAGAGTCCAAATGTGGGGAAGACATACCGGGAAAGGCCAAGGCCCAACTTTGGACTGTATTGCCAGAAGAGATAGAGAGAGCATCTACCTCAAGTTCTGGCAGAAGGAACTTATGGAATTGACTTGCGAGTGTAAATCCACCCTTATGGAAGAAACATTTGTCTATAAAAGAGCCCACATAGGGACCCCTGGGGCCTTTCTAATGGACCTTGTAAATCCTTTTCAGTCTTAAGGAGCGGGTGAGCTGAGGTTTGTTTTTATCCGTCAAGGGGCGCGGAAGTATGTACGGCTGAAACAAATAGAATTTCTATCCAACAGATATTGTTTAAAAAGTATTCTACCGGTAAGAGGTAGATTTCTGTTGAAATTCAGAGAAGCTCCTTCCGGTTTTCTACACTTTCAGAGTTGTTTCTTACCACTAGTATTTACTTTTTCGTCACAGCATACAATCTACCCTTCTTCATCTCGTCTGTAAAACCTATTCTCTTTCTTACCTTCCCCACTTTCCCAACATCCTTCCCTCTATCACAGTCGTGAGTAACCTATCGCCCCTTATTACTTCCTCCAGACACCTGTCCTGCCCATTCCGGATTTCACTCAGACTTTTACCTTCCTCGCCCACCACTCTAAGGTCTTCCTCGCTAGTCTTCCTCTCTGTCCTCCTCACCTTCTCCATCCTTATCCACGACCACATCTTAAACGCCTGCAGCCAATTCGCATCCTCCTTTCTTAGGGTTCAAGTTTCCTACCATACAAGGCTACGCTTCATACTAAGCTCTTCTTTAGCCACTTCTTCACATCCTTATCCAAGGTCCCCTTTAACAGGTATGTATAGATATAAAAAATTCCAATTTTACTCAGAGAGAACCTCTATGCAACAATAATTTCCTTAAAGTTAGAATAGGATTTTTTTTATTCCTCTATATATTATGTGCAGAAGTCAACGGTTTTCCGGATGGCAGGATAAAAAAAATGATTGTCTTAATTTTAACATTACCACCTTATTTATTTATCTTAAGAACCACAAAAACTAGAGCTTAACCCTCCTGCCTCTTACGCCCTATACCTCGGACAAATACTTACCTAAAATATTTTCTCATCTCTTGTTCTAATCTCTGGAATTCCTTGCCATCATCCATAAAAAATTCTTCCTATTCGTCTATTTTTAAGGAAAACTATTTAATTATTACTATAATGAACATATATGTTATAACTAAAATTAGTAACCTACTATAGAATTGTATGTTTTACATAATGATCTGAGAAATTATTGTTTATTTATAAGCACTTTCTGATTGATATCATATTTTCCATTTTGTATTAAATGTTAATCTTCTGTGGCTGTGAAGTTTTTGTTTTTCATCACTGTGAGATGTTGGCCAGGCATATTTTTTGTTCTTTTTTTCGTTAAAAGCATAATTTGACATGTATTTTCTTTTTTGCTCTTATGGGGAAACCCAGGGAATAGTACAACTTATTTTAATCTATTCTATCTTTGTTTACACCGTTAACGCTGTCGTGACTGTATCTCCTGACACTTTCCCGCTCTCTCAGATAAAATGCAGTTCAGTTGGCAGCGAGGCCTACCATGGGTCGTCCTTTCTCCTCCGCTCTTTAGCTCTATCACCCAGTCCACACGCGCCTTCTCCCGTTTAACAAACGCTTCACGCACGCGACTGCCACGATGTTTAGCTTCCCCTTTACAATCGCGACGAAGAGTTACGTACCTAGGATGGTCCCGACAGCGTCTCCAATCGAGCCGCTGATGGCGCCGTCGGCGAGCGAATCGAAACAGGCGCTCAGCGCGCATGCGCAGGCGGACGTGCCAATCAGGTACTCGAGCACCATGTTCCATCCGATGACGAAGGCGATGAACTCTCCCACCGTCACGTACGAGTACATGTAAGCCGAGCCGGTCGTGTGCGGGACTCGAACCCCGAACTCTGCGTAACATGCACCTGTGGAAGACAAAGAGAGAGAAAATATAGTCATTTTGATGGGTAACTGATCTAAAGGCTGGAGTATTTATTCTTGCATGCGGTTCTACGTGAGGTGACGAAATCGTCATAATGGGGGCTTACCAAAAACTGCGGCAAATTCAGAGCCTTTTATGTAGAAGCAAGAAACAGTATTTTCCTCACTTTTTTCCGACGATTTGAATTACATTGTATCATACTTCATTGTCAACGACGACAATATGTGCAAAGTGGTGAAAAAGAGAATTTTTCTGCTGCTGGTAGGGCGGCCATTTTTACGAAAAACTTGACGAAAGGAGCAAATTCACGAGAGAAATCAGACGTTTATGACTTTAAGCGCTTGCAACTCTCATATTTCGAGTTGTCCCACAATAAATAATACAATTATATGCGTCTCAGTTAATCTCTAATTGGTCATTAAAAATGTATCAGTAGAAACATCTGCGGATGTTGCATTGTAATTTTTTCTACGAGCTAGTATATACCATAATTGAGACCAGCATTATTCAAACAATACAATAAAAAAGATGAAAATCCACATTCGAACATGACCCACTCATTACCTCCCCGACTTTTATGAAGGACATAATTCAGATACTGAATCTCCAGAAGAGAAAAAGCACTAGTACTCTTCCATAACACTTTTCTTTTTATCCGAACACAGTTTCGGCACGCCATCCGTCGTCAGGGATACGCTCACACTTAACCTGCCGTTACTTGCATGAATTTGGAGGTCGGGGTTGGTCGGAGGAGGAGGTTGGGGAGAGTAACCGTTCTTCTTTCACTCATTTGTCAGAGGTGAATAAAGAAAGAGAGGGGCTCAGGGTTTAGGAAGTTTGAGTAGAGGTAACTGGGTGTAATAAGACCATTACATTATTTAGCCTTGCCATTAAATATTTCAATTTGTGCAAAAAATTTAATGTATGTCCCTTTTACAAACCATGTAGGGATGTCGCGTCAAAATTACTGGAGTGATTGGACATACATAAATGCCTGGAAAGAGTGATTTTTCATTGATATTAACGTAACACCCTCCGAGTTGTTTTACTTTATCTTTCATGCTTCGTGCAGTTTGGCTGACGTATTGAATACTGCAGTCATCACAAATTAGTCTGTTCAATTCACTTTTGTTACGGTTAACACAATTGTCTTTAGAATTAAAAAGTATTTTCCCAAACCTCATAGGGTCATAAAAAGTCACCTTAACCTTGCCTTCTGATATTAAGTTAAGTAAAATACACGACATATACATTTCCTAGGAATGGCAGATACCCCAAACTCAACACTTTGGGGAATAACCATGCAAAACCACCATATATGAAGTGAGAATAATTATCTCTGCTCATCATAGTCTAATTATCTCCCAAGCGTAATGACGCCTCTTGGTTAAAAATAAACAAAAAAACGGAATAATGAGAACGAATTTGAGCTTCCACGAGAAAGAAGTTACAAAAAAATCACCATTTCAATACAGGAATGCTCACATTTAACCGTTCCAATGCCTTTTTCATTCGTTGTTCATACAGTTTTTAGGACTTGAAAGGCAGACTAACATTCTGCCTCTGAAAAATATAAATTCGATGAAATGAGACCCACTGTTCGGGATTGGATAAATAAGCCGCAGGGGATTACATGAATTTTTAATAACCCTCAAAGCTCTCATTTTAATTAATGACAGAGCGCTCACACGAGAAAACCATGTCATTATTGAGCAAAAATATTCCAATTGTTTTCGCATTTAAGCAATTTTACGTAATTTCATTACTGCATTGAGTTTGCACGTCAAAATGCGCCGCTGGTGATTCCGATTAAGGTTATACTGCGATGGAAAACTAAAATACCCTTTTCCCTTATTATTTTCACCTCTTCCGAAATTCATAGAACACAGCGATAGTTCTTGACTGAACATCTGTATTTCCACTATCTTTTGTGCCCAACATATGCTATATGAAAGGCTGCGTAGTACTTTAAAAACGATGTAAGCATCAGAAAATAACAATTGGTAAACTACAATTTCCGTCAAAAATAGCACGATAAATTTTACAAATTCCTAAAGGGACTGGTCACAAGTTTTTTTTGGCATTTTTGAACTAGTTAACTCCATTTCGAACAGAAACAACAAACATTTACAGAAAACACATAAATACCTCACAAAAATAAGCTCCACTCTTTAAGACGTATAGGAGAGAGAAAAAATTAAATTCAAAACTTGAACAACTTCAAATTTTTCAGCAACAATACCAAAACAAGAATAAGGCGTACAGGAACTTTTTGATACCTACTGAAATCCAAGATTTATCCCAAATATACCCAATATTTATCCCAATCCAAGATTTATCCCAATATACCAAAAATCGGGTAGAATATGTCCCAAGAAATTATGCAAAAACGTAATGATAGTTTTTTTTGTAGTTATAGTCATAAGAGGTCACCATAATAATCATAAACTCTTGAAAACAGAAATTCTGAGAGCCAAACATTACAACGACGATCTCACCTGAAAGAGCTGAGACTATTTTTGACTATCTCATTTGGCTACGTTTCAACTCCTGAGAAAGCACCAATATCCGTGAAGTTCGTACTAATTTCAGACGATTTTAAAATCAAAAAGGCTCTTTTTTAATTCAATCTTATCCCAATGAAAAAATATGAAATACTCTCAAAGCGTCGAAGGTAATGGAGGACCACTTGTGGGAGAATCAAACGGAACTCGTTTCAAGGGCAAAAAATGAGAATTTCTCAACATAAAATTTTCGGTTATTGCCGGAAATCGGAAGGATGAAGAAAAGAAGAAAAGGAGAGAAGAAAAAATACGCATGTTCTTAAGTTGAAGAGAACACAACGAGTTCCGTAATTCATTATTATGGAAATTGAGTCCATTTCAGCACTCGAGGCATCATACACACAGACCTTAGCATTGATCGTTTGTCTTTTTCGACCTCTAATTTCAGATACTTTCGACGGTGCTACGTTGATGTAACTAGGCACAAGACTAGAAAAAGCGCGTATGTTTTGTTCAAAGTAAGCGAAGTTGTATAAATTTGACCTTGTGACCCCAAAATTAGGGTCCACAGTAAAATCCTAATTTTTCCACGCAGTTAAATCCAAATTGGAAAGGAATTTCTATGTTAACGAATTTGAGACACAAAAATGTCAGTATTTCTCCGCAAAAATTTCAACCCGTCGGTTTTTGGGCACGACGAACACGATGAAAACCCTTTCTTTTTCTGAAATCCAACCGCAACCCCGGAAAGGTCACAGTAAAGACCACATGGGTGACAATAAACGAACCAGGGTAACAAATGAGCCGAAACATCGCTAACAGCTCAGAATATATTAGAGGTGAATTAATTAACTTTTCCTATTTGGTGAATAATGTAGTAATACGCCTTAGTGGGTAATTTGAAAGCGGGACGCCAAATGGTTAAAAATTAACACAGGTTGAAGTGAAGGAAGAAAGGAGTAGGAAGGTACTTGAAAAATTTATCTTATAAATCATTTTTTTTCTAATTATAATTGTCGACGAATGATAGTGAAAGGTTAAAATTCTCTCTTTAATCCGTATCAGGTTAGTTCATTTGGTTGGCTGGTTGTGCAATCGTCAGCGATGTAGTACACTATGCTCAATGAAATACATCGATGATAAATTGTTTGATATTCTGTTATATTTTCTGTGAAAAACCACGAATAAAACTTGAAAATATATTCGCAATGCTTGGATATGAACATTATTCAGATATTCCCGTGTGTTCCACTGAAGTGCATCAATGTGTACAGAGACGTTATGCTCTCCCAAGAGTATACGTTTTACAGCAACTGTATTTTTTAAAACTAGAATTGTAAGCTCAATTATTTATCGTGCTCTTTGGAATGAACTTTTAGAGAAATGTTGGTAAATTAGGCTAGCATCAATAGTAGGAAGGAATTTCAGTTACATCAATTTCAAGAGGAATAGATGGTTATGCAAACTAATATGCCCCATCAAAACCGAACGTATGAAACAATGGTACAACCTACTCGCACAATACAAGCAAAAATGACTATACTTGAAAGTACGTTATATAGGAAATTACCTACCTGTTATGATAGAAATAATCTATAAACATTAGAAGAACTTTTCACAATCCTATTGTTACTAAGTATTCCAAAGCTTATCGAGGTTTATGAAAATAGCCATGTATCTAGAAATCAACAAATTGGTGTAATGGCTGATGCAAGGGAGGAAGTTTTTCAAAAAAGAGTATAGAAAATTTCCTATAAAAGCGGAAATTTCTGGTCATGACTAGGAAATGATAAGAGAAGTGCCGACAACATGTTCCTCTGGCAATATAAAAGACAAAATCTCAGATTTTTTACTAATTGAAAGCGGTCCAGGAAATGTTTCTATGGTGCAGAATATGTAGGAAATATTAAATAAAAACGTTGCTTTTGCTTGTAAGGCAAAGGGTCATGATCGTAACTCAGAAAAATAAGAGATTTTATGTTCCAAACTGAGTAGAATTGACTTTAGTAAGTGAGAGCGAGGCATGTCTTTATTTACAATTGCTGCTAAATGAAGTCCACTCTTCTGCAATAAGTTCGCATAGATGAAAAGATGGAAGGCGAGATATAAATAAACATATTTTCATTATAACCGGCCTTCGTACTTCCTAAATGCAGTCCAATTCATTGAAGGAAATTTCAGCTGTTCACTGTGATTCAATTTACCCAATTGTACCCAGCCGTTTCCTTTAGTAGAAAGATGTCGCGTCGTCGCCCTCTGTCTGGCGAGACAACTGGACGGCCGGATGGGATGAGTCAGAGCCCACTTACAAGGAGCTACTGCTTGCTATACTTCGAGGGTGTTTTGCGTTTTTCAGTCTCGTCGGGAGGCAACTCGCTCACCGATGGAAAGTTAATCCAGTGCGTGCGAAAAGCTCTACATCCAGGGGAAAATGATTTGGAAGGGATATAATAATCATGAGATGAAAATATTTTTAAGAATCAGCACGGGACTTTCATAAGAGTGACGATTCCTTTAGAATAGATGGGCGTAACACTTAAGTTTGACTGGGTTATTTGATTCAAAAAAGATGACATACAGGTCGCTGGAAACTCTTGATATGAACTGCAATGACTTACAATCTGGTGGGAAATATCCATGCATTCCATCGCGGAACATGAAATGAAGGCCATCGGGCGTCATATTACCGGGTTCTCAGGTGAAAGTTAAGCGAAACGACTCTTGCTGCGAAAATTCCAGGTTGCCTGATCCTCCTTACGATTGAAGGCCTTACGGTCCCGTAGTATTGCTGGCTGAAATCAATGAGTAAACTGACCTTCTCTGACTTGGCTCGATTGAGCCAGCAGTCCTCGTCGTTGTGTGCCAGCATAAGCTTTTCCTTCCAGTGTATAGTACTTCGTGCCGAAGTAAGCATTATTACTCGATTCTTATGAAGAGTAACGATGGCTTCCGAGCGGGATGTGCTTACATTTGTCGTGAAGAATGAATTCTCAGCAGTCTTATATTGGAATATTCATATGTTCACCACCGTCACAAGGAGAGTGCCCTTGTCCTGTGGTTTATTAATGTGTGGTTATATGTAAGCTATAAGTGAATTAATTCTGCGTTTGTGAATGTGTGGTTACATGTCTTCTTAATTTACTAAATTTGTGAATTAATGCAGGTTTCTCGGAATTTTGAAGCACTTAACGACCGATATAGTGTTCTCCTATCGTGAAATTCATCGTGGTATTCAAGACATCTACATCTACGAAATACCGTGCAAGCCACCACTAGGATGTGTGGTACGGAGTGATTCCAGGCGTTAGATGGCTCCACGTTTCCCTACCTATCATTTTGGCTTATTACGATTCTTGAATTTGTTCCTTTCCACGGTAAGACTGCACGGTTAAAAAGGCATTGGAAATAATTGCCTCGTATTTGGAAGTGGCAATGCGTTTTTAATATACTATTTATCGTTATATTACAAATTATTTCAAAATCTTTTAACTTTCACAGTTCATCTGGTGATGTTGGAGGTAAAGAAGTGTGTTCTGAATATGAAAGAATTTAGGCGGAAGCTGAGGTTTTCCAAAATCCTTGTCCGTCGATGCCCTGTGCAAAGGAATATGATAGAAACTGCAGTAAGTACATCTTCCTTACTCAACTTGAGCAGTAATTCACATTCATCATTAGGAACGCATTAGTGTGACAATCGATGCCGTTATCATGAAACTGTTCTTACAGAAGTAATGAAATAGGGACTAAGTAGGCATTCACCTGGGCCCAGAAGCTTCATATGTGTTAAGAGAGCGTGATTTACAATGAGAAGAGGTTTATTTTCCAAACTACAGTGTATGATTATGGCATATATCGCTTGACGTATTTAGGAGAGTTACTTTCGAGCTAGGTTTACTTTTGTACTTCAGAAATTCCTGATTTGTAATGAACTGAGGTTTGAAATGACACTGTCCATATGCTTAATCAACTGAGTAACTCGTGAAATATAACTGTTATTACGAGCTGGGAAATTGTGCCTCGCTACCATATCTTTCCTATCGGCAGTGGATATAAAATGAATTTCTTCATATTTATAATCTTTAGTTACATTCCCACCTAGCGATAACTATAAATTAACACGAAGTAGCAATGAAATGATAATCGAATAAAATATTTGTTGTCTCATAAAAGCCTATCGCGGTAGTTGCTCATATCAACATCTCCATCGACATACCACTGAGCCTTTACTAATACTTAATTCTAAGTATCATTGATAGTTGAATTATTTTCAGAATAATCTCAGTGCGACACTCACGGTTACTGGTACAAGGACTTTACGAAAAAGTGCCCATCATGAGTTTTCAGAGAAAAGGAAATCTAGAAAAATTAACTTTTAAATCGTTAGTTAGGGTTACCATACGAAATGTAGGTTGCGAATGAATTCATTCTACTAGTATTCCGTCGAACGATTACTAACTTTATCATCCGAGGACTTTACGAGAAACGTTTTCTACGAGCCTTCACAACATTGGTTGACTTTTGCCATATTCTTTTTTTCAAACCCGCTTTTGCCACGTCGATCTTTTGTTTTCATTTCAAGAGTTTATCGATCTTCGTCATTCATTTATTCCACATTTCCGTGTTCTCGTTGTTATTTTAGCGAGTGACGCTCTATTTCCTGTGCCAGCAGTCAAAATGGAACTTACGCTTTAAAATTGACCAATATTTGCATCCTGTAATTGTCTTGTTTTTTAAATGGTTTTTGGAGTCCTAAAAATGAGTCAGCCGTATTTACTCTACTCCTTATTTCGTTATTCAGATCTCTGGAAGGTAATTAGGGAAAGGAAGTTAGATGGAAAGACATTTCTTCGTTACGGGGAGGTGTTTTTTTCAAGGTAAATTTTTGCAGGTGTTGTAGGGGGGAGGAAAAGAAGCCGCAAGATAACAAGCTATGGCGTCAATTCGTAAACAACTCAAACACTGCGTAAAGGTCATTAAAATGAAAAGTGAATATAGGTTCAAAGTCAAATTATTCGCCAGCTGAAAAGAATTTCCCGCATTTAACAGTTCATATCTCTTGAACGTGTAAATCCCTGGTTACATGATACATTAACCCGTACGAGTTTATGTAAGAATGCATGAACTCGAAAATTCACCTCGTAACCACGCCAACTTGTAAAATGTATGAACGCATGTACAGGAAAATAGAACCTGCTCTATTTGGTTCATGCATTCGTACATGAACTTGTACGTGAACACGTACGGGTTAATATATTGTGTAACCAGGCCTTTAGAGTTGCACTGAGGATGAATTAGGTTTGGTTAATTGGTGGAGTTAATATTCATCCCCATGTAACCACTCTTTCCTGTACTTAACATGTTGGTTTATGGGATAAAAGTAAGGGGATAAATTTCAACCTATTATGGTTTGTAACTTTGCACTCATGTGCGTGCCAATATACCACATAGTTTGTGCATTTTCACAACGACTGGAAAATCATGAAAAACATTGTTTGCTTATTTGAAAAGGTAAAATTATCATCCGTTACCAGTTGCCAAAATATTAATTTTGTGAAAAGAAATGAAGTTCGATATTTAAATATAGGTACTTTCATCCCACAAAATAATCAAAATTATTTCGAGGTTTCCCTCTGTTTTTTCTGCAATTCAATCACTATGTAGAACTTTTCATGGACGTACTTTGACGTAGCCGATGTAAAAATGACATTCCATAAAATTCTCAAATGAATCCGTGTGTTATCATATGCTAAAATCTATAATAAGGGCCAGCAGTCCTCACAAGAGTTTTGTACGTCTTGTGTAAAATTTACCATGGGAACTAGAGCATACATTTTCATCAACTTGTAAGATAGACATCAGCTTATAAAATTGACTTGTACACGAAAAATGTAGAGATGTGTATTGAGGGAAATATTACTACAATTTCACGATGTTTTCCATCGATAACTTACTAGCATTCAGCATATAAATTCTTCTAGAAATTAGATTCTCTTTTCATATATTATTTATTCATTTAAATTAATAATAATTCGCACTCTCCGTACAAACCGTGGTAATTCGAATGGAATTCACAGCGTTAAGTAAACTATGTATGTTTTTAGTGCCATTTGCTCTGCATTTAAAATATATGGCAAATAATCTTGCTATACATCCTATAAACTTCTATTCCGTCGTGCTATCCAAAGGAAAATGAAATGTAGAGCTGTTAGTCTAGTTTAATATCATAATGCCCTCCCCAGTTACCTCTGTGGTCCTGCTGCTCAGGTGAGTTCAATCCCTTTGGTGTGCATATTTCAATGTATTTTTTAAAAACAACACCTCAACGCTGTCACTTTTCTCATCACTTTTAATGTTAACTAATGGAACAAAAACGGTTGCATTA
Source organism: Ceriagrion tenellum (assembly GCA_963169105.1). Lineage (NCBI taxonomy): Eukaryota > Metazoa > Arthropoda > Insecta > Odonata > Coenagrionidae > Ceriagrion > Ceriagrion tenellum. Next base: position 55,161,506 of record OY720639.1, on the reverse strand, counting down.
CTAAGAGAACTTAAGACTAATCATTATTTGTCCACTGAAATGCTAACAGAAAGCATTCAGCAAGTTTAGCAGTTACTCTGGTTTCTGTGCCAAGATATATAAGATATTTTTGGCATATTGGGATGATGGATGACAGGGATAATAATTTGAACATCAGTAATATTTTTATGAAAGTGTTTAGCTTATTTTGGTGAAGTTCCAAATGTTCTGAAAAAGTGGGATAATTCCGATTCATGGCACATAAAAAAGGCGTTCCAACTAGCATAATCACGCTCAAAATATTACATTATATTAGTTATCGGTGGTTACATGCTTGCCTAATTCATTCCATTCTGTATTTTCATATGAAAATCATAAATATAAAAACGCATCTTGGTCGCTCTAATGAAATTACAATTTGCCGATAACCCAAATTTTCACCTCACCCTTGCCATAATCTTATATTTGGGCCTTCCCAGAGTAAAAGATGAAAAAAATACACAAACACGTTTACAAAAATATTCAGCATACCCCACGCCGTGTGATATTTATCAGCTATGGAAATAATGTTACACGAAGAATTACGGCCAAAATTGTCACCAGCAACTCAAAGAACTCAAGGAGGGGAGACCAGGAAGTGGCAAGTCTTCTTTGAACGAGAAAACACCACCGAAAGCATAACATAAATAAAGCGAGGATTTTTCCCCGAGGGAGATTTTACCTGCTTATCGCTGAGGGGATATTCTGCCGGCAGCGGGGGAGGCTGGGAAAACCTTGGTCGTCCAAGCCTGCCTTGCCCCCCCCCCCCGGCCACCAAAATCCCATCAAAAGCTTTAACCCAATCATCCTTCATCTCTCGCACACTCTGCCCTTTCGTACCGACCAATCCAATCCTATTCCTTGCGGACTCCACAACCGGCTGAACACCTACAACCTCTTGACCCTCAAGATCATCATCCGCCCTGTCTTATGCCCTTCCAAACCTATTAAAAATAGTGGAATAAGATAAAATAATTAATAAAAAGGAGATGAATGAATAAATACATAACTTAATAAAAACATATGTATGAAAATGAATAAATGAATAAATAAATAAATAAATAAATAAATAAAATAACATATAAATGAATAAGATAAACAAATTAAAAGTGAATGTACAGATAAATAAATAAAGAGATACATTTTTTCAAATCAATTTTTGCTACATTCATATTACGCCTGAGAGAAATTGTCCGATGCGGGCTCCGCATGAATTATAAAATAAATAAAAGTAAATATACCGATATTAAATCTTATATTGCATTATAGAAAACGCCACTTTTGGGGCTGTTCCTTTGTGCGCTAAATATAACAAGTTAATACCAACACCACGAAAAGTTGTATTCATTAAATTGAGCTCTCCCAAGTGGAGAAGAGTGATTTTGTGATCTTTAGAATCTCTCACCGTGTATGCCCTTGCATTCTTGTAGTACACGAGAAGAAATACGGCTAAAGATGGCACATTTGGTCAAATTCTTTGTTATAGTTATCTTGTACCACTTCGTAGAATTTCACCAAATTTTCTAGTTTCATTTTTCTTTCATCATGAGAAAATTCCGACCAAATACTAATGCCAACGTTATCGCATCAATATTTACGTACCTACTAAAATAGTTATATAAAAAATGAAAACAATTCATGGTTAATGAACGAAAATGTTCGCAGCACTTTTCCCAGAAAAATTCCAATCATGTGTTTTAGCCTTTCAGCGCTTCAACAAGTGTATCATATCTACAACTTGAAGAGATAAGGATGTAACTATTAAGAATTTATGCTTCTTTTATTTATTCCAGTGGGAGTCCCACTGGAGTTAATATTGGCAATTAAGTTTCAACGGCAGAGATTGGCGTTCGTAAACTCCTGTGAATCATGTTTTTCATAATATTTTGAGTGATTCATAATTTTTATGCTCATATCCCGAAGAAATATTTCATCTTCAGGAAATTTGATACAGAGCAAAATATAATCATTGCACACTGAAGTACACATCAGGTATCCCGAAAAGTTATATCTTAACAATATGGAATACATGGGCCTAAAAAAAATACGAATTCCTTTTATACCTCTATGAGTAAATCAAAATACACCCTCTTTACCATCGAGTTGGAGTTACTTTCTAACGTAAAACCACCATCGCTGTATGTACTTTATGCATTACTTCGAGTCTATAATTGAGCACATTACCATCTACAACCCTTATAGTTATAGAAAAATATGCATTACGGAGCTTAAATTTATCCTATTTTCAGGCCCACCAGAAGCACTTTTTCTCGAAAATACCAAATAAAATCAGCCTCCGTTTTACGGGCCAAGGGCGAAACTACAGATATATGCACCTGATTCTGCGTGGCCGTCAGAGTTGCCCATCTTCCTCCTTTAATCGCAGACTTCGCTGAGGCAACGAGCTAAAGGCACACATAACATGATTTACTTGTTTTATAGAACTATAAAATTAAACAGCCATTTTTGCAAGTTGACAAGCCCATTTTCTACATAAAGGAGGAATGGTCTAGAAAAACTGGAATATCTCAAGGAAGGAGAGACTATGAGGTGGAAAGTCTTGTTTGAACGAACTCAGTTCCCATGATCACAATTGTTCCCCTTGCGCATGATCTTTTATCATGAAGTAATGCACTCGTTATGTATCTATCTTATTTCAGGAATATATAAATATATACACACATCCTTGCAGTGAATGATAATCGATTGAAGGTATCTTTAAAAAAGGCTTTTTAGGTTATCTTACTTCCTAGTTGTAAAATATCATGCCCAATTATGGGTACTTGAAAAATACACATTTTTAAGTTGGTAATGACTTTTCTTTTCAACATTTAACTCGAAAAATCACTGTGCGTATCAAAGGCTGGGGAGTCTCATGTTCCAGAAATTATAGTATACAGTACTTTTATTTGCATAATAAATGATACTATAGCGAAATAAATAAACATTATTTGTACTTTTACGTCCCTTCTCGCTGCGCTTATATTCCCTCATCGCCGAAAAAATGAGATGCCGCTCCAATGTCACACATCCGGGCCATCCTAATTCCCCGGGAGATAAAAATAAAACCTCCTTCCTGGCCAAACCTCCTCCAATACGGATCCATTTTTTCTTTCCTCCTCGACGTGTAAGCCTGTCTCCGGCAAATCCTCCTCCTTTGGGAAGGATTAGGAGACAAGATCGAGGCGGAAGAGAAATAAAATACGGTTGGAACGTTATTTGCTGGCGCATCTGCTAAAGGCAGAGAAGAAAAATTGTATCTGAGTTCGGCATTGGCATACTGAGCCGCGGAAACCTTTTGATTAGCCAAGGACACGTCGCAAAAACCAGTATTAGATCAGAATTACGGAAAACTAACTTTCTTTATTTTGAAAGGCTTTCCATTCGTAACATGCATCCTCTATTTCTTCGCAAATTATTAAAAGCCTTAAATTCGTACAAGTCATTCGGTAGCATACTATCTCTAATTAGAAGCTGATAACCCATAGAGAGGGAACTGCAGGTTACTCACGCATTATTGACAGATTATAGGATGAACATTCCTACTGTAAGAATTTAGCAATGAACAGCTGAAAAAGCCGTGATATAAATGTTATCCCTCTACAAACACCATTAAAATGACTCTCATAGGTTAACAAGATCATTGCAAGTACAATAAATCCTCAGTCCAACACATTTTATACAACTTAGGAATTACTTATGCACAACTTGAAATAAACTGAGTACTCATAACAAAAATTATGACACGATCAGGAATAACGCTTGCATCTTAAAATGTTAAGAATGATTTAAATCTGACAGATGGTATGTCAGCAAACACTGCGCATTAATTATATGTAGGTAAATTTAACAATTAAACATGGAGAACATATAATAGAGCGGAATATATATTTTGAGGTAAAAGGACCTGTATTTGACTTTTAATGGAAAGGTGACTAAAGCTGTAGTCTCTGCTCTATGCATCTACTGCAACATTATCCATGAAACTAGGGGATAATTCGCTCTCATTAACTCTAACATATGAATTACTTGTTTTGCCAACTTTCTCTCATTCCATTTACTTGGAAATGTAGATATTGTATAACGAAAAAAATAACAAATTGCTCCGATGAAAAAATTCTTTCCGTGCGACGTCCAGTGCTTGTGTATGCAATGTGTAAAGTATGAAATGTGGGAAAAGAAAATAGATCTTTCGGAGGAAACGGGCCTTATTTGGAAAAAGGAGCAAAATGCGAAAAAATGCTACAACTTTCGATTCATGTCCTAACGTCGCCTATGCCCTTATCTAAAATTTTCGCGTTTGGAATGTGAAAGGCTGAATATTATATCGAAAGAAAAATATGGCAAGAACCAGGATTTGAGATCAATACGTAATTCTCCTGGAAATGAAAAATAAAACACATATCGTCATAAAAACAAGAAAATATTTCCCCTAAGGTTGAATATGAAAAAAATATCAAGGATTTAGGTTTCACCTAAAATCCGCAAATAATTCTTGCAAAAAGGAGAAACCGAAGTAAATTAGCTTGCAACAATTTTACCATTGTATCGTCTCAACGGAGATATAACATTTCATTAAACTAAATACGAAAGCCTATCAGAAGAATGAATTAACTCAAAAGTTTGGAATCATAACACCCTTATAATAATGCACACAGATTCGGACGGAATTTTCGTCCGAAAGGGTTTATTCAACTCTCAATCCTATCGCTCTCAGAACGAACGCAGGTTGTTATTTCGTGGAGAATACCATATTGCTTTTTTTGCGACACCACATGGACTGTTGAAGCATGCTATGAGTACAATGAACGCAATTGAAATAAAAACTTTCCTCTTGTGCAGTGTATCTGGATATTTTTGCATGAGTTCCCGTGTGCCATTCATGGCCAACAAAGGAAAAAAAACGACAAAATATTTACTTTTGCACAGCTTTTACAAAATCCAGTCCACCGTGTGGCGAGCTGGGCTTTGAGAGCACATGTACCCACGACTCATTGCTCTCTCCTTTCTTTCTACCCTTAACGTGCCACTCCAGTTTGGTCGCGGGATTGTTGAGTTTCCACGCCTGTGCCACCCAACGGTTAGAATGCCTTGGGTTCAAGCGCCAATACAAGATGATCCGACCAGTCAAATGGGATTTAGGGGATTAGGTCGGGAGCGGAGAATTTTTAAGCATCTAGAATCACGTACCTGAGAAGAAAAAAATTGATCCGCGGAAAAACTGATTTATTGTAATCTATTGGTTCTCGGAATTGATTTTTTCCCATAGTGCTTTCAGCGGATGTAAGCTCAGCTGTGGCAATTTTTCTTGACTCATTTGTGATCCCAACCCATGATTCATTATCATTGAAATTCAAAGATAAATCGAAAATAAATGAAAATAAAACGATATAATTAATAATCACATGAGGGAGATTGACAACGAAAAATAATTCTAATGAACTTGGATCATAATTCAAAGTGTCTACATTGGCTCATATGATAGAAAATTCGACCTCAATCGATGTAACAACATAAATATGCGCCAAATAAATGCTTAATAGAGGATTCAGCGGAGATCGACCGTATAACCATCCTTCTCTTCAAGTCTATTTTTCTCACAGAGATAGAGGATTTCGATCGTAATGGAAGTTTATTACATGTTACAGAGGAAGAATTATGCAAGCCATTCTGACAGGCAATCAGTTTTAGGCAGAAAATTTACGTTGAGAGCCCTAATTTTGTTTCCACTCATAGTTCCAACTGAACAATATTCAGTTTTACTAAGTTGGAACAATGATACGTATACCGACAGAGTAGAAGGTGGTATTTGCCCGTGGATTTAGCGTCCTATCTGAGAGACGAATATGTCACGAGACAGGTATGTCACTTGAAAATTAATGACACAACATGACAACATGAAAATTAGTAAGTTGAAGATTAAAATCCTAGTGTTTAGAAGAGAAGCTGAATGCAGAAGTCACCCCGAGGTGAGAAATTGGAGCAAGTGGATTCCTTCATCTGTCTCGGAAGTACAATCACGTGGGACGGAAGAAGTACAACGGGCATTAAGCGGAGAACAGCCCAAGCTAAGAAGGCATCCATGGGAAAAAGACAACTGCTGTGCTCAAAGAAGATAGGACTACAAACCAGGAACAATATGTGGAAACCTTTGTGTGGAGCAAGGCACTCTAGGGATCGGAAGCATGGACCAATGGAAAAGATGGCCAGAAAAGAATGGCCAGAAGAAACGTGGTGCTGGAGGAGGATGCTGAAGATAAAATGTGCGGACAAAATAAGATATGGGGAAGCGTACAGAAGAGTAGAAGAGGAAAGGAATAGAATGCCATACAGAAAAGAAGAATCAGATGGCTTGGACACACACTGAGGCACAATGGGTTTGTGAATAACATAATTGAAGGAAAAATAGAGGGGAAAGTCCTCAGAAGAAGACCCAGGCATAAGTTCATGGACCAAATAAAGGAGAAAGTATATAGGGATATATGCCAGCGGGTAAGGGCCTTCTCTCAATCTTACGATTGAGCGACCAATGATGGGACTGGGAGATGGAGAAATACATCTGAAGTGTTCTTCATATAGCACCCAAGCATGGACCGCAATTAGTAGAAAAAGAATATCCTTTACCGCAGAGATCCGGGCCCGCGGGATTAAATGCCAGTATCCTATCCATCATACAAAAGCGATCCAAACCTTTTGCTTACATTAGTCCTATAGTTATAGTGCGGGATCAAAAAGTATTTTTCATGTCATACTGGAACTCTCCCGATCAGAATTTTTCAAGTAATTTAAGCCTAGCGCGTACCCTACGAATTCTCCTGCAGCTCCAAACCTAGTCCTTCAATCTGCCATTCATTGAAACATACGTGTTCTTCCCAGAGGCATATACGCACGTCCAACCGGCGTAATTGCACCATCCCGGAATGTCTACCAACACGACTGACTTCTGGGATATCGGACAAACTTGACGTTCTCGTATCCCCATGTTGGGGCTTCGGAGTATGATTACCCTTGTGCTCGACAGATGGGCTGTGACACTCTGACCCCTTATAGTCTTGCTTACATGGGTACCCTCCCGTAGAGGGCTCAGGTCAGCGAGAGAATTTCGATGGGTCTATGGGTTTCGATGAAATGACGGGAATCTTCAACCTCAGGGGATAAACCCCTGGCGCGTCCAGTCCCTTTATGGCACTGCTGGTGGACGCAAGCAAAATCTTCTCATCCCAGTGAGCAACTGCAACACACCACACATTGCGCTTTTTTTAAAGGATTATCTTCGCACTCAAAAATAAGCAAAAATGCTATAATGCTTTGTTCGCTTTATTAGCTTTCTTACCATGGTATAAAACGTTGGTAAGTTCTGCCCTAACTAGCACCGGTCCTCAATCACAATACTAAAACAGATATTTACTAAGTGCCACTACACAAGAGTAAAATAGGTATTTACTAATTCAACGTGCCCAAATGTGTTCAACAGTTTTCTCATTACCTCCCAGCCACTTGACGAGGATAACAAACGTCACATGACCAATGTGACGTGCATTCGGACAGCAGAACTCTTCGTAGATAGAGAGCTCTGGTAGGTTTCTTTTTCCAGGTGCTGACTTTCCCCTTAGTATTATCCCATCGCTTTACCAGCGTTTTGCCACGGTAGTCCGTAACAAGGGTAAGGATTAGTAATGTGAGCGCGGAAAACTAGTCAATTTTCTACCCGAGAAAATTTACCGTAGTTACCCATCTACAAGGGACGTTTACCGCCATCTGGATGTCCATTAGGAATGATAGTCATGATTAATCGTCGTCGTCGTCACGTGATCATGGCAGGTGACGGTAAACAAATATGGTGCACGTTAAAGGTGGTAACATCCAGTTGCACCGTGATTATTGAGGGCAGATATGAATGCGGGAAGAGCAAATAAAAATGTGATACTATATTTGATGGCTAGTAAAGCAAATAGGGCGTGACAGATTTAATTTTGTAGAAGCTCCTGGTATTGATGATTGAAATTTAAAAATTCGTAACATTCTACAATTATTTTTTATACGACGAGTTTTGCCTAGTTATACCACCATCAGGTATAATGTAATGGACTTTATGTAAGTACTGCAATGTTTGTCTATTAAGGTTGTTAACTACCTTTTGTGCGCAGTGCAGTGCGAGTTGTATAGTGCCAACCAAATATATGCAACAAAGTACAACGGATTAGGGGCAAGATGTGGCACATGTTAAGAAAAATAAGCATTAATCATAACCTCAAAATATGAATATTGATCAAGAATAAGGAGTGGGTATTTCAAAAATCCTCTTCAACTTGTAAAATGCCAAAAGTATATGAAATATGACTTATCCATACACAACTTCACATTGTATGCACACATAACGCCAAAAGCTCCTGTGTACAATTTGAAAGCCTCTCAATGTACTAATTTTGAAGCATTTAACTATGTAGCAGTGGAAATAAATATCTTGAATTTGTAAGAGAATTAAATATTTTTCAAAATTTGTTGTTCATAAAATTTGTGAATTGAAAATTCAGACAATTGTCCAACCAGTCCCGGGGTGAATACTGCATGAAAAAGCTATGAATTAGCATAGACAACTAGCTTTCTTTCAATACCCGTGAAGAGGAAAGTTTCAAAACGGATGCAAACTCACGAAGAGAGAAGGGGTTGCAATAGGACGGTAAAGGGACCCGAATAACGAAACTTCTTCGCTTTGTGGGCACATATTGACGCGTGTGCAGGATATCCGAAGTGAACGGATGCGTTGCGGACGGGACGCCTCAGAAGAATTTAAAGAGGCCCGGAACTTAATTTCCCGACAAACGTTCCGGCCAACTCAGAAACATTCTCGCAGCGGAATACAGTCTCGTGTTCAAAATCTTCCCGCGGAGTGACGAAAGCATTTTTACCGGTGGAACATAGCGGTGAAAAAGTAAAATGTGAGGACAAAGGGAGGTAAGATTTTTTTTCTCTCTTGAACATCATTCAACGACAATCACATCTCCTTCTCCATTGTTTCTCAAGTACCCTGCCTTCATTGTGTTTTATCTACATCTACACACTGCCGAGCGAGTCGCTGAATGGGTGAGTGGCAGAGGATAGGAAGCCATCTATGAAAAAGTAGAGAAAAAGTAAAAATGTAGACGGAGAGGACAAAGATGAATTGCATGCTGGGGATCGGTTTGGTTTTGTGGCTAGTGTACTACTGTAGTGTACTACTTCAGGGTGTATTGTGGAGGAAACTCGATCCTAACTTGAGTATCTTGTGGAGGGCACCTCAAGTGCAGTACTCCGTCTGTTGAATGAGACGTTAAACCGTGGTCCTCCGTGCGCCTTTCGTAAAGAGCAGGCTAATGCCGACGCCGGGTTTCTATCCACCCTTTCCTGTTACCTGTGTCCTATGGCGCTAATGACTTGAGCTGTCGGTCGCCTCGCCTAATAGCCAATCCAATCCATATTCATATTAGCCGTATTTCTTAGTCAGTCAGTTTATTCTATGACAATTCGAGATAAGAAGGAATTTTTATAACTACCAGTTCTGTAGCAAACCAACTCTATTATTTTGCCTTCTTATCTGCGCTAGACTCATAAATTGGGGTCATAATAACATCACCCATATAATACTGAAACTATCCACGGGCGCGATCAAGGTTCTCCATATCGTGTGCGTTAGCATAGCCGTTATTTTTCAATTGTGCTCATGAGAGAGAAAATTTAATATTCAGTCAAACTTCAACTTTTGTCATATGCTTTAAACTTTCAGCTTTAAACGAAAGAGTGTCTTTTTAGGACAGAAACTTTGAGTATTGCTTTACTTCAACAGTTTACGTTGCAGATGATCATAGCGACAACACGAAAGAAGGAACCGCGATCCTACCCTTGATCTTGATCTGAAATTTTCAAGAAATATAGAGCTAGCACGTGGCTTAGGACCTATAGCATCTCCCACTAGAGCCCTTCCGTTATGATCAATGGCTGAGATAAATAAGTACGTAAACTCAGCCCTGGGACTCTGCACCATATCACGCATATGTAAAGTGCCCTTCGACACCCATGTAGGGATCCGATATTCCACTGAAAAATCTCTGCCACTGCCGGAATTCAAGCCTGGGCCCTCGAAATGAAAAGCCAGAACGATTCTCGTATATACCACACCAGCCTAATCTCACGGGGAATCAGGGTGTAGGGTTAGGCGTACGAGAAGGGGCGCCGGATCGGTGAGGGGCACCCTTCCCCAGCCCCTCCTCCCGGATGGCCGTGCACACGTGGTCCCAAGTGGGACTTGTACGTGACCTATCTTTTCTATTAAATCGACCGACCCCTGGCACTCTGCCATTGCCAGGGTAGGATACATTCGTTGAACGGGCCAGTCGAAGGCGTTCTCTTACGCTCTCCCAATACCCCGCCCCTCATAACCTCCTTTGCATATTACATTGCTTCCCTTCCCCGCCTCTTTTTCCTTCCGCATTCCTCATACCGGAATCCCCATCGACCTGGATACGCTTTCACTAAACCTATTTCCTTAAGGTAGTTCGAGCGAGCCATCATTTCCCATAGAATTCAATGCATTTAGTCTCATTTTAAATGAAAGTATCTCGCCTTCCCATGGATACAAAAATATAGACCACTTGCCACACTACTTCTCGAGATGTTTGCCAAAAAATACCAGCCATCCTGCTAGGGAAATGGTGCGGGTATGCCCTCCCGTGAAATTTTATTTTAAAACGAGGAATATCTAACAAATAAATGTCGTCAGAAAATGAACAATGGTAAATTGTACTTTTTATATGCTAATTTTTAAAATAATTTTTTTTATCACAGCGGAAATATTTACAGATTCGAAACTAAACCTTGTGTAGTCTTTTTCCCCGTACGGTATGAAAAAACGAGTCAAATTAAATACTTATTAATCCTTACTAATTCACTTTCTGGGAATTATCTCTAACTTATATTCTTACTCTTACTCCCAGGGCCATTTATATCCAAGTCGATATTTAGCCACAGAAACAGATCCCCTCCATCTATTTCGGTCCATTGCATCCCCCTCTTCAGTTCCAACTCTCTCCAAATCAATCTTTACTTGGATCCACCATCTCTTTTACGGTCTTACCATGAGTATTCGGATTTCCTCTCAAAACCTCTTTCATCACATGCCCGTCCTCTATTCTTTATAAGTGCCCTGCTCATCTCATTTTTCTGCTCTTAATCTCACTTATGATGTCGGTATTCTTGTAAAGGTCCCTGATTTCCTTATTCGTTTCTTCTCCACCTTTCTTGTTCGTACGTAGGCCCGTAGATCTTTCGTAATATCTTGTTTTTAAATACTATCAATTTTTCTCTTCCTTTTCATTCAGTTTCCATCTCTCGGATTCATAGACCAGTATTTGGCAAATAACTGTTTCGTACAATCTAATTTTGGTTTTATACGACAGGGGGACTTCGAAGATAGTAGTCCGTGGCATGTGTGTAAGCATCTATTAGCTAGATAAAATGTTTTATATCTCTGGTTCTTCTCAGTTGTGATTCGATATAATAACTCCTAAGTATTTAAAATAGTCGAATTTTTCAGGTTCATGCTCCTCTATTTGACGGGAACCTATGTTATTGATTGGAGTTCTCGTGAAATGCATGTACTTGGTTTTGGAGTCATTTATCTTTAATCATGTTTTTCAGTTTGGTTATTGGGAATTTAAGACATTTAAAATACCATTATTGCGCTACTAGTATAAAAATTATTTCTCAGTGCTTATTATAGCAGCTAAAAAAAATTAATTTGATCCCTATTACCCGATTCCTACATCAGCGCTGAAAATTGTATGGAGTTCAGCTTATTTACAATTGTGCCGTGTAAAGGCTGTCATCTCATCGACCATCAGAACTGAAATTTTAAAAAGGTTAAGAAGTCATATTTGACCCTCCATCCTGGAAAATATAGATAAAATAAAGGTTTCTTTACAAGATAATTTCCTTGAGGCTTAAAAATATAGCCCTTTTCTACTCATTCAGTAACACCTGTACTAAGCGGCCATCACAGGACCCTTGAGATAATGGCCGCTTAAGAAGGTGACCGCTAAAAGGAGGAAAAATGTACGATGCTAAATTGTATAGGAAATTCCAACCGTTGCTGAAAAAAATCGACCGCTTAGAGAGGTGTGTGCTTAAGGGAGGTGGGCGCGGAGGCAGGTCTCACTGTACTTATCGATGCTATTAAGTATTCATTGATAGCAAATTTATGAGCTCGTTTGTGCATTCTTGAGATGCCATGATTTTTTCAATGAGGAGCTTCGACCATGAGTTGAATTTGAAAAAAACACCAAAAAAATCGATATTTCTATCACCTCTAAATACATTCATTATACATTTCTAAACGAACTGTATTTATACCATATGGTGCGTTGAATTTTTTATCACTCCCTTTCTTCCAATATTCTGTTCCGCTTAAGCAGCTCGGGCTATTGCTGTGCCCTCTGTCAAAGAGACCGCTCAAGTGGTTTCTCGGGTGAAAGCCCATTCGCCATCCGGAAGGAAAAGGGGAAAGATCTCAACGGAAAACCCCCTGACCTCTTCCGAAGGTCCCTCATTCAAATTTACGACGCCGGTCTGTGAGGACGGTCATAAGAGGTACCGGTCGATATCGCCCGGAAACCCACGTCGAACGTTCTAAATGAAATACAAATAGATAGAGGAAAACTTGAACAGCCACGGCTAAGGAGGAATTTGACAAAACGACAGTTACCCTTCTAAGGTGGCAGGAGCGATAATCGCGGGTCATTGAGGGTATATTTTAACATTTGTCTTAGCGAGTCAAAAGAAAATTGGACCTAATATTTTCAAATTTCCAATTACACCCTGGAGTAATTTTTTCAAGCTAATATTGAATAATTAAAATTCAAAACTATTCCTTCATGGCAGTACATCACGACTAGACTGCTCTGCTAAGCCAAAAGACAGTAACTGCATCATTGTTGGTTCTGAACTATTGCATTCTAAGGTTTTTATTTTCGATTCTTCATCTAGTCCATCTTCGAAGAGATTGCAAGCTTTAGCTAATGCTTAAACTGTCAGTGCGGGAAATACGGAACGAAAATAAATCATTAGGGAAAAAAGTAATGAGTTTTCCTGGGAGAAAGACCGGTAGTTACTGTCTTCTGGCCTAGAAAACTGACATTAATACAGTAGATAATGTGAAAACAGAAGGTGATATCAGGATACGAGAAAGACTTGTAGTTGCAGTTTTCTGGCCTTTATTTATACTGAAAACTGACAATTATACTGAAAACACGATGAAAGTAAAACGAGATATCAGGCAGACCGCAACAGATACTATATTTTTGTTTACTTTTTTGAAATCCTCGAGGTAATGAACTGTTTGGCTGATAGGAGAAGAGTAGAGCTACCGCAAAAAAATCTTTGGATAGATTATATCCGAAAATGAGATGACATCTCGATTAATATGGGTCATGAAAGATGCATAGAAATAATGGGTGCGGTAACAAGGGACTACACATACTTATATATATTCTTCTAGGCGAGTGGTTTCCGGGACGTGTGGTCGTAATTGCAGGAATCAGGCATTGAAAATTTGTAAGAAAAAGGAAAAAAAAGACGGGAAGAACGAAAATTAACTGCATATTTTAGGAGAGTCAAAGAGTCTAGGAGTGTTTCATTTAAATCATAAGCGATGCGTAGGGAGAATAAACTATCCTGGTCCTTACAATTTCGCAGTGTTACTATCTTATAATTAGGAACTGTGTCATCGTTTCATCAAAGTTCCATGCCAAAAAAAGAGACCAAATGGTCCCATTTCGAAATCGTAATATGGAGTTCATCGCTTATTTTTTTGTGTTGTGTAACACTTCAAAATTCAATTCAGTTCCTCTGAAAGGTATTTGTCGCGTTCGATCACTAATTAATTAGCTATTATAAGTTTGATATATCACGACCTGCCATTTTAACAGTAGTATCGAGGAATTCTGCATAGGCGGACATCGTTAAAACAAAGTTTCATGTCCCAAAGAGATAAAGTGGTCCCGTTTAAAACCCGTTCTATGTTATAAAGCTTTTTAATCTAGTCGTGGGTCATTGTAGCACACTACCAACAACAATAAAATTTTCTGTGAGGTATTTATCTCTCTCGATAACGAATAAATAGTCTGTTATTAGCTTGATGTATCACGAGCTGGTATTTAAACAGTAAATTTTAGGCTTTCCGCGGATGCAAACATACTAAAGTGGTCCCGTTTGGAACTCATTTAACGGAATTGTATTTAAAAAAATAATCAGTCGTAGCACACAACAGAAATCAATAATTTTTATTGGGAGGTATTTATCCCGATTGATAACCAAAAATTTCACCATTATAAGATTGGTGTAACACGATCTGGTATTTAAAGAGTAGTTTGAAATAATTCCGTAGTGGCCTCGATTGTTTAATCAAAGCTCCATGTCAGATGGAGCTCATTAGACCACGTTACACACTCCTTATCTGGAATTAAAATTTTAGGTTTTAATGAGTTAAGTAAACTAAATAGAAATAAATTTCACGGGAAGTATTTGTCTCGCTCGATGAGCAAAAATTAATATTATAAGATTTTTTGTATTTCAAGAGCTGAAATTCAAACAATAATCTGAAGAAAATCCGTACTGGCGCCGATCGAAATATCAAAGCTTCAGCCCGATGGAGCACAAGCGACTAAGTTTCGAACCGCATCCATGAAACTACGGTCTTACAGGAAAAATTGTAGCAGCTTTAAAGAAAAAGCCTATAAACAATAATGGGAGCTATTTGTCTCGCTCAATATGTAATGAACAAATATTATAAAGACCTTGAAATAGACATAGCTTATGTCGAAACCTTGGTCGGTGTGAATAATATTCTGCGGAAAGATAGCAACATCTTTTATTGAGAGATCATAGCATCTGTACTCCATACCACAAAATATCACCCGATACGCAAAACGTAATAAATACTAAAAGTATGACCTACATTACTTTGCATTTGAACAGTAATCTTAAAGAATTCCGTGGTGATGGCGAACGTTAAAGTCCCAAAGAGCAAAAACACCCCGTTTAAAATTCACTGTGTGGAACTTATTTTTTGTCATATAATGTGTTGTGGCATGAAAAACCCCACATTTAACGATAGGCGGAGGTATATTTTAAAAAAGATAATAGGTAATAGTAAAATCAAAGTAATCATTTTGTACCCGTTTGAAACACCATTCATGACATTTTTTGTACTAAAATGTCACGTAGCATCCGATGTTATAAAATTAATATTCTCTTAAAAATTGAGAAGCATTAATGTCGCAAGGCATTCAATAAATTAACGATGATGTATTTGATATGTAACGATTATCACCCATACTATAA
Source organism: Ceriagrion tenellum (assembly GCA_963169105.1). Classification (NCBI taxonomy): domain Eukaryota; kingdom Metazoa; phylum Arthropoda; class Insecta; order Odonata; family Coenagrionidae; genus Ceriagrion; species Ceriagrion tenellum. Next base: position 55,146,116 of record OY720639.1, on the reverse strand, counting down.
AACAGCTGCAGAGATAGACTAATCAAAGCTTCAAGTCTAAAGAGGCATAAATGTCCCCGTTGTAAACCTGTATCATTCAAAATATTTTTGCAATTTATGTTGTGGCACACTGTAATATACAAAGATACTAGGAGTCTGGCCCGGGCTCCGCCTGGGTCGAGAACCCAGCCAGTGGGGAGGGTTTTCGTAATACATGATTTTTAGAAAAAAGTGACATGTATTTGAGAAATTAGGAAAGAGAACATGCAATATGTAATATGCAGTCGGTGCAAGTAACCTTGGTCGCCACGCCATGGTAGACGTGATTCTGGAGGCAGCTGTAGTCTCCACTCTCGTGCACTGGATAGTCGAGCACAATCTTAATTCCACCGCGGGAGGTCGTCCTAGACAGCGCTTCTAGAGGCCGCTCGCTGTTCATCATCTTGCTGCTCTCGAGCCTGGCGCCGCTGCTCCGTGTTGCGCGCGTCGGCGCGTTCTTCTTCTGTCATTTGCTGTCGTTGATGGCGTCGATACTCCGCGTCACGCACCCGTACTTCCAAGCGCTCTTCTTCAGTCATGTGCTGACGCCGCTCGTGTCGGTGCTCCGTGTTGCGTGCTTGCTCTTCGACGCTCATCTTCAGTTATACTGCGACGCAAATGGCGTCGGTGCTCCGCGTCTCGCGCTTGTATCTCCGCTCGCGCTTCTTCACTCATTGCTTGGCGGCGTTAGCGTCTCCACATCGTGTTGCAGGCGGCTACAGAAGTTTCTCCGGCAGCTGAAAGCTCCTTGCACTGGCGAAGACGTTCCAGATGATCCAAAGGGTCGTCTTCCTCTCGCTTGCCTTCCTCCTTAAGCATAAGACGTTCTATGGGCTCAAACCGCGGGTCCGCGTCTGCCGGGCGGGTCGCAGCGTTTTCCGAGCCCTGAGCTCGCACGCGCGTCCCTTCAGTCTCTCGGAAACGCTTAATCGCAGCGCGACGCCGATTGAGGATGAGGCAAGGGGTCGGGGAGGGGAGGGGGACGGAGGAAATGGAGGAAGGGGGTTCGTTCAAATGCAGGCTTAAACCGCACACGTTTAGGATGTGCGCAAAGCGGAGCAAATTGGCGAATGACTGCCTCTTCGAACTGCGCCAACAGTCCTCGGCCACTCGCGCCCACAACACCGCCATTCAACAGCGTGACGCATGGGATATGGACAGACGGATCGACGGACGGACTCACCAAAATATTCATGTAGATTTTATTCGGAATCATTTGTGTTTCCCAGAATCCAATAAATTTACATTATTAAGTTCAATATACTTTGAAGTATTTCTGGCACACACTTATCAACAAATTAAAAACGATAAATTTGCATACAACTACTCGTCGATTAAACTATAATTTGAAGAAAAGCAGTGGTGGCAGCGATTGTTTAATCACAGTTTTAGTCAGAAGTAGCTAAGTGGTCCCGCTTCAAACCCATTTCACGAAATCTTTATTACAAATAATATTCAATGAAGCACAATGAAGAAGATAAATTTAACTGTAAAGTATCTCAGCCCCACAGTTATCAATGAACTAAAATACATCTACTTACCAAGAACCTGATCGGCGCGATCACAAAAATTACAAGCTAAGCAGTGTTGGAGGAGATCGATTCATCAACGATTCATGTCGAAAGTATCCAAATGGGCCCATTTATATCCCATACAGCCAATACTTTCTATCACATGTTGAAATACCATATAAAGGAAAGATAAATATTACTGTGAAGTGTTTACGTCGCACATTAATCAATACATGAAAAATAAATAATTTGGCATGGAAGTACTCGAATCCGACTACATAATATCGAGAAAGGCCGCGGTGGTGGTGATAGTTAATTCAAAGATGCAATTCGAAAGTATCCAAACACTCCCGTTTCAAAACCGATTCTGCAAACACATTTAACGAATAAAATATGCATTAGTACCATTTAAAGGAAATATAGATTTTACTATGAAGTTGTTCTGTAACACGGCAATTAATTAAATAAAAGTAATATGTTTGGCATGGAAATACTCGGAACTGAAACCATAATTTTGAGAAGGACCATATCGGCCGTGATTGTCAAATCACAGCTTCATGTCGGTAGTATCCAAATGGTCCCATTTCTAATCTCATTCAGCCAATAATTTTTGCCAATAATATATGTATTAGTACCATATAAATAACATATAAATTTAACTATTAAGTATTATAGTAATATAAAGTAAGTAGCACGGTAATCAATTTATGAAAAATAATATGTTTGGCATGGAAAAACTCGGCACTGACACCATACTTCGAGACAGGCCGCGGTGACCGTGATCGTTAATTCAAAGATTTATATCGAAAGTACCCTAATGGTCGCTTATCTAATCCTATTCTGTCAATACTATTTAAAAATTATATATGTAATAGAACCATAATAAGGAAAGAAAACTTTTACTGCAAACTATTTCTGTCGCACGATAATCAATTAATAAAAAATAATTAATCTGAGATGGAGCTACCTAGATCCGTCTAAATAATTTCAAGTCAGGCCGAGAGGCAGAAATCGTAAATTCTTAGTTTTATGCGTAAAGTTTCCTAATGGTCCTGTTTCAGTTGCCATTCATCTAGTACAATTTTTCAATTAAAATGTATTAGTACCATAATAAGGAAAAATAAAATTTACTGTGATAAATTGCTGTAAAACGGTAACAAATTGATAAAATATAATATACGTGGAAATTGAACTACTCCGCACTAACACCATGATTTCGTGAAAAACCGCAGTTTCAGTGATAGAATGGTACTGAAATAAAAAAAAAGGTTTGGCATGAAGTACCCGGCACTGACACCATACGTACGATACAGGTTACGGTTGCGGTGAACGTAAACTCAAGGTTTCATGTCGGAAGTATCAAAATGATCCCGTTTCAAATCTTATTCAGGCAGAACTTTTAACCAATAACATATGCAATAGTACCAAAACATGTGAAGAATAAATTTTACTGTCAAGTGTATCCGTCGCATGGTAATCAATTAACTATAAAGTATATGTTTGAATGAACTAACCGGCACTGACACCATACATACGAGGCAGGCCGCGGTGGCGTTGATCGTTAATTCAAAGTTTCATGTCGGAAGTATCAAAATGATCCCGGTTCAAATCATATTCAGGCAGAACTTTATAGTAATAATATATAACAGAGTACCATAATAGGTAAAAATAAATTATACAGTCAAGTGTTTCCGTCGCACGGTAATCAATTAACCCTCTATCACGCAGTGTGATCTAGAGGTAACACGTATATAAGTTTCATTTTTGTCTCAGATTAGGTTTATTTACGTCTATATGCCTTTGTGACATCAAGTTTTACATCTTGGCGACGAAAATATCTCTCATTCGTAACTTGTGGTTCCTGATTCTTCAACGAGTGGGGCAGCATGTGAAATGACGGCACATGGTGGATAATAAAGTCGGTGTATTGAGGGTTAATTAAGAACAATATGCTTGCAAGGAATTACCCGGCACTGACACCGTTCATTCGAGGCAGGCCGCGGTGACGGAGATCGTTAATGCAAAGCTTCAGATCGGAAGTGTCAAATTGGTCCCAGTTCAAATCCTATCCAGAAAGAACTTTTTACCAATAACATATGCAGTGGTACCATTTTAAGTGAAGATAAATTTTACTGTCAAGTATTTCCATCGCACGGTAAACAATTAATTAAAATGTATGTGTTTGTCATGGAACTACCCGGCACTGACACCATGCTTTCGTGACAGGCCGCGGTGGCGGTGATCGTTCAATCAAAGTTTCATGTCTGAAGTATGCAAATGATTCTGGTTCAAATCCTATTCCGGCAGAAATTTGTACTAATAACATTCGCAATATTACCGAAATAATTAAAAATTAACCTAACAGTGGATTTTTCCGTTGCACGGTAATTAATTAAATAAAAAGAATATGCTTGCATGGAACTACCCGCACTGACACCATGCTAACGACGCAGGCCGTGGTTGCGGTGATCGTTAATTCAAAGTTTCATGTCGGAAGTATCAAAATAATCCCGGTTCAAATCAAATTCAGGCAGAACCAATATCATAAGTAATAGTACCATAATAAGTGAACATAAATTTTACTGTCAAGTGTTTCCGTCGGTACGGTAATCTATGAATTAGAAAGTATATGTTTGGCATGGCACTATCCGACACTGACATCTTATTTCGGGACAGTCCGCGGTGCCGGTGATCCATAATTTCAAGTTTCATGTCCGAAGTTTATAAATGCTACCGGTTTATATCCTATTCAGGGAGAACTCTTAACCAACAACATATGCAATAGTACCACAATTAGTAAAAATAAATTTTAGTGTCTAGTGTTTCCGTAGCATGGTAATCAATTAACTAAAAAGTATATGTTTGACATGGTACGACCCGGCACTGGCATTATACTTTCGAGACAGGCTGCGGTGGTGATGATCGTTAATTCAAAGTTTCATGTTGGAAGTAATATAAGGAACCCGGTTTAAATCCTATTCAGGCAATACTTTTTACCAATAACATTAGAAATAGTACCATAATAAGTAAAAATATATCTTTTTGTGATGTGTCTTTGTCGCACGGTTATCAATTATTTAATTAGTATGTTTTTCGCATGGCGTGATTAAATTACTCTTCATTGAAACCATACTGTTTGAATAAATTTTTAAAATTAAATTGATCGTAAGATATATAAAAACACAATCATATTTTGCAGGAAGATATTTGTTTCGTTCGGCAACCATTACATTATTTAATAAATATTTGGTACGCAACCATCATTTACTATCATCTTCAGTACCTCAAGATCTTGTATTTGACGATATTGTTTTTGAGTTCCCCTGTCGTGATAGTCGTTAAATCAGGGCTTCTTTAACCCAAAGGTATTGCAAATAACACTGTTTCGAACCCCTCTATTATCATTTTTATACGTGTTGTAGTATCTGATCCTCTCATTTAATTTTTGTTTAGGAATTGAGTCACGGTTTCCTTTTTGTATGTCTCGATTGGATTGGATATTTGGGGAGGCGATTGACGGCTAAGGTCATTTGCGCCATAGGGGATAGGTAAGGGAGGAAGGGTGGATAACGGATAACGAAAGGCGCCAAGGGGACCACGGCTTAACGTCTCATCCGACCGACGGAGTAGTCCACTTGAAGTGCCCTCCACAAGACACTCAAGCAGGGATCGAGTTCCCCTGAAAAGCATCCGCCTCTGCAGGGATTTGAACCCTGTCCGCCCGTGTGGTAGGCGAGTACTCTAACCACCACACCAACCCGATCCCCCTTTTTATGTCATGCATCAAAAAACATTTTTTGTATGTCTCGCTCTTGTATTTGATATTTGTTTTCATGAACTCTTGCGATGATGAATGTTAAATCAAACCTACAAGCCAAAATCACAACATGGACCGTTTGAACCCCTCCAACGTAATTTTTTACTTAAATTATAAATGACTTTGGTTTTTTTTTACTTAAATTATAAATGAGTTTGGAAAAGGTTCATGTGGATAATTTTTTACCCTAAGAGATTCACGTGGCTCTTTCACTATGTTTTTATCTACATCAAAGTTGCTATGTTTCTCATGCCTATTTCCTTAATATTTTATTATATTTTCGAATCATTAGCTGTTATATGAAAACTTTAAGCCTGAAAGATCACATATTGCACCATTTCTGACTCCTCCGTCGGAAATAAGTTTTATAATTTTAAATCTTGGAGCACATTTTCATCTCATATAATTTTCACAAAAAGTTAATAGCGTTGCTCTTATACTATTTAATCAGCCATAATAATTTTGGTATGCCACGACAGTATTTAAACAATAGCGTTGATTAATTCTCTAGTAGCGATTGTAGAAGAATCAAAGCTTCATTCCCAATAGATTACAAATAGCACCGATTCAAACGCCTTCCATCAGAAATATTTCTAGTAATTTTGGCTGTCGGAGTACACTGTAAATACACGCACTGTATGTACGTCTACTGCTCTATATTTATACTGGAAGAAGATTTTTTTGTGATGCCCTTTCAAATGTATTATCGATCATGATTTTGGTGTGTTATGTCCTCGCATTAAAACAGTTGTGGTTATGAACTCTCTCGGGGTGATGATGGTTAAATGAAATATTCATGTTTAAAAGATCAGACCCCTAGTCCCACTCCTTCAACGGAACTAAGTTTTTTTATTATGAAGTGTTGGAGAACATTCGAAACAATTTTGTATTTTATTGGAATATAATTTTGTCGCTCTTTTACCATTTATTAAGCCAAAAAATTTTGGCAAGTCATAAACTCTCATTTTAATGACATTGATCGTTCAATAAATTTGCGTTTTCCTCCAACAGTCCTCTTAATTTCGCCCTTGGCAATCCTCGCCGGGATTTCAGCACTATTTTGACGATGGCCTGACTAAATTCATTGTTGAGGACAAACTTATAAAGAATTATTCTCCAACTACAAAAACTAAATTGTCTTGACTGTAGCCTGAAAGGTTCCAATAAAAGGAAATATTCGTTAGGGGAGGATAACAAATAAAAATGATATAAATCCGTCCTTCACGAAGCAATGAATAATAATATCGGAGTCAACCCATTTGTACGAAAGCAATTTCTTTCGATAAAAGAAAAAAACATTGGAGATAAAAAGACGTCCATTCTTATTGAAAGGTCTCGTAGAGGCAGACTGACTTAGTTAATTGCATCATGTAATTTTTCATTTCACTATCGTACAAATATTTCTTTAACTCCTCTTTTGCTCTCAGTTCAGATACCGTGGCATATTCTAACGAGTTTGATTGCCATGATAATTTTGGATATTCATCCTCTGTGGGAGAACAGCAACATCTAAATTCATGCATTATCGTTCTCAAAGATACATTCTCTACTAGTAGGTATATTCACTTAAGATGTAATGTTTTCATCATAGTAACGCAATTTGAAAGCTTACTTTTGAATTTGACACAATAACCAATCCAATTAATAGAATACTGTTACATAACTATTGCAATGGAATGTAAAGAGTGTATTTTTGACCTTTATTAAGTTAATGATTGCTGTCTGTTCTTTCCGCTCTCTGCATACAATAAAAATTTCATTACATGACAGAAAATATTACTTGTGGCGTTTTGAGGCACAGAATAAAAAAAACTAAAAATCTTGGTTTTCTTTAGAGACACGCTTGATATGCTTAAGCTCTTTTGGGTATATATTTGATTTACCTCCAAGAAAGTGCGCTGCAAGAGATGGCTTTCCCTTGGGTACACTTGGCACGTAATCCACCTTAATGTTCCTCTTGGCCGATATCCAGATAACGTCAACATGAGAAATGAGACCAAACCTAAAGAAACTGAAACAAATGCACCGGGGAGAATTACATCTCTGACGTTAAATGCACGTTATAAATGCGTTCAACGTACGAAAAAAACCTTCCTCACAGCAGTAATATTCGCTATGGCTTTTTTTGATAGCAGTAATCTTTATAGTTTGCAAATTTGCCGAGATAACAAATGAGCTCTACTCTGTCATGGATTCTATAGGTATGGATCGCGACTCTGAGTATAAGCAAACCATTAATCCTCCATTTTTTTTAATGCCGATGAACTACTGACGATTTAAGGGTTATCATGCATTGAGGAGAGCAGCAAGATTTGCGAAAAATTGTTACGATAAGCACAGTAATGTGACGGAATTGCTGAAGGATTTAGGGTGGGAACCTACATATGAACAAAGGCAAAAATATAGGTTAAACCATTTACGAAAGTTTGATGTAAACTATTTTTCGCTGGACGTTCAACATATTCTGCTAGAGCCAAACCATTACGGTAGAAATGATCACACGCATAAAATCAAGGAAGTAGACTGTAGAAGCAATAGATTTAACATTTCATTTTTTCCACGCACAATATGGGGTCATAAAAGTTGCGATACTTCAATTCTGGAAACCTTTTACCCTCACTCCGTAAAGTAGGTTTACACTTGTGTTAAATGTCTGAACATCATTATTAGCTACTAACTCCTTAAGAAATATCCGGAAAGATAGAGCTCCTGCATGACTTTGTACCTTGTATTACTATTCTTCAGTCGCATTATTAATACTAACCTGTAGTTGTATCTACTCAGTAGTCGTAAATAGTATACTGTATGGTAACATGCTCTTGTACGTAGCACTCTCCTAGTTCCTGGTCTGACCGCTTATTATCCTGACTGCTTTTGGCATGCGCGGTTCTGATTTCAGCTGGGATGACTGTTGCATGCCTGGTGTGAAATCACCCCGTGCCACACACCCTAGCAGTGGCTTGCGCCGTATTTCGTAGATGTGGATGAAGGTAGTTTGAGCACAATATTTCCCAAGTCATATTGGAGACCATACACTCAAATTTTAGGTTTTAATTTCCGAAGTAAGAATTATGAAGTACATATTTTAATATTAATGGATGGATCAATGATACACTTTTATTATAGATACTGAAATTCTCTGTAATTAAATAAAAATATCAATGGAAGTCTTTAACTTAACTCATATTTTCACGCGGTACGTTTAAAACTCTTTCAGAACGGAAGGTTTTTCTATGGTTCTGAAAAAATACTTCGGTGACGGTAATAGTACATAACGATATAAGTGACTTAAGTGGTTCATTATTACGCGGCGTGAAGTTAGCGCCCGAGCGAAGCAATCTCACAAATATCGTGTACTAATTAATATCTCGTGTGACTTAAATTTTCCATCCACTACGGTATGACAATGTCAAGAGTATGAGTATTATGAATCAAAATTTAAAATCAGTTATACATAGTTACCGTGAGTTACTCATTGTTTTCAGTTTTTTTTACATCTTTAGAGTACCATTATGTAGATGGAAGAATTGAGCTACCTGTTTTGACGCTAGAAGATTGTCTTACTCTGTATGAGATAATCTGAGCTATCCATAGCAAGACAACCTTCCAACAACTTTCGGAATCGTTTTCAATAAACAATTCAAAAATACAAATTTAGTTTAATATGTGTTAGAAGATACAATCATGCCAGTGTCAACTTCATCTACATTTGATCAAACTCATCGCATCCTCAGACATAAGCCGATTAAAAATATCGCCATTACTAGGAATTTCAACGTCGAAACTTCATTTAATTCTAATCAAATTCAGAGTCATATCTCCCGAACAAAATTACCGTATTTTACTGGCTTCTACTTACAGGATACTATAGATGTAAATTCAAATAAGTCTCTTATGCTCCATTAATATAGTGCCACAATAGATGGTGGTCCACATATGTTGATATTTAATTATTCTGATATTGCTAATAAAGCTGAGTAGACTGATGATAAGGAATGATTTTAAGGATAAAAAGTTAACTGATTCAGTTTTAGTTACTAGCTATAATTTAAGTTCGTTATGATTAAATTTATATTCTGATGCATAAGTATTACATGAGCTACGCTTGTAACTGTGATTTCAATAAATTATGCTTCTGGTAATCAATAGTTGTCATTTACTCGTGCGTGACTTAAGTGAAGTCTCGTGTAATAACGAATCTGTTGTCAGCACAGTGTAACAATGGGCTACTTATGCCACGGAAAAGCGTGACTTAAGTGCGAGTTTAAGTCACGCAGTGCTTATAGCACGCTAAGCAATGCTTATAGCATTATAGCTTCTAATATATTTCTGGAGATTAAATTTTCTCTAGTGATTTTTCCTATGATTTTACATATATGTATTGTCTTCACACTTTTGAATCCCAGTAATAAATGCACGATACGTAAAATATTCGACCTAAACATTTGTCTTTGCAAATTTTTCGAGACAATATATGCAGTGGACATTCGATTTTTTCAAATGCATTAAAAAAGATCCGCAATGATACGAGAAAATAATAGGTTAACCCATAACCACTCCAAGCCGCGGCCGTTAGGATAGTTTTTTTCAAGAATGAATCAATTATTAGGCAGGATAGCAAAAATGAAAACCCAAATTCTCAAATAAATAATAAAAGCAGATATTTCCTTATTATGTAAACATATGTATCCCATCAAACATTGCTAATAGCTTCATAAATTTCCTTCTTTTCCTTCTGCTTCGTCCCATTACACCGTTGCCTCAAGAGAATTATCAGACAGCCGTACCGTCGCGTCGTTAAATTTCATTCACAGGTCCCTTCGCCAACCTCCGACCTTCCCCATGGCATTCGACCGAAAACTAAACCACCATCAAACTCACTCAAAGCATCAAGAGACGACTATCGACCAGCAGCACCCCAGAAACCCTGTTGTGATCCGAAAACTTTTGTCGCACATTGTTTCGGACGAAACACGAAATAATAATCCGAAAAGAGAGAATGAGAAAGATGCGTACAACCTATATAGTTTCATAGGTTTCATAGTTTGGGAAGAAAGGCAAAGGGAGTCTTCTAGGTTCTCCGCAATATTACCCGAAATGGAGACATTAATCACCACTGTTTCTCCATTATCCACGGTCCTTCTCTAATCTCGACCCTCCTTCAACTAACTTTCTCATACACTCTTTATCTTTCTTTATAGCTCTCGCTAAAGTTCCTGACGCTACGCAGAGGATGATATGAGCTTTCAAAATCCTCCGAAGTGAAGAAGGAAGGTGTTATTGGTGAAGGGGCCCAGAAAAGCTTTCTAACTAAAAACAACACAAGCACATCGAGAAGTGGTATGATCCCGTTTCGACCCGTTTCACTGTGATACTCCAACAAAAAGTCGCTGGTAAAGTCATAGTGATGGGTAATTTGAACCACTTCCCCTGCGAGTACGCGTGTCTTATGCCTTTCCCTCGATGTAGTTTGGTTCCTCTGGGTCACACGCTGTCGTGGCCTCCTAATTTCTCCTCCGTCTTTATCCTCTAACCCCTCAAATTATGCCTCCCCTTACTGCCACGCAGGTTCTTTCTCGGCACTTTTGCGAGAGCTATTCAAAATAAGACTTCCGTAAAGATGCATTATATTAGTTTCTAGTGATCACTTGACCAGCAATATTTCTATGATACATACTTGATAAAATGTAGAATATTTCGGTATATGGTATGATTTTTTCGAGTATATTCGAGGTAGTTTTTCTGATAATTAACAATTTCTTTGGTTGGATGGCAAAATGAGCTTCCAGGCAGTCAAAAAAATAATTAAACAGGTATTCTATAACGATGAAATCCTTCCTTGCGATGTATCCCATCAAACACCGCATATAATAATACTTATTATAATGTATTAATAATGTTCTGTGGCAGAGCCACCTAAAAACATCATTTATTACACAGCGATTTAGATAGTCATAGAGATAGAGCAAGTAACAAGAAATTACAAAAAATACAAAGAAGCAACTGTTAAAAAATACACATAAAAAGTAGTGGTTGGTCAATACTCATATCATCACACATTACACATATACCATATTACTATCAGTTTATAAATACATATTACACATATTAAATATTAATCACTTCAAGTTTCAACATAATTCTATTCAACAATAAAGAATGTCAGCAGAAATTTCATTAAGTCTTGTGTCATATTACATATAACTATTTGTTGATAAATACTCATATAAAGAAGTTTGTTTTAGTGCGTGAGTATATATTTGTACAGCAGTGTTTTAAACGTCGTTAATTTGGAAGTATTTCTAATATTAGCGGGAAGAGAATTCCAGAAATTTATCGTGGTAACAATGAAAGATTTTTGGAAGGTAGTGGTCCGGTGAGAGGGATATATCGAGTTTTGGCTACTTGTAGTTGGGCAAGAGTTTGGGGATGGCCGGGTCGCGAAATAATCAAATAAATAGCCAGGTCTCTAGCTTGTTAGCATGTTGAAAATAAATACTCCCAGGAAATATCTCCGTATTTGAGACGTAGACACCCAACCCATTTCTTGTATGTATGGGTTGATATGATCATTAACCTTGACATTAAAAATAAAGTGAGCGCAACTGTTGACTGCTTTTTGTAGTTTGGTATCAAGCTCGGCCGTAAAAGTTTTGTATATTATATGACATATAATTATGACAAACCGGTATTATAATATTATAAAGGGATAGAATACATTATTATAATAAATCAGATACATCACAGGAAAATATATTAATTAAAATAAATTTAAAAAAATTGAGTTTATTTTAGAAAAATTGATCTGGTTTATCCCTTCAACACTCGAAGCAATAATGCGCAACCGCTTCATCCTTCGTTGAGGTATTTTTAGCCTGCCAGTGTAACTGATAAAATGTATTACTAAAGCATCAATATAAAGTGATTTACCGGAGAACTGGAGGGGTTAGATACGCGGAATAGAATGAGGAAAGAAAAGATCCGATAGAGAAAGTGGAAAAACTGCAGTAAGCAGGGCTGGCCACCAGAGGCAAAGCGGCAGAGCCTATACAGAAGAATCGAAAAATTCTACATGAAGTGGTTCACTGCATGAAGTCATCCTACATTCAATTTATACGAATCAGTGTAAAGAAATTAATATGGCAGACACTTGAAGATTACCCCAGCACAATCCTGTCCATCTAGTTCTGCCGCGACGTCAGTTTAGTACAGTCGAGCGCGTAAGGAATGAATCGTGTCAAGCAGAGGAATCCTTTAGGCTCGCTGCGCCGGTACGAATCTGCCGGCAGTCAGCCTTCCGCAGGTATGTTGCAAAAATACACCTTCACAGAGCGGTCAGGACCAGCGCGGCACTTATATAGTGAATTGCCATCACGATGCTGTTTTTAGGGTGACTTGTGCCGTTATGAGATCACCCGCCGAAGAATGAAACTCTGACCTTGTCCAAGTCTTCCTATACGGCTGAAACATTGTTTAGTTACCTTCATCCAAGTCCCATACTTATAGAGCCAAACAAAGCCATAAGTGGTGTAAGCGAATAATGGTGAGGTAAGAAGCATTCAGATTTTTATCATTTTCAGAAGAGGGAGATTTTAAACAGTAAAATATGACGTCTTTATATTGCTGATTGAAAAAATGTGATGCTGTCATGAATAGTAACTTTGTTTTTATATTATTTCCGCAAAACTATCATCGATATAAAACGCAAGTCATCGCGACATTTGGCATTCTCGTGAATTACTTCCTTCTGCAATGCAACTCCAGCAAAACCAGCAGTTTGCGCCCGCAAACAATTATGCAAGTTACTCGAAGCAGGCGAATTTCAACGTATATTGTCGGTGTAAACTCTCAAAAAATCACTTTCAGTGCTTTTAAAAATTTCTGCAAATCACTTGCAGAAGCGTATTGTCGTCAGCGGCTGCTAAACGGAAATTAATCTGGATCTGAACTACCTCGTGAAAAATATTCCACCATAGTCAAATGTCTCGCATGTCCTTGCAGGAGAAATCTGCGGAAGTGACTTGCCAGTGTAAATCTAACTTTGCACACACCATCCATCCTTGCTGCGACCATCTTTCCGACAAGCATTTCACATTTAAAACTTTTAAACGAGAAAATAAATTAATGGAAAGGCTAAAGAAAGAAAAGAAAGGAGAAAATAAACTTTCGGCCTTGGCCCGGAATACAACAACCACGATGTCTCCTTCTGTTCCTGCTATCCCTTCCCACCCCATTGTGGCTTCATGGCGGCACTCGACTTTCCGACTTCTTTTCCAACTCTAATCTCGCCCCTCCCCCTACCCATATTACTTTTGCTCCCTTACCCTACCCCACTAACGCCCCACCTCCTATTCCTACTCCCTCTCTTCTTATAACAACCCTTTGCGTGAGAGTTCTCGGCTAACCCGCACACTACTTGACCCCTTCTTCCTCTCTCATGACTGGCACCACATCTCGCCCCTCCTTCACACCGAACACAGTCTCAACTTCCAAAAACCAGCCTCGCCATCTTTGACTCAAAAAGTTGCAGACAGCTGTCAACGTGGATAGCCCACTTACTGCGAATTTAAAAGCAAACTAACGGAAGAATAAGTGAAATTCATTACGCGACAAGTGGTAAATTTTTATTTCTACGATTCAACTCTTACACGCAGATAAATTTTTCCATTAGCTCAAGCATATTTTCCATATACGTATACATTAAGCTCAGGCATAAATAATTGGGTTCCTACGAAGGCTTCACGGTTTTCGTTTTTATCGGAAATTTTCTGGTTCTCCTCGCGTTGAACCATTTTTATAGACGAACATTTCGCTAGCATTCCAGTCGGCTTCATCATTCATTGGGACCTAATAAATTCGACTGGAATGCCGGCAAAACGATTGTCCTTAAAAATGACTCAACGCGGGGAGAACCCGAAAATTAACGGTAAATAATTGGGTGTTTACATTAAAATGTTTTGCTCGATAAAACCTTGCCACCGTGTTAAGAATTAAATAAGGACAACGAAAAATATGTTTTATGGTGTAAAATGCATAGCAATGCCATTGTATAACTAAGATAATTGCTAAAATGTCGAAGATGACAGCGGAGCTCCTCTACACGCCTCCTCAACCAAGTCCTTATTTCCTGTACACGACGCCATTCCACGGCTGGTGCCCTAACTCCCTTTGCCACACAGCCTAGGAGTAGATCGTGGGGTGATCTGCAGATGTTTCCAGGAGCCGAGAACAAGTAAGATCCAATATGTCAAAGAATTCTGGTCTCGAAAGCGTCAGCAGCAAGAGTGAAAGTAATGAATTACCAGGACACCAAAGGCACAAGTCGTTCGGTAGCGTTGGCAGCGAAAAACAATATACGGCTTACCTCTGATACACAGGGTTATTCATCCGAAAGGCTTTCGCCTTGTAAATATTCATCAAGGGGCATGGAAGGCTATTTAGGGCGTTCAAAATAAAGACAGAGACGGGAATGCGGGGAAGTCGTGGGGAAAAGAAATCCAAACTCGAGAGGGAATCGAAGCAATGCGACAAAAGGAAAGTCTGTGTGAGCTCGGAGATAATAAGAATATTTGATCGTTGTGCTTCCCTTGCGATATTTTACCTCGAAACTAAAGGCAAAATGCCACTTGATACATGGAAACTGGAAGAAGCAAAGTTCCTTGAAGGAATTGCATCATTATTCAGTAATTTGGGAAATGAAATATGTGAACTTGGTGAGTACTGGCGTGACTTGGAGGAAATTCATGGTTGAATATGAGAAGAACATAAGAAAGATCTAAGGCTTTCCCTGCGTATTGTGGTGGTAAAGTTCACCCGGATTTCCCACCGGATCAAATGCTCCATCTATGTGGACGTTTCGATGTACGTGCGAGTTGTCCATCGTCATCAGGGTATGAAGAGGACACTTTATTTTTTCACATTAATTTTTGATGGTACAAATAATTTCGACGCTAAGACGTCAACGATAGGGACAAATTTCAATGGTAAAAATTATGGTATAAATGATCATAATGTCGTGTCCCTAGGGTAAGGCACTAGGGACACAACAATACACCGGGAAAAAGACGACTGCTGTGAAAAGAATAGAAGCCATCAAAACCTGGTGCTGGAGGAGGATGCTGAAGATAAAATGGACGGACAAAGAAAGAAATGAGGAAGTGTACATAAGAGTGGAAGAGGAAATGACCATATGGATCACTTTAAAGAAAAGAAGAACAAGATAGATTGGACACATCCCGAGACAAAATGGGTTTGTGTAGAACATAATTGAAGGCAAAATGGAGGGAAAAGTCCCCAGAGGAAGACCTAGGCATAAGTTCATTGGACAATTAAAGAAGACAGTACATAGTAAAAGATACCAGTAGGTCTGGGAACTACAATTAGACAGGGAAGGCTGTAATGCTACAGTCAACCAATCGTAGGATTGAAAGATGATGATGATCATATCATGAAGGATCATGAAAAAGTACGGGTAGGTGGGGAGACCTTGGGGGAGATGGGAATGTGGGAAATGAAGAAGGCGAAAGTGGAGGTGCAAGGAATGGGAGTGTGAGAAGGGAAGAAGCGGCGGCGAGGAAGGGGAAGCGAAACAAAGGGTAGACTTTAACAATGAGTGTCAAGAACTTCTTTCGGTCATCAGATTCTGAGGTCCTTCACGTTTAAACCGAACAGTCTCACTACTCCACGCGCCCGCTCCCAGATTATCACTCACTCCACGATCACTCTTCCTCTGTCTCGCCGCCCCCCCCCCCCCAGTGATTAATCTCTCTGTTGATATCGATACTTCATCTCTGCCCTCTTAAAACTTTACCAATTTGGTCATAACTCATCTTTCCGTCAATTATTAAAAAATTTTCTCTTTCTTGTTTCTTGCGTTGTTTTCTTTACTGTTTTTGTTTATTGTAAATTAAGTAACTTTGTAATTCCACATTAGTTTTATTTATGACGACTTGGGTTTCGACGTGGCACATGCACATAACATAGAAGACGAAGAATATACAGGCACAGAATATTGGGCGAGAGGGAGGTGGGAGACGAAGGAAGGAGGGTGGGGAAAGAAGGGGGAAAGCTTAAGGGGTTGTGCGTCAGAACCTTAGGAGTGGGAGGAGGATATCCTCCCACTCCTATCACTTTAGGAGTGGGAGGAGAATATCCACCCACTCCTAAATTTGTTATTGTTGGGTTGAGAAGGCTGTTGTGCCTATTTAGTCTTCATCTTCTATATTATGTGTACCTGATAATGATGTCCCACGTCGAAACCCTCTTAAATAAAATGTATGTGGAATAACAAAGTTACTTCACCTAATATATATGTAGTAAATTCAATGAAGTCACATCTGAGACAACTGAGTTTATTGTTCCTGTTTACAAGGTCGGTCTTTTATTTATTTTGATTACGAGTGCACAGTAAATTGACAGTATTGCTACTCCTGAACTTCTTTCGTCAGATAAAAAATATAAATAAGTATCGAAGGTGAATAAAACATCCATCATTGCAATCTTTAAGCATATGTTAGTTACAGTGAATCCCGTATTAAGTGTCCACCACCGGATCAAAAAGATAATGGTCGTTCAAGGAAGTGACCACTGAAGGCAGGGAAAATTTGCATTGCTTATTTGTACGGGAAATTCATTCCTTTCCCGAAAAGACTGGCCGCTTAGAGAGGTGATCGCCTAAGGACGTGGCCGCGGAGAAGTTTCCACTTAAAATAATTATTTAACTCATTAAGTGGGAAAGTAGGTCCCTTGGTTTAACCTTCTCCACCATTCGGGAACTTAAATTCCCAAAGTAGCTACTTAGATGCTTAGAGAGAGTTTACTTAGTGGCTGAGCGATTGCAGGGAAGAAACTTGAATTTACAGCGAAGAGAAACTGTTCAACGCTATAGCTGTGGCGCACATAGTGTCCTTCTGCGCGGATATTGAAGTTTGGTCGTGCCCCAGGACCCTGATGAGGACGAAATTCAGGGTGAGTGAGCGACTGATGGCCTCGATAAAATAAAATAATTGGGCCGAAACCCCGGAGAAGAACAAAGCGGCCCCATTAGAATATTCAATCGACTGGACGAGGAGCGCATTTTGCGGAGGCGGATGTTTTCGCTGCTGAAACAATTCCCCATTCGACGGATTTCAAATACGACGTTGCTTTGGAATTAAAATGGCCGACAGGACCAATACGTGCTGCATTAAAATAAAGCTGCCACGGCGTAGGGAATAAATACGTCACCCCATGGAAATTTTTATGGTAAATTTTTATACTCCGCATTGAATTTATTTTTTTCATAATGAAAAATGATCGGTTATTATATCACGTTCTGAATTTTACGATGAAGAAGCTGTAATACATAAAAATGCACAATCATTTCAGTAAATTTAAACCAGGGAAATTATTAACGTTTTTATAAATAAATTAGCAACATACAATATTTACATAAACTTTAAATATCTAAATTTTTGCTAACATGAACTTTAAATATATCTATAAAAGTATAGGACACGAACCATTCAAAGTTTTTAAGCAACAAAGACTAAATAGTCTAAATTTTGCTAATTAAAATGGCTTGAAGTCTCCCATGAATGAGTCTCAAACGTCAGAAGTAAAGTAAAAAGTGTTTAATTTGTGGTGTACAGAATCAAGCATAACGTCATGGTGCCAGAAACGAGGTAGGCTGGAGTTATTTAAAATATTGAAATACTAATCTCAACTGCATAGCTTTTATTTTCCAGTAGGTCTAAGAAATGGTTAAAACACAATTTCGGTTAGAGCACCGTGTCGTGTGAATAAACACAGAAAACTCCCATTTTGAGTGACATAATATGTTTACAGAAATTTTCTTCGTTCTCATATTCCTCCATCTCGCAGGAAAAAAACATTTAACCCTTTATACGGTACTGGGAAAATATTTTTCCACCATATCTGTAGGGAACGCTCTTTAGGATATATGTTTCCAATCTGCGGTAATGCACGTAGTTTGGTGTTCCTAGTGGATATGGCGTAGTGGTACGCATGGAAATAAATAATATATCCAGCATCTTACATGCCCAAGGATAGCCAAAATCGAAAAAAAACAGAATATTTTGAGTCCCAGAGTTTTACCCTATAAAGGGTTAACTCAGCACTCCGCGATTAGAGGAAAGGCTTTGTTTTATTTTATGAAAAGCCGTTGGTACAGACAATTGTGGATATCGACACAATCTCTTCACTCACTTCAATAGCCTCCCTTAAAAAGGGAGAGGGTTCTTGAGAAGTACCAGTTCAAAAAACTCTTGCCGGCACATTTTCCCCGCATTAAAAAATCTGGGAGAGAGAGAGAGGGAGAGAGAGAGAGAGGGAGAGAGAGAGAGGGAGAGAGAGAGAGAGAGAGAGAAAGTCATAAATCTTTCTCTAGCGATAAATTTAGTCCATCATTTCGATTCCATTTTATACAATTATTATAATAACCTCCGTTTTTGAAGATGAAATATTGCGTTACCTCTATTTCCAAGGATAGGATGAAGTAAAAAAGCCACTATATTCCAAGAAGTCGTACAGCTCAGATAAAATAATAACCTCAAAGATTTTACCAAGGATTAGTGCGAAGTTTAGTTGGAGAATATCAGGAGTGTAATAGGTCACCTTGGGTGTTCTTGTTCTAGTACTTAGGGATACACCGCTCTTTGCCGCATTTTAATGAAAAAAGCACTTATCGAATGGTACACAAATATATTAGTGCGTATTTTACTGAAATGTGTGAAATAAGTAGTAAATAAGAGAAATATATTACTATAAGACGCGTAGCAGTTTCAATCTGTACTTATCGAGTACTTTGCAGTGAGTATTAATGTTTACTGAATTTTTCTAACCACGAAACGTGCATAGACATTTCAGTTTTCATTTCAAAGTGTGCCTAAAGAAGAAAACATACACGTCAGTCACACATAATATGATTATAAAACTTAATTTGACGAGACCAATTCTGTGTATCCCCTTATCCACTTGTTTTAGACTACGGAAATGACCGTCATTTCACCACAAAATCGTATCTAAATGACCACAAAGTTGTGAAATAGTCCAAAATTATCTCACGTGATCACCGACACCTTTACAGAGGGGCGGTTTTGCGATTGAGTCAATTATCGGCAATGGTTGATTGACAATGATACCTTAACCACTATCATAAAATCTAATTCATTAAATCTAAAATCGATTTGACTCAACAGCCGTTTCAATCCGTAGAGCAATTCAGTAAGCGAACGATAAGCGATCGGACATGAAAAGCTTATTATCATCAACGGAAATCAGGAGCCATATTCTTGTTCCCATCTCCCTTAGCTATTAAATGATTTTTCAAAATCCCACAGAGACGAGTATATTTGGCATTCAATTCCTCTCGCCAAAGTGGTGAGCACGTTTGACGCCGGAATCACGTGCAGAAACGAATTACATCCCATGTCACGTGAAGAGGCGAATTCTCTGGTTTATCTCCGTTAAATCTGCTATCAAACGAGGCTTTTTATGATGCAGTATAAAGCATGGATATATATAATCGTAAGTGCTGGTGAAACTTTTCATTCAGTACGTATTTACTACTTCAAAAGACAATGAAGGTGAATGTGCCAAGGGTTATTTGTAAATTTATAAAAAAGAAAAGGATATACAACGAAGATGTTGAGAGAGGAAAGCAATGACTAATAGCAGTTAATTAGTGTTCACTCTATGGTAGATCTACTATTGTTGTAGTTGTTAATGGAGCGCAGAAAGAAGTAATTCTTGAGTATATCTGTTTGAAAGTGTATCTAAGGTTTTACTGTCAAGGGAGGGCGACACTTAAGGCATTTTGGATCGTTAAACTTGATGAAAAGAAACCAATAGGTACCATTCTACTAAGGTTCTCAACTCCGAAAATGATCGGAATGTCAGATTGGTATGCATGGGGAATGGATAGGTCGACGGTACCTTGATAATGATGGAAAGACGTGACCGGATTAAGAACTAAAGCGTTATAATGACGATGGATTCCTCTAACTAAAATAAGTGTATTTATGATATTCATGTTATATGCAGTCTACAGGTTGTTTACGATAGAGTGCCAAATAATTTGACGAGACGAGAATAATATTTTAAGTCAAATAATACTTTACATTAAAACAATATTCATACATAAGTTGGATTGATGCGTTAGTATTTGGGATATAAAAACTTGGATTGGCTTCTTCTGTAAACATAAAATCTTCAAATACAGTGAAAGATCTTGGAATTACCTTAACTTCTGATATATCGTGGGGAACACATAAAAAACATAAGCGGCAAAACATTAAAGAAACTAGGTTTTATCAAGCGTATAATAGGAAGATCCTCGGATTAAAAAGTAAAAAAGAGATGCTACTTCGCTCTGGTTAGACCACACCTCAAATACTCCTCGAGCATTTGGGACCCTGGTCATAAAGATTTCACCAAAAACATTCATAAAATACAAAGAAAAGCAGCATGCTTCGTTAAAAACTGCTACGAATGAACATAGAGTGTTTCACAACTATTAGTGGGATAAAGGTGGGAGCCCCTAGAGACTCGGAGGCTGCACGCTAGGCTAAGGCTGCTTGAGAAATACAGAACTGGTGTGTTTCAGAGCGACACAGAGAATGACGCCTCACTACATTTCTAGGTCTGACAGATGCAATAAAATAAGAGAGATATACTGCTGAACAGATAGGTACAAAAACTCGTTCTTTCCGCGCCCAATTAGCAACCACAATAAAAACTGAGCTCCTCCAAATACACTCCCATAATATATGTCACCATTTCACCTCCCAAATACATCTTTACACCGCTGGTTACCAACCACCCCCTGCCAAACGCCCATGCGGCGGCTCGCGGGGTAGTATGTAGATGTTGATGTAGGTGCTATAAACCAGTATATCTCTTTGTTGAGTTCCGAAACGAGCAGTGCACCAGAAAGATTTTTTTGAAGACCTGATGATGAAGTTAACCATCGAAAACATGCAATGAAATTGCCATGAGAAAAAATCAGCTTGGACCAGGAATTGAACCACGGACCTTTGGCTTTCCGGGCCAATGCGCAGATCACTACGATATCCAAACTAAAGCCTCGTTAGCGTAGTGGTCTGCACATTGGCCCGGCCAATTCCCGGTCCGAGCCGATTTTTCTCATGGCGATTTCACTGCATTTCACCGGTGTATTAGCGGTAGGCCTGAATACTTAGTGAACGTCGAAACCATGGTCCTGTGAAATTGAAATTTACTATGGAAAAACTATGAATAACCGTTTTATTCAAATTGAAAAGCAAGTTCCACAAAGTCACGCCGGAACCTGTTGACTGAACCTCAACGAATTGAAAACTTTCTTAGAATAACAAAATTATGCGCAAAAATGTAAGACTCTACTTCGTTAAAAAATCATCTTTGTTATTGCAATTGAAATCAACTCCATGAGAACACAATGACACGCCACCAAAAGTCAAGAGAACTCCTCAGAGTTCCTTCACACTCGACCCGACGCGTCGTAGGTAACCGCGGAGCTAATCGCACACAACTTCACGAAACTCAAGTAGAATAAAGAGGGGGAATAGACTAATTAATCGGTCGGGAATCAATTAGGTCGACGAAAGTGTGGGAGACGGGTGGTTAAGGCGGCGGTGAAGGAGCAAAGGAAGGAGTACAGAAAGGGATAGAAAAGGGACGAGGGCGATTGTTCGCACACACCCCCTCCATATCGCTGGCGGGAATTGGGAAATGCCTGCCGTTGATGTCTCCTCGGCTGCCAACCACCAGAGGAGAGACGTCGAGAGGGAGGCATTGAGTGAACCCTGAGGATGAGAGCAGACGTTGTGGGAGGATCCGACGGCACGACAAAAGGAGGCATCTGAAGGGATAAGGAAACGAGGAGAGAAATTGCGAAAGGGGCGTGGGTGCGGCGTTTGTAAGGGCGGAAGATGAGAAAGAGCTAGTTCGCAGTTTTAAGGTCATCAGGGTGGGGGGAGAGAAATTGGCTGTGGAGAGGGAGTTTAGTTTGAGGGCATTCGTTCTGCGGAGAAATGTGAAAAGGCCGAGAGGAGGTACCGAGGGATGCTGGTTAGGTCGTGTTGTAAGCGGCGGAGAAGGCTCTCTTCTTGCGGGAAAAGGAAGAGAGAAGAAGTGATGGAGTTCAAGGCAGGTTTTTCAGCTTTTTTCCGATCTCCCCATGGAATCATCTCCCGCGGGGAATTGTTAACGGGAAACGACGGCAGGATGAGGAATGGAGAACGCAGGGGAAAAATATAAGGATAAATTAATTTCTTCAACTCACTTTTTTTTTGGTGGTGGGAGTTGGGATTGGTAATGATTGATGTCTAAGGGAAAAACTTTCCCGCGGATCTCCTTTCCATCTTTTGTTTGTCTCCTCCCCGCTCTCATCACTCGGGCGAATAAGACAAGGGGCGGCTTGATGAAATGTTTTCCCCCTGAGCCATCACGTGCGACCTCCCCGCCAATTACTTAGTCCTTTATCATCAAAATTCTCTTGAGCCCATCTCATAAACATATTTACCTCACCAATGTAAAATTAACCGTATTGATATGGGGAGCTTCAACTCAAATTGTTCAAGTTAACGGCGATCGAAACACGTCAGCGTATGAACTAAGGTAAATGAAACAGTGGGCGCTGGCGAAACGTTCGGTAATCTAGGGGTGGGTGAAATTCTTTCAATTCACAATAATGCCGGCCAAGAGTTTCGTGTATCGCCATCGAATTATTTCAATGTATTCATTTAAAAGAAAATGCTTTCCACCACAGAATAACTTTAAAAAAATAACCAATGCATGAGGCACGTCCTGACAATGACCAGAGAAAATAAAAAGTACGAATACTATTATCGAAGTCATTCTAGTTTCTAGCGCACATCGACGCTGTTCCCGATCTATTTTGAAAGATCTTTCCAAAAGCACACGATCTGAAACCAATGCAAACAAGTGCGCTCTAGTTTCACAAAGTAGGCAGCGTACTAGAGCAAATGGAAAGCTTTCTATTAATTTTATTAATTTCACAAGGAAAACCAATGTCGTTCGCGATAATACCTTCATTTATACCTTGTTTTGCTACCTAAATAGGTCACCAATGCTATAATCCGCCGCTAACGTAAAAGACTTTTCGGTAAAAATTCATTCCATCTAGTGTAAATTTGTTGAATTCCTCCTTGTTAATAAATAGTTATTCACTAAGTGTAGCTCATGTAGAATTTTATGAATAATATATTATCGAATAAAGGGAAGAATAGATGGAACTACACAGTACAATAGGCACTCGAGAAATACAGAAAGGAATTAAAATGCGCGATGAGCCTTATTGAATGGGTCAGTTAAACAGTTAAAAAGCCGAAAATAGGTATAAAGGGTGGAATTAGCAGCAATGATAATGATTTTTCAATAAACACGCAAAATAAAAATCATTCACAAAAAAGTGCAGCGTTTTTCATGAAATTCAAGGCTGAAATGTACCCGTTATCCAAGTTAGGATGTTAATTTTTTTTGCTAAAAAACAGGTTCCATTTTTCGACGTCAAAACGTCAGGCACTCTCTATCTTAATCTATTGGATATGCTAAATTTTTCATTATTTTTTAGAGTTCTTAAGTAGCTTAGGATTGATACCCAGCTCCTCTCACTCACATATACTGATTCATATTTTCTTATCACGGATTTTTGCAATGAAATTAGAACTGAAACAAGAAGAGGGACGAGGAGAAGAGGGATGGAAAGGAGAAATAACATGGAGAATGATGGGTTGATTAAAACAGCGTGGATTAAAAAAGCAGTGCGTTAGTTAGTTCGGATAGTTAATAATACAAGATTGACAGTACAAATGTCTTATAACACCCCTATAGTAGTCTCACTTGTTTGAATACGGCGGCCCAGGAGCAGTAGTTTGTCTCTTGATCGTTTTTTAATTTAAAATATCAGTCTCATACGATCGACTCGGATATCAAAAAGAATTACATTCTACATTGAATTTGATAAAAAACAGGTTCCATTTTTGGACGTCAAAACGCCAGGCACTCTCTATTTAATCTATTGGATATGCTAAATTATATAAAAAACTTGCTTTCAGGAAGTCTAAGAAGAGGATATTTCAAAAAATAAATCATAATAGAGAAACATCTTTTGATTCTGCCACAAGGGTAGAAAAAATTGAGGCAGGAAAAGGCGATTTTCTAAACCTCGTCATCGACGCCAATGGACGATTATCACGGTTTATAATCAATAGACTAAGGTATGTTTATTGGATAATATAAGTAAAACTCTGGTCATGCTATCGCTTATATAAGTTAACATCGTAGGCGCCATTTTGTGGAATAATTTGATCTCCATGACGAATTATACTCTATCTTCTTAAATTATACTTGGGTACATAAAAAATAATTGGGTACATTAAAAATATTAGGCACATTAAAATTATTGCTCTTTAAATAATATATTTTGAAACCTGGGTCTGAATATTTGAATAACGTAAGTGGAAACTACAGAATTGCGTAAGCTTCCCTCCTTGATGGTTTGTTTCCACATCGTCACGCCTCAAACTGTTAGTTTTGTTAGAGTTTAATAAATTGTCACAGAATTAAAAATAATGGGGATAGAAACTTTCTCAGATTTAATCAATACATAACAAAAGGCCAATTACTTCAATATGAGTAAACATGAATTGTAAATTTTCTTTCGAAGAGCCATAAAATTACACATAATTGATGGCAGTTATAAGATGGCGTAACATAACAGCTCTTTGCTATTTTCATAAAAACAAATAACCAATAAAATCGTCCGAAAATTTTCACTAGGATTATCCTGACAATGCAATTAAAATCAATTCATTTCTTTGTATTAGTCAAGTGTTTATATAGAAATATGAATCCTCCGCACGTACGAGATGCATGAATTAAAGAAGCACGTCAGTTAGTTAATAATACGGATTGAAAATAATTGAAAATGAATCTAATTGAAAGAAATTGATTGCTTTGGTCACAAACTAAATGGTGCATTAGGATCCGAATAGGGAGATGGGGATATGATTAAAGGATAAAAAGAGAAACGATTCCCAATCATGCTGACTTCGTAGCGAAGCTGAAAAAATACCTCATCAGATATCATTGCTGAAATTAAAAATAATGATCCACAATCATGATTGATTTGCCACTGTACACCATCAACTAAAGCGTAAAACTTTCACGATTGACATTTTTCTTAGGCGATCATGGAATGATCAAACGTGCCAAAATGTGTAACGCGATATTCATTACTGGAATTCTCATCAATATTCCATTGGTGAACAAGCAATTATGGGCGTCGGAAACGTTTCATCAAAATCCTTTTTTTTTGTCGTCCTCTCGCAGTGGATGTGCATCAACCTGTCAAAAGAGATAGCGATTATTGGATAAAATTAGCGTACCAATTACACAAAACTGTGAAGTCAACTAACGCCACGCAGACTTTAATGATGGAATGAATTCATGCGGTTTTGTTCCTCACTTTTGGGAAGAAAACGCGGATGATACAGCGAAAGGTGGAGAAAATTATGCCTTTTGAATTATTTAAAATTCGGCCCAGGGTGTTGTTAGTGTAAAAACAAATATCAGCATCATTTATCGGGATATCATTGGCAGAAGTATAATACAGAATGCCAATTTAAAGTATTTTGAACCATTTGATTTTTTCCTGAAGTTGAACAGGATTGTGATGAAGCTAGACGTCTTAATTTTCCACTTTAGATACGGGTGATAAGATACTGTTCACACTCATAAATGATTGGCAACAAAGGTTTTGTACCTGATGATGGCTTGACATTGGAAACCGGCTGGTAACTTGTAAATAAATTATGAAAGCCAATAACGTTTTGTCGATCATGAAAATGGCTCATGTTAAATACATGCAACATAAGCACGTTATTATCAATTACGTGCTATCATATTCTCTCCTAAAATATTTCCAATTAGAAGCTATTTTGAAGGATTAAAATTTGTGATTCTTCAGTATTTACTTTCAGTGAACACGTAAGCATGAGATTGGCAACGATATTCTTCATTTAGTGCGGGCACCGAATAGAGATTGCGGTATGTCACAGTTTTCCGGAGTTTATCTTTAATATTATGCCCTCTATACATTACTCTCTCTCTCTACAGTAGTTACTTGAATGCTGGTGAGAATTTTACTGTGCGGACGCAAATACCGCCAACTCCAGTATCCTTCCAATCATTCCATAAACAAATGATGTGGTACGTAGTCACTTTTCAACCGGTCCAGTATTCTTGTTTACCACGCTTGAGTGACTATTTTTGGCGCTGGTCACCGGTATTTAAGATACGTGTAAACGGAAATGAGTGAAAATTCATGTGAAAAACGTTTAAGGAAATATAGGGCCAAGCAGAAAGACATAAATATAGGGCCAAGAATAAATATTCTGGAAGAGAAACTGAAGTTCTCCTGGACAAAGAGCACTTGGACTAATACGCCAGAGAGTCCATTGAGAGGAAGATGCATTGATTAATTCAACACACTAGACGGATATAAAATGCAAATTTTGCTCGATAAAACTGTAGGCGCATAGGTTGTTTCAGCTTTTTTTTGCAGCTGTTTTTTTGTGATTCCTAAATCTTCTTCCAGAGGTCACTAGCATTTCTACTACTGGAAAATGGAAATCGTGTGGACACAGGAAAGTTATATCCGCCATATTAGCCATCATTCAGCCCAAGTAATGCAATCGGGGAAAATAGTCACCGAATATTCGTTGCTTTCCTGCATCAGATGGTTTTATTTGATGCGTTGCTGCGGTTTTCTTGTTTCCCAGTAGACCTGACATATTTGCCGGAATTCTCCAAGATTAGATGAATGCATCACTTTAGTGTTTCTCCGTCCATTCACATCGATTCTAGAATTCCATGATGTATCATGTTATTTTTTTATAGAATAGTAATTAAAAGTCACAGATTTTAAAACATCCCTATGAATTTGCTGTAGATGGTTTAGCTCATCTTTGACTTGCTTTATGTTGGATTCCTTAAGTAAATGGATGATGAAATGTTTAGTAAAACAGTGTTCCTACCAAGGGCTACTCAGTCTATAGATCTGTTTACAGACGCAACTCCGCCGAAAGGAGCAGAGTCTATACTCCTCTAGGATTTTGATCGAACGTTCCCAGAGCCACAGGAATGGCACATCTATGCAATTGAAATGCATTCGGCTCTGATGGGTCTAATGGGAACTATTGTTCTACTGAACGGTTTAAGATTAACTTGAGTTAAAGTGAATATGTTTATACATAACCAAGTGTCTCTGTACACCCTGAGGAAAGGAAACGGTATGTTATTTCGAAATTATCCTTCATTTATGTCTATGTATACGCCAATAAAGAAAGAGGTACTGTCACAAGAAGTGAACTGGACTTCCGTTCCTTCGGGGCGCAATCCTGCCAACGGTCTGTACACTCGTGATATGTGGCTTCGGTCATTGTGGCCTGCCCAAGTATTGCGGGTCTGTGCGCCCGGGAGGGTTAGTCGGTTGGATGTGCCCGTAAAGGAACGAGGGTCCAGCACCAGTCTGTTCGTTAACAGTAAAAATATACGTGACTGTCACGATCACTTCCCATATCATGAATGTGAAAATACTGCAAACTTGATCTCCTGTATTTTTGTAAAAATGACAGTGGTGGTGTCTCACGTGAATTAAAAGTTCTACGTCAGCTTTTCATCACTTAAAGCTGCTGGTATAGAATTTGAAAATTTGGGCAAAAGTGCTAATACCGACTATGTTAGCAGAAGAAGAAGAGGCGGAGTTGAAGAAATTTGGAAATAAAAGTCGAGGTTAGAGCGAATGAGAACTTGGGTGCGGAATGGGCAGTCTTTTCTAGTGGCTGACCGACAATGAGAGAGTTCCGACGTGCTTTCGCAGGTCATGAATGAACTCCGCAGTAAATGAGGAAGTTGGAACCTTTTTGTAAGATCCTCGACAGCCATTATGAAATTATAGGTTGTCCAAGGAGTCTTTATAAGCATAAAATATGTCCCTTCGGAACAATGTCAATGATCGAGACTCCACCTCCGAATTCATCGATTCCGGAGAAAAATATTCTTCAACACCAGAATTCCTGACCGGGCTACCGAAAAAGAAAGCCCACCGTTCGTTATTTAACTTATTTAAATGTGTTGAGACACGATATTTTCAGAGTATGCCATGTGGCTAACGTTTACCGACTTCAGCAATAGCTTATTCCAAATAGTGTGTCTTAATATTCCTCCTATTCCCTTTCTTGAAAGACCAGGCCCGCCTCCAAATTTAAATGCCTGCAAGGGTATAAAATAATTTCCAAAAGATTCTTTGCACTAGCCAATTGGTAATGATATGGTCACGGTGTGGAGGTACTCAATAACGCGCGGAACATACGAAGTATTTTTCTCATGATATTATAACGCCAGAATTCCACAAAGAGTATTTGTCATCATATAAATGGGGAACAAGCATGGTTAAAAAATATTGTTTGTGAAGTTTAAAAAGACTGAAAAAATACTTTCCGCGTTTTATTTATCAAATATGTTCCAATAAACTTCGCGCGTTCCAAAAATACGTAATAAGAAACCAGGCGGATGACGCCACAGAACGGTATCGCTTCCACGAGTTATTTAACTAATTTTCGCATGAATGTCAGCTGGCTAACCAAATAGGCTATGAGCAATCCTATCTATTTCTTCAGCGGAAGACAGTACACTACGATGAAAGAATCCTTACTGTTGTAAGACACGCATATGAGTAGACAGCACCGAGCGGTGACGTCAATCGAAATGCCGTTTTGGGTCGCGTGAATATTCAAAAAGTGCACGTTCTTTTCTCAAGTAATTCCCGATTAGCGTATGACCTTGCACTAGACGGGACTCATGAACTTGAATTGGGAAATTATTCGTGTACACCACTTAAACATAACAAGTAAATATTTACGAAAAAAGCATGGCGCTCTTGTTGGAAGGAACTATTTTAGTTAAATGGAGTTCCATGTGT
Organism: Ceriagrion tenellum; assembly: GCA_963169105.1. Taxonomy (NCBI): domain Eukaryota; kingdom Metazoa; phylum Arthropoda; class Insecta; order Odonata; family Coenagrionidae; genus Ceriagrion; species Ceriagrion tenellum. The sequence continues at coordinate 55,116,766 of OY720639.1, read as the reverse complement.
AATAACGAGCGGAAGTATAACTATCCGATCGTTTAGTGTGGTGTTCGTACGCCTTGGACGTCTAATTGTGAAGGACTATTTGATGCCTGTTCATGATTATATACCTCTGCTTGCAATATCGCCTCACGGGACGTTGGCCCGCATTGACACTGGGAACGCGTGATCAGGTGCTTTCACTATATTCTGTTAAATATACTAGTTGGCCGAAATGACTGTGTTCTGTCTTCATTATACTCGACGCTTTAAGAATTTACCGTCTTCCAACACACTCATATGCAAGGCAAGAGGTTGAATTCACCCATTGCTATGACTTAATCTGGGATCCCATCTTGATGTGTAATTGGCAGACGAGTTAGAACGATACCGCAGGTAGGTGTGAGTAATCAAACATTTCGAAACACATGCGTTGGCAGAGAAAGAAAAAATGTTTTTGGAAAAAAAACTGATCCCGAAAACAAAACAACCTTCCACCCCGGCTTTGCATTATTTGAAAGTTCCGCAGCCCACGTCCCAAAACCATTCACAGCGCATCTCTAAAAAGTTCTTCTGGAAATACAGTTTGGTTCCCCTGCATCAACCTCTGTCGTTGCCTCCCTCTCTTCCCCTCTGTCCTTCCCTTCACCCCCTGCACTTTGACCTCCCCCTTGCCGCGCAGGTATGTGCCAGAAACATTTTCGGGGACTATACATCTCACATTTTTCCTTAGGAACACGTGTCCAACAAGCGACACGGAAGAAGACCCCGCGAACTGCCCCCACCCGACTCCCACTGCCAAGGGATTCCCGACTGTCGATCGATGTGTCCCCGGCATCCTCTAGGACTATTTTTCTTCGCCGTTTAACTGGGACGAGGAGGGAAGGAATGGATGTCCCGCGTGGCGGGAGGAGACGGAGAGATTCATGAGGGGTTCTAGGGAGGGAAGTCTACGAGAACGAATTTTTCACCCACTCCCAACCAATTCCTTCACCATGGCGGAACGACTGAAGACCTTCGCCTCTTCAGAACCTTTCAGTGCGGCGGAAAAAAACCCCACAAAACTCACCTTTCTTTCCCTCTTCTCTTCCCTTTCCTTCCCCGCCTCTCCGAGTTGATGTCGGCGTGCATTCATCTCTCGCACTAAACGGAACTGCCAAGTCGAGTTCCACTCCACAGGGGGGCGGGGTGAGATAGCGCAGGGAGGAGAGGAAAAAAAAATTACCGGGACTAAAACCTCATTTCTTCCTCCCTCCCGACCTTCATTTCCCAATGCAGACCTCTCCTCAACTCCCCATCCTCTACTGTTTGGCTCCAACGGAAAAAATCACCGACCTCCTTGCGGGTTCACGAGGGAAGAATGCCATTGCACCGCAACATCTCAGGCGGTTATGGCGTTGCAATTGACGGGAGTGAACAAAGGAATTGTCGCTGAGGGAGAGATAAGAAACAAATTGGAAAGACGTATGTCGGAACTTAATTAGACGTCAGCAGGAAGTCGTGTCTAAGTCTGCGGAAGGTCTCTGGGAATGTTCTTCCCTCGAATGTAGGCGGAGAAAACATTAGGGCGCGACATGACCTTATCAGAGGGACCACTTGACGGTAAGAGGATCACGTCCTCGCATAATAACTTTTTACAATCATTTGTTGTTTTAATTTACCTCTACGCTGTCCATTTCCATTTTTACGCATAAAAATTTATAATTTATAGAATTTTTAAATATTATTATAGCGGTAGTTAAACATTGGGGTGGTCACGCAGAAATCTCTCATTGATGGAAGAGTCCATTCTATTCAAAATGGCACCGCACATTGGGAGATAAGATTGTCTCCGCCTGTGACTCTTAGGATTTCCAATATCGAAAACCTTTTTGGCCAACTTCATAATGCATGATTTCTATATTAACTTTACAGCTCTCTGTTGCTCTTCATCCGCTTTTTTAGACGATATTCTCTTATGAGTGACACGTTCAGCTCATTTGGTAGCAAATTTGTTTTCTTTATCGTAAACCCAGATATAAAATCAAGTGAAAAATTTGTTGGAACTCTCCCACCATCTGAAGATAAATGCAGTCGATTTGCAGTCCCTTTGTACCTCATTTGCCCCCTTCCATTTCGAGCCTTCCCCTGCTTGATATCATATTTCACACAGACTAATGCCACCACTATAGTACTATTTGGCAATCAGAATTTCTCTTGAACGTCTTCGGTAATAATACATGGTCGATGAGTGAGAACCTGGTTGTTTTCAAGACGTCAGTGGAAAGTTCCATCAAAGCCTGCAGGAAGTTCCCCCGACGTCCCTGGGATATTGCTGGGATGTATCCATAAACCGTGTACGGGGAGAGTGGACTATACATCACCCAAGAGGTGACGAAAAATCGAGAGTACCACCACTTCATTCTGGTACTATTTTCGTGGAAGTAATAACTTGGATGTCGGTAACTTCTCTTTGAGAAGAGGAAGTTTACATCTGGTCCTGACGGGAGACACTAAGACATAAATATAACTTAGGGAGGGAGTTTTAGGTAGGAAACAACTATAGGCCGAATAGATCTGAATTTAGACACACTAATTGAGTCGCTTCAGACCCTGAAAATCTACGGGGATGCTAAAGTCACTTGTTAAACACCAGTTTCAGCACTGTAGACAAGCGCAAAACTAGGTTGAGCTGTAATGAACTTAACTAATAATGAACTGAGAGCTTTGAAGCGATGAGTTCTCATAACCTACATTAAGAGTAGAGCTAGGTTTCGACAAATTTTCAAGACAGAAAACTTTACTCGATGATTTTGATGGTAGATTATAAAATTAAAAATATTGTCACTACTTTATTGAAACTTTATCTCCACTGCTATCGCAAAAAATGTTATTATGTAAAAGGCTCAATAAAAGTAACCACCGTAAGTTACGTTCATTATCAAGAAACCATTGACTTAAAATACTGCATTAATAATTATAGCGAGATATAATCGATAGTATTAAAATAACCTTATGCGGCCATACTCTAGTTAACGTTACAAATTGTTTAGAGTACTTTCGACATTGAATATTTATATCTGTATGAATATTGTATTTATTTTTATTTTAATAAATTATGCGATTTGTAATATCCCCTGTTCATCTTCCAAATCCAGTTCAATGTACCATTTCTTGGTATGTTCTTAGGCAAATTATTCCCTATTTATAGTTCACGGCTGCTTTTCCAGGATATTAATCTATTATATAGTATTGTATATCTCTAATTCAAGCAGGCACATTAAACTTCACTCAAGCTTTAAGCACCTTTGAAATGAAAACGGGCCGAAAGGAGCGTAATTAAGGTGAGCATGGGACAAAATATGAGAATTAATACAGTTTTGGACTGATTCAAGATAGTTTAACACTTGTTTTCTATATATAACCAAGAAATATTGCAAAAATTTAGTTTTTCTCTAATTTTGACGTGATACCTGTCAACAAATAAAAAGAGCGCTGTATTCGACAGTTACCGAACACGTTATTACTAAGCAATCTACAGGTTAAAAAGTTTAAATAGAGATTAGAAAAAAATCTAATGGCTGGACAAGCGGAAGCTCCTCATTACCGGGAACGTTTCTTTCTTCATCTCAGCATGAGTCCTACCCACCTTTATCCTATCCATAAAACCTTTTCCCATTCTTCCCCTTTTCCGCTTGCCCAACATCCTCCCCTCCATCAAGGCCTAAAGTAACCCTACGCCCCCCACCTCTTCCAACCTCATTAACATTGCCTTCTTCTAATCCGATCCAGATGTTTCCTTTCCACTCCAACCACACCGGACACCTACCTGTTTGTCAACCTCTCCGTCAACCGTACCATATACTCCCAAATCACGAAAAAATACAGCCTATTCTGGTCTAATTTTCTCAGAGTCTACGTCCTTCCCATGCAACTCTAAACTCCATATTGAACTCCTCACCAACCTCTTCTTTATACCCTCACCCATGGTCTCCGTCATCCACTCCCTCCTTTTTCGCGAGAAAATTTCCTCTTATTTTTGCAACTATTTTTTGCCATTTTTTTTGAACTTATAAACCTGGAAATTAAATCGCTTCACTTTCTATTTTAGAGAAATTTAATTTCTCACCTACTAATTTAACCAGTTTTGATTACTTTGTTGTAGAACATCTCTTTACTTTTGTTTTCTGGTGGTTAATCTCCATTAAGCACTTACCTCAATGAATGCATCTGCTCAAGCTTGCTATTACTTCGGTGGTCAACTATTCAATACCAAGTCGTCCAACCGATATTATCGGATAGTTCTGATCTGATTACCACATCTAGATCTGATCATCTTTTCTTGCTTTGCTTCTCTTACTCCTCGGCATAAACGATGAAAAGCGCGAAATTTATAGCGGGGAAATTATTGTGCACGCTCAAGATGCTCACTCGTACCAATGGACCAAGATTGGCATTTTTTAACCACCCTATTTTACATAAACCCTATTAAAAACAAAAAAACATAAACAAAAAAAAACATTTAATGTAAAATATAGGGTGTATCAGCAGGATGGAATCAAAATACTTGCGTTTCCTAATTTGGCAGTGGTTATACACCCGATCGAACAAGGTCACATGCATTTCAATTGTATAATAAGCAATAAAGTTATAGGGCTGGAATTCCTACCCGGCAAACCTTACACAGCCGTTTCTGTACCGGTACTCCACTGAGTGTCTGAAGGCGCATCCACTAAAAAAATCACCGAATCACCAAATCTGCTACTCATTACAGCTTGGCCAGGTTTATCGATTGAATTCCAAATGTGACAAGATTACGAGCTTTACTGACGACCATACTGCGAGATTTTGGACCTGTGCTAATTGAATTTCTGTACGGTTGTTTTGTTTGCGACTCCAAACACATAGGACCGCATGCCACTCCCCGGGCCTAGAGCTGGAATATCGGTGCTTCAATTTCAAAGGCAATTAACGAAGGGATACAAGCTGCTAAAAATGGCCGGCAAACAGAGAAATCCAATTATTGTTTTTCACACGGAGAGGGGTAATTTCCTCTTCTCTCGCGTTGGCTACACGAGTTTGGACTGGGACGGAAGAATCTTGAATATAGTGTGGCTGTTTGATACCTATTTGAATTTCAGTCTTTCATTTAAAAATATTTAAAAAAACGCATTTTGATATCAATACCGTATATTTGAATACGGGTGAAACTTGGGAAACTATAAAATTAGACTATCTCAAAGAAATTCTATTATCGTGAAAACTAGTCGATAGAAGTAAGTTTTTACGAAGGGATTGACAATAACTAACAAAGATTGACAATAACTAACAAAGTTTGACAGTAACAAAAGTGGAGTAAAACTAATCTGTTACTATATTGCTTTGCATTGACAGGTGGAAATTTTATAGTCAGTAGTCATGCATAAAACGGTTCTATATCATGGCATATTCTTATGGGGAAAGAATGTTTGATAGGAATACAAATGGGAATTCGCTTAATTGTCACCTACTAATCAGTCTCTTTCGCTAATGATCCTTCCTCTAATAACCTAGCTACAAGCCTCATTTTCCCTTAAAGAACCACCCACGTAATTAAACTGTTTGAGCTCAGCTACACATATGATCAATCTAACTCTCAGTTTTTCAGAAAATCAAACTTATCTCGGTTTTCTTATGATTGATATTCATTCCTTATTCGCACTAAATTTATAGTAGGTGCATCTACCAACGCCATTAATTTATTTCCAACTATATTTCGGTCATCAGGAAACCTAGTCGACTCAATCAGCTTCTTACTTTTATGTATACATCTATATCTTACGAGGTTTTGTTCCCAGTCTGGATTATTTTTACAAAAATTATTTTACCATTAATTTTTCTGTAATAATACAAACCTCCAGTTACACCAGTAATAAGCATAAACATTCAAATAAATGTGAGGGAATCAATCTCTACCTTAAGCACTGCGGAAGGAATTTAAACGTATTAGAAATGCAACGGGCCAATAAAAAATATAGTTACTACCAGTCAGCAAATTATCTTATATCTTTCATTGCTTTCATGAAAGAACTATTCTTAAGTGATGAAAAAATGCCTTGTGCAAACATTCATTTCATTATTTGTCAATCTCTGAACTTCAACCTTTAAAGACCGTAAAGCCTTTTTGCTCTCCACGTACACGTGTCCTTCATAGGGCCGAAGTGCCTAATTTCTACACTCATACCATATAAGGAAGCAACGCTTCAACAGCCTTTTATATCCAAACTTTTAGCACTTTGTTGATCAGATGTGAAGGCTATAGTTCTTGTTAACAAAATGGCAAATCTTCGTAGATTTATCACTAATGGACGATATAAAAAAGCCAGAATCATTTAAACAATTGGAATGACATTTTCAATAAGAATTTATATTTCCTAGTCGTCATCAATATCCTCAATGAAGGAAACAAGACATTACCAGGATACTCTATTAGTTCCAGCAAATACTTGTTCCAGTCAACCTTAACAAAGAAAGGAATTGAAGGAGTTACTTGAGTGATTATAAGACAGCCTGCCAAGAAACAAGGTAGACCATTCAAAAGTAAAGTGACTGCTGCACTTAATTTGTACTTATGATTTGTACATCGTTTAATGGACAAGTTGGACTGTCTGGGTTATATACCAAGCAGATGTGACCTGAAAAAGAATTTAGCACCTGAACGGGAGTTGTATCCCCTCGAAAGCTCAGTTTAATTAGTCTGAGATTATTCCCTGCGGCCCTTTTCATCTGTACACATTTTTCATTATTCATTTTGCTCGTTCAGTCGCGCGAATCGTCCTGGAGCAGAATTTTAAATAATTACGTACAGTATTAAATAAGAAGTGGATGGAATAGGCCAGCATTCTCTTTTCTCACGTTTTGCCCGTTAGGAGAACTCGTTCATTATCCTTTCACAAGTTTAGAAAATTACGAAAAAAAATTTAGCACAATTAATGACGGAAGGCTCTAAATACATATTGTAATGATATGAGACGGCAAAAAGTTTTAGTCAAACATTCTACCATAGATTTAGAGCTCAGCTGTTATAATCACAATACAAGAGAGAGCCATTCTCAATGAAAAAACGTTTTCCTAGAATATAGAACGAACTCCGGAGAAAAGTAATAATCAATCGGTATGAGCGCTTACTTTTTATTTTTTTTTGACTGAAGCATTGCGGTTTCCTAAGTGAAATATTGGCCAATGTATTCACAAGCATAACGGAGAAATATGTCGCACCAAAGTTGTATGAGTTTCAAATCCATGCCAGCCCATTTAAAGTAAAAACTATGTTACAAGCAGGTATTCTTTATAAAAAATATTAGTATTTCATTTTCATTTGTTCTTCGACCATTGGCAAAAAAATATTGTTCATAATAAATAAACATCCGAACCCTTGGTGACGTTTTATTTATCAGGATTGAAACATACGTGATTTTCGGAACAATATCAAAGACTAACGGAAAGAAAATTGTTTTGGCTTATGAAAAATCGTGAAGTGTGTAATTAGGTAAAAGTGATTTTATTCGATGGACTCAAACCACGCTTAAATTTAGGAGTAGTTACTTCATTTTCAACAGAAAAAGAACTAGTTTTCGTGAGCGCTGTAGACCAATTTCATTTCAACACGAGAATAAAAGAGCATGGGTAGCAGTAATTTTGTTGTTTATATAAAAATCAGGACAATTTTTGCCATAAGTTGCAGAATGAGAATGGTTCCTATGCGATATCAGTCACTTTCACGTAAAATAGTTTACATGCCTGAATAAGCTACATCACGATATGTGTATATCAATGTCAGTAGTAAAATTTAAGGCTAAAAGCCTTAACCAGTTGAACTTTGTTGAATTTAACATAATCCAATAAAAACCCAAATTTATCTGAAGTTGAAATGTTTGAAGTTGGCAATAAACCGATTTTATCCCTATTACATTACTAAGGACGGATGAAAGGACGGCTTAAACTCGCTTGTAATCACACATATCAGTTCATAGTAGGAATGCTAGCGACCTCTGGTGATGAGTAAGGAAGCACTAAAAACAGCTGAAGCAACCTACGCGTCAGCAGTAATACTGAGCACTATTCACATTCCATATCTATTTGAAGTGCTAGTTACATCATACATCCTCGTTAGAACTGAATCGCAGGCATAATAGTCGAGGAGATCTCCAGTTTCCCTTTCAATGTAGTTCTGCCGTCTTTCTGCTTGACACTATGTTTTCTTGGATCGTATTTTAGCCACGACGTCACCTAACTTACGTTCACGCAATTCAGAAGCTGGTAACCAGGGCAAACCCTGGAATCTCAAGCGTGGAAAACATTTTCGCAAGGGTTGGCGTTAACCTGCGATTGTATAGCAAAATTTTTACTTGCATTTGAACTACAAGCGTACAAACTTAACAATGTGGCCGGGGCATGAGAAAATTGTAAATAAGTTTAAACTTTGGACGTGTTATTTGTAATGGTCAGTTCAGGAGTTGATTCATTTTCCATTAAGTCCATGGAGAAGTCTGTAGATTTTGTGTACTTATTTAATTTATCGTTCGTCTTCTTGTACGTCCTCGTTCATAAACAGTTATTTCATCAACTACAACTAAGGCCAAAAATAAATAGAAAACTTTAGACACAGAAGTTGAAATAATCATCAGATATTATTCTAGTTTTAGGATTCTCGCCGGAGAAACAGAAAACAGTTTGAAAATTGAAAAAAGTACGTGTCAATTGGAGGGATAAGTAGGGTAGCAAAAACAAAAGCCGGAGGGAGAGAGATAAGAGATCGCGACGCAGTAGTAAACATGGGAACTATTCCAGTTCTGATGGGAACTTCGCCGTTCACCGGAATCCCACGTCCCAAGCGAAATCGATTATTGCTCTCACCCGACCTGACTCTCGTTACCCCATCTGTATGCAGTTATTGGAAACGAGAAAGACTCAACAAATACACGTAGAATACCCCCTTACTTTTTCCCCCATAGAGTGAATGTATCACCCATCGACGTCCCGCTGTTGTTTTCTTCCCCATCCGCGCCATAACCAGAAACAACAGAGACGTGAGTCTGGTCCCACCCTAATATTACTCCTTAGAACGAGGCATAACAGAGTGCGGGGGAAAAGACAAGCACGACAACGGGTTTGTCTTCCGCCATCGGCTTTTAAGGTGATTGATGTGATTTTTGGCTGTAAACACTCAACGCACATATTCTCATACGTGCGTTTTCTCCAAACAGAGTAAAATTGAAGCAAATTGCATTCACCATACAGATTTGGCTAGCAAATCAATGATATTTCAATACGAATCCTTGAGGTATATGATACGCATTTCAAGACAGTTCGATTAAATATGCAAAGATTTCTTTCATTAAAAAGCGAAACAACACAGTTCACATGATTTTTATGATTTATAACAAATATTGAGCTGCCACTACGATTCGAAAAAGCGTATTTAAACAGAATTTGAGGCGGCCTCATAGTCACTTGATTTAAAGTTTCTAAAAACTTGCATGTATCATAAATGAAGTGTGTTTTATAAACTGAGATCAAATAAATGTGTTTCTGTGCTAGGTTAACTGTAATTCAGCCTTAAAAGTGAAAATTTAAACTTGGGCTCTTATAGAAATTGCTCAAATTTAAGCAGAAAAATGTCAGTTGAACGAGAAGGCGTATTAAAGGTCTTAATTAAAGCTGTTCACAAGAAGCAAAAGTCCTGAAAAATTGTATAACAATAAAATATAGGCACGTTTTCGACTTTTCTTAAAAGTCTTCCGCTATTTACTGCCGTGATTGAAGTCACAACGCGGTAGATCCATGCAAATTACGCTCCAGTCGGCTTAGGCTGGACAAATGCGGTCATTAAAAATATAATTGCGGAATAATCTTGATATTTCCTACTTCAATTTTTGTTTTAAAAAAGTAACCCATTTTATCAGCTAGAGTATCATTTTTTAATTGTAAAACTAAAACTGCGTTTCTTAATATTTGCCTCGACTCACAAAATCAAGCCAGAGCTTTAAGGTTATATATCGGATATTGAACCGAATACAGAAGTCATTGTCTGCTTTAATGGAAAGAAGAAATTGCAAGCTATAGCTCTTGCATCATTTCCATAACTGCATGAATTGTGAGTTCTACTGTAAAAATAGATGTAGTGTTGTATCAAATCATGTGTGGCCGTACATTTTTTTTCGATTTACCAGATATATTATTAAAATATGCACTCATTGACCAATTGTTACCGCTCCAACCACCTAAAGGCAGAGTAGGAAGAGCGCGCGAGGCACGGGTGCCTCATCAGGCATCTAAGAAAATAAGGAAGAATTAAAACTAGCAGATTACGGTGGTTTCATCATGAATTGACTTTAATTTTATTACATTCCATTCATTCATTTTTAGTTAAACAAAAACAGCCATACGTGCCAAAGAACAACTTGGTTTATCCGAAAAGGCAATGGAAAAAATGTCAATATTGAAATATATCTAGTTGTTAGTTTTCTCAGAAAAATAACTTGTTTGTTTGTGTAACTGCTGTAACTTGGCGACTGACTCCCTGGATACTTATTGATTGTAATTGTTGTGTTGTGAACTGGGCTAATAAAAGTGTACCTCCCAGTCAAATTAACTTATTTTCGCGATATTACAAATATGAACGATAATGCATATTCAAAGTTTTAATTAAAGCTGTTCACAGGATGCGCAAGTCCTCGGAAATTTAATAAAAATAAAATTTAGGAATATTTCCGACAATTCTAAAAAGTCCTAAAAGTGGAACAATTTATTCCGGTCACGCAGTTAAGAAAATGTCCCCACAACACCACTGCGTATTGAAATTAGTCAAGGACCATCTGTTTGACATTAGAAATGCCGAATCACAGGAGCTCAGGCAGTGAAATCTGAATCTCCGGAAAGTTCCGAATTTGGTTCCGAGTTTGCAGAAATGACTTCAGCGCCGACCTAAGAGTCAGATAAAATGGTATTATGGATAACGAGTGGAAACTTAGGGATAATTTCCGATTTTACATGAGAATGTCTAAAAATACACTTTTATTTTACATTAACGCTATCGAATTTCCAGAGTAAAAACAAACTAAATAATGCGATAGGCGCAAATACAACGCTTCAAAATCCAGATCGTGAATTTCCTTGAAATGAAAATTTTCTCCTTCTTCGAATCGATTTGACACGTGGAAAAAAATTCTAGTAATCCTAACAACAGCAACGGTTCCAAGAAAGTTAGATGAAAACCAAGCGGTGAAGAGAGAAATGCTAATTGATTCCGTGAGTCTTTGAGCTGTTATCCTATTGATTTTTCTTTAAGAGAAGGTCAAGGTCCGAAAAATCAGAGCCACCCACGGTAATATGAACGCTGAACAATAAGAGAGAGAGCTAATGCCTACTGTGTCTCTTTGAAACCATAGACCGTTTAGCATGGGTGTCCAAGGTAAACCATAGAGGAAATATTGCATTTGCGGAGAAAAATATAGTTAACCTTTATTTGCTTTGCAACGTTTCTTTTTCCTTACTCGTGCATTTTGGATCACGGTGAAATACGCCCGCCTCAAAATTTGACTTTGAATTTCCAAGTAATGCGCATGGAATGTAGATTGCCGCTCCACAAATTCTCATATTTTGAAGTAGTTAATACGCGAGCACACTAAATATGACGGAGACGAAAAATTTTCATTCTGCTTAACGCTTCACCTCATTACAATTATGTGTCTCTTCGATCGAAAGAAAAACAAAAAATTGGGATTCAGCAGTGTTAATTTGAAAAAAAAATTAGCTAAAAATTAAGCACTGGAACAGGACCGGGATTTTTATGCGATGATGAAAGTTAATTAGTCAAATAATTCACTGAATGATTACTGAGACGTTTAAGCGTGGTTAAAGTCCATCAAATAAAATCACACTTACCTTATTACACACTTCACGATTTTTCTTGAGCCAAAACAATTTTCTTTCCGTTAGTCTTTGATATTGTTCTGAAAATCATGTATGTTTCAATCCTGATATATTTTTTAATTTTTTTTATTTATCTTCACTATCCCGAATACTGCACAATGTGCCAATTTACGCCGGGTGAATAACAATAACAATAACGTCACCAATGGTTCGGATGTTTATTTATTATAAACAACAACATTTATTGCTAATGGTCGAAGAACAAATGAAATGCCATCGTAATAAAATGAAATATTTTCTCTCATAAACTTATACATACAGTAGAATGTTACCTCGCACTGAGAGTGAATTTCCTCACATGATTCATCATAACACATAAAAATTTTGGAAAGATACAACCAAGTCCTGTTGTTCGGCCTCAGTATAAAATCTTAAAGAATCGATGTTTATAAGGCAGAGAAAAACCCTGAGATCTTTGACTGAGCATTCTTAGCTGAATAACTCATTCTTAAGCAAGACTCACACAGGACATGAAATATAATTAAGTGCTGGATTTATTTAAGCCAAGACTGAATCATAAAATCAAGGGCGCTTCGTGGTGTTATGTTATTTAAACAAATTCAGAAGCTTAATAATGTCGATGGAAGCTAAGAGAAAATAACATGGTTGAATGAACTCTTACCGAAACTTCTGAGTAGACGAGAGACATATTTAAGTTTTTACTTTACCTTTCCAGTGGGTTGCATTACTATAATTCTTGATTCCGGTTATTCTGATTATGTTTTCATACAGTTTGAGCTTTCGCAAACTCTTCAGTGGGCTTTTTCAGGCGATAATTAAACTATTTTTATTCGTGATTGCCAAACTAAGTCGATACAAGTAATATACTACTACTATCAGCCTTATTTATTGAAATAGGAGCCCCACCTTTCCATTTTTGATTTCCTGGTGTTATACAGGGATTCCCTTGAATTAATTGTATGATTTTAATGAAATGACAAAAAATTTCTCCTATAGTAATATTAAGTTATCAATTAACGATGGGAATATTTAGAAATACTAGAAGTGTCAGTAAGAGCTACTGTTGTACAAAAACACAATCAGTGTAACTGAAAGCAATAGTCATAATAACACACTTTTTACACTGACGATTTCTCCAAATATAATCCATTACTATCAAAAAATTACCTTGCATATTGTCGGTTATAAAGAAGCAGGAGAATGAATCACTTTTTAATATATTATCAAGAATATCTCAGCGATTGAAAAAGTTGAACATTGTGGAAATATAACTCTGATTCATGCTGCTGCTAAAGAGAGGTCCTCATATTTTGTATCCCACTCAATCCTAATCGTTCACTAGCAAAAAGGCTCAAAATTAAAATTACAAAAGGAAATCATGCGATTTTGATCATTTATTTGATCTCTCGACTCGTGGTGAAAGATAAAAGGTAAGTTATCGGAAGATATATGAAAAAAATGACCTCTTGCGACATCTGCGCGAAGGAGACGCGGAGTTACACGGTCATTTTTTTGTCACTCCCAGCGAAACAAACAAGATCTGAAGAACCAGTTAAAGTTGCAGAGGAAGGACCATGTGTTTTCCTTTTTTCTGCTACTGCACCATGTGTGTGGGGCTTCTCAAACTAGGCTCGAACGAAGAAGGGCGCATTTGTGCCACTGAAACGAATGAAGGCGCTCTTTTCTGGGAACATCGTTCCAAGTTAGCTTTTTTCCCCACTCCCCGCATTCCTACCACTCTAGGGGGCGTTGACGTCGACAAAACAAAAAATAAAGAGAAAACGTTGAGGTATGTAAAAAAAAGGAAGAAAAGGTTAAGGAGTTGGCAGATAGATGGCATGTGTGTCTGGTTGTATAAGTGTGAAGCGGGGTCAAAACTTTGATTTGGACACTCGATGGAACAGGAATGGAAGAAAGAAAGCGATGGAACTCGGAAGAGATAATCCGAATGTCATGGCCCCGTGGAGTAAAACCCGGATGAGCCGTACAATCCGGTAGGCAAACGCCGACGGGTGAGGATTTTGGTGATCGTCTATTTTTTATAGTTTCCAGATCGAATGTGACGAGGGAGATGAGAGAGGATATAGAGGGCGACTAAAGGAGGTTTTGCCGCGACAGCGCGAGAGATAATGAATACTGAATCACAACTGATCGTTTGATTTATTAAAAAAGAATAATGCTCCCACTAATGATAAATGAGATCGAGTTTTGGGCACAAAATATGCAGATTAAAATATTTTAATTTGACAAATGAAGTGTTTAAACTGACAGTGAGGAGTTACTGGGATCTCTTACTCGCAGTTCCATTTTCGAGGATGATAGTTTCGGTGGAATTATAGTTACTTTCTCCAGGTGTGGGATGAAGATGCAGGTAGTCGTGTTTGTCTATAAAAGGGATTTTTCTTTGCAAATTCATTTGGGTGCGCTTACCGGTTATTCTTTAACTAAAACCTACTTACAAACATTGATAATGGCGCAATCATCTCCTGCATTGATGTTTTTGGCTGCTTTCACAAATTTTATTGCCTATCTGATAAGTCCAGGGAAGAAGCGGCTCTCTTTTGCGATTCATTTTGCCCCTTCTAAATTGTTTCTACGGCTAGATCTATTCTAGTTAGGTTCGGCCAGAGCTGATTTTCGTAGCTGTCTGTATTTATTTTCCCTTAGCCTTGTCCCTTAGTAGTTCCCTTAGTCTATTACTAATGCCACTTCGGGTCGGTCTGTTGCTTTTCTCTCGGGACATACACAACACAAACGAAACCTTTTCACGTAAAATTTGAAAAATATAATTCTATTTCCTTGGAATACATGCATCTGCACATCGTTACATTCCGGTGGTGGTTTTCAATAAAATATGCCATTTGAGTTGTGCTCAATGGAGAACAAATAAAATGAACACTCCTACAAATTTCAAAATTGTGACATGAAAAGCTCCTAATTCAAACTTGCCAAAACTGGCTAAAACACCTGACCGGAAATTAGGAGATTCAAACTTGTTACATAGAAAGTGGTTTCAATAAGTTACGAGTAAACGATGTAAGTAACATGTAAGTAAGTATGAATATTTTTCCAAAGTTTTAAGACCATATTTTGAGGTATTTGAGCATCTAAAAAGAATGTTCGGCATCTTCACACGATATAACAACAGTTGTCTCGACGATTTTCAATCATTGCATTGACAAATTATGCGGTACAAAGTCACTCGCACGGGTGCATATACATCAAGGGCTGACATTCGCTTTGAAAAAAATCATTTGACTTGACCTGAATTCAAACCCGGATCTCCCAATTACCGGTCACGTGTGTTAGTCAGTTACACCACCAAACCATCTTCCTTCGAGGCGATTTTCAAGAAGGGGGTGGTGTAACTGGCTAACCTGACCGGCAATCAGGATTCCAAGTTCAAATCATGGTCAAGTCAAATGATTTATTCATGGTAAACTTGGAGCATTCTTGACAGTAAGAAAATTTTTGTCTTAAAAATGATGCTTCATGTTTGGAACCGCGAAAGATCTAATACGCAACCATTTGAAAATACTAAGTATTTTTTGTAATTATACTTGAAATTCCATTTCAAAAGATGAATATGTATCCAGTAGGTTGAAATATGACCCTGGTCTTTGACATACAACCTCTCGATTGAAGTATGAGAGATAAAAAATGAGCCCATCGTTCCTTGTAAATCGCTAAACTCGTCGCGACGGCTGCCCCAAGTCTCTGGGAATGATGCCAAAACCCTCCTTTCCCTCCTCCCCTTTCAGTTCCTAGGCTGTTGTTGTCGCGAATGCCGGTCGACGAAGCGTGAGCCGACGTAGGAGGAGGACCAGGGAGCCGGGAGGTCGTCGCTCGACGGATGCTGCATGGGGCGAGAGGAAATATGTGTGTGTGCCCGAGTCGGGTAGATGGTGTTTGTTTTTTTTTCGGGAAGGAGGAGGTGGAAGTCTGGAGGTCGGGGAAGTCGGGGCCCTCCCGTATGCCGATGAGGCCACCGCTCCCGTTTCGACCCATCGGCGCTCTTATTTATTTTTTATCCTATGCACACTCTCCGCCGTCTAGGCCAATTGATTTACGTTCCACGAGACTGGAAAACGGGCTGAAATATTGATTTTTGCATCGAACAGCAATCACGGCGTTTGGTGATGTGAGTACTGATTAGCTCAGGGATTGATGATGGTAGCAGAGGCGTCAGTGTTTCTTTATTCGAGCTTCGACGAGAGGACTCATAATTCGCCGCAAATATCAATAAACTAATGAAAGTTTTTATAATTTTAACACCGCTCGTTTGTTAAATGTCACAGTGAGAGAGCACTATGAACATTTGTTGACACCATTTATAATAGTATCTACATTCATGTTTCCTCTGTTTATACAGATTCGATTGACAATAAAATGAAAGCGAAGCTGAAACACTGCCATATATTTTTAAGACTACCCAAATTGAGGCAATGAAGTCCAAAAATGGCCAATTTTTCATTCGAAGCCATTTATGTTTACATCTAGACGTAAAAACGCTAATACTACAGCTTAACAGCAAAGGCGTAAAGCTCTCTCATATTATTCTTCTATTTTTTACTTTTACCACTTTAGAAAGCAATTTTTTATCGGATAAAATGTGTATTTCAAGTCTAATTTCGAAAAGAAAGGAACGTATGTTCAAAAAAGCAGAATTAAAGGACATACCTTCAATCATGTTTAAAATAGTACGGTTTTATCGTCTTTTCTCTGTCATTATTCGTTCTTCATACATTAAGTAAAGAGTGAACAATAAAAAAAATTAGCTTACGTCGCCCTGGAAAAAAACATCTGTCGTGAGTAAACAAGGAGGGACAATGTTTCTAAAATCGCCGCATTTAATTACCAAAAAATTAATTTATGTGCGTAAAATTCAATTTATTATTATATCCTTTTGTTTAGATCGCTTTTCCCTGGATCAATGAGTCCACAATATTATTATATGCTTTTCTTTAGCTCGCTTTTCCCTGGATCCATGGGTCCATGGTTACCACTTCATTTTACCCTACATAGTTACCACTTCAACTAAATAAAAATATGAATCGAGTTAGATACGTGTTTTGATTAGACTTAGACTAGTAGTAAAGTTCCCAACTTTCGTCACGTAGGTTATAGAGAGGCGTCGCATCGAGTCTACATCCGAGGGTTTTTTTTATAGTAAACAGACGTAGTGTTTTTTAGTCCTAGTTAATAAAATGTTTATAAAACAACAAGTTGTGTTATAGACATTTTATTAACTAGGATTAAAAAAAACGACAGCTTATTTCAAAATGGTCATGCAAACCATTGATTTTCCAATGGGTCGTTGACATTGAAGGACCACTAACAAGAGCGAAACATACTCATCCTATGAGCTATGCAACTTTGTTTACACTACGGCCTTGGGGGTAGTTTTGCACATTAGGATATGAAAGAAAAAACAAGCGAGGACAAAAGGCAAAATCTTTCTCACTATTACAAGGAGTTCATAATTTCATGATAAATTCGTCAAGTGTGTTCTGTGTTTGAATTAATTACTACGGTCTGCCTATATCAGATCTGGATATGAATAAAAATTCTTCCCGATCTTAGAATGCTGAAGAATACTTACATTTTTTCGATTCAAAGTGATTAACACTGCATTATCCGATATTTGAATATATATTTCACTTGTAGAAATATTAGTCATTCAAATATAAACAGATATTTGCTCATTTTATAATACCAAAAATTTGGTTTAGCACAATTAGTATTTACTCACATTACGGTCCAATTTACGCTGGGGATCACTCTCTTAGGGGTTTCCGCGTCGAGAAAGTGCTTTTGAAAGAAAATACCTTGCTTAGTGGTACAAGGCTCTGATTGTTTATATTTCTTATGCAACACAGCTCTCGGAATCGTGGTTATTGTATATACATCCGTTTTCACTTCATCATATCCTTCTCCCAATAGAGATACCGTCTGCCATAGGATATGACCTCTTCAACAGTCATGGCGCATTTTTCTATCATTTTTAATCTCCTCCAATAATTATTGTTGATTTTTCGCAGACCTATTGAGACACAATCACTTAATCACACACTTAGACTTCCTATTATCTAACCTCTATCAGGTTCTTTTGATTTATCAAAACTATTTTTGCTGTGCTAGAATACTCATGCATAATATTTGTCCTAGGCATCGAATTCTCAGTGAAGTAAGCATAATCACTCAGGTGAGTCATTTTATCATTTCATGAAGTTCGGCATTTTTCTAAAATTAATATTTCTAGCTCGGTCCTAGAGTTCTAATAAAATTGTTCCTGGAAATGACAAGATTTTCTAAAATTTTTCTGTACATTACGACAATATGCATTGAAATTATTATTTGTGTTCTTCAGTAAACAATGCAGTTTTCCAATCTAGATATTGAATTAACCGTACATTTTTGCACATGATCGGCGATGAATGTAACGTTACGCGTCGGCCATATGATCGGTGTCTTATTGGTGTAGGTAAGCATTCTGCAGGAACAAACAGTGGATACCGAATATTTTGCTAACAGTTCATGAGTTTCGTTTCTTATTCATACTAGTTGCGACATGATTATTACCACTGAGCATTTCAAATCTACGCATAACCCACATGCAGCGCCTTCACTGTCAATCAACAGTAATCATGGATTCAATTATTGAAATACTTTGTCCAGCGCAAGTTAACTCTAGCCCTGATCTTCTTTTGAAAATCCCTGTTTAATGCACAGGTTCTGAAAAGATTGGAAAGCAAATGCACCATTGTGCTGTGGAGTATGCAGCTCACTAGAGCAATAGGGGAAGCTCCAAATTGTACAGATTTGAACGCCTTGTCTCCCGATATTATTCTGAATTTTTACGAAGAAACTGACACTTCCATTAACGACGATGAGAAAATATTTCATTGATATTCATCAATTCAAATTCATTAATATTTCACTCTTCAGTGAAATCTGCTCTCTCGCTCTTTATAATTTTTTTAAATATGTAAAAAGATCAAAACCACTAGTCCGTAACGATTGGAGATACCCGGTGGTAGGCGGACAAACTAAGCCTCGGAGCGTGTGGTATTATGTTTGTTCAATTTGCGCGCGATTTTCCTGTTGAGGGGCACCTAATATTCTAGTCGGCCACTCACTCGTTTGGGCGTGCGGGGGATACATGAAAAAAATGAAAGAGGCTAAAATCTCCTCCTTCTGGAACGAACACTCTTCCGGGTAAATTTAAAAATATTTTACCATGCGGCTGAGGGGACAACCTCTTCCCGACTCGCCGGGGGGATTCGCTTCGCACAGCACATCATCCCCTCACTTCCGCTTCTCCTCATTCATAATTCATTCCTCTCGATTCGCCGGTACACTTTCCACAACAACACCGCTCCCTTTTGCCGTCCCCTCACCTCTGCGTCCGCCCCCGTCAAACTCTTGCTTCCCTTATCAAGGAAAAACCTCTCACCATACACTTCCACCGACTACTTCCATTCGCCCGCCTTATCTCTTTCCTCTTCTCCATTATTTCTTTTCCCATCCTCTCCAAAATATTGATAAAAGTAAAACAAAGAATTTTTCGCCTCCAGAATCCGATTTTTCAATACATTCTGCTCTCTGCACAGTGATGCCAACCTATAACGTGGATGGAGCGGGTACATACACCGAGTAAATAGACCTTCAAAACTTCTTATCTGGTCAGCAATCCGTAGATTGGTTTGTAGCAGTCGTTTTCCGTCTCCATTCCGCCCAATCTTGTGCCAGCCTCGAACTCCAAATAGGAATGGCAGGCCACATCCTCCACAATCTGTTCAGCCTATTCCTTTCTGGGTCTGTCTCTCGTATTTGTACCCTCAACTGAGCCCTCTATAATGGTTCCTAATAGTCCCTCGTATCTTATGGTGTGGCTAATCCAGGTGTCTCGTCTCTTTCTCATTGTGTTGAACAGACACGGCACCACATCAGCTCTCCGTAGTACCTCTTCGTTAGTCCCTTCGTTAGTCACCCTCTCCATTCAAGATATTTTGAGGATTCATCCATAGCACACATCTCAAAGGCCTCTATTCTCTTTCTTCCATTCTTGACAAGTGTCCATGTCTCACTTCCATAAAGTAAGACACACACACAGAACTATAGGAGTCGAATCACAGACAAGTCTAATGTTTCGGAAATGTTGGTCAGTTGATATTTTTTTGGAGGAAAGACCTCCATATGTGGTCAATAGCGCCATTTAGACTAGTTATTGCGAGATTTTTCTCAAAATACAGATCAAGTGAATATTCTAAATTTATTTATTTGTGAAAACGTGTCCAAATATAGGCAATGATAAAGGAAAAATCTGACTGTCACATAATAGTACTACTAGCAGGGGTAACCATGTGGCAGATATTTAGTGAAATATTATCTGTTCCAATAACGATTAGTTATAAAACTCAACGGTGATTAAAAGAAGAGTGGTGTTTTTTATCTACGAAAATATTTTTAAAAAATGTTCATATACTCACCTGGAAAGTTAACACAAAAAAATAATCTGTACAGAAATGTATAGTTACAACTTATTCAACTCAATTAAATGACTGAAATAAGTTAAATTTGAGGAATGAGTATTCTTTTTAAAGAATACACCGTACACGTGCCATTTTCTTTCTCTTCTGGAATGCGTGGAAATTTCGAAAATAAAATCGTCTCTTTGCCTGTCTCTCACCATTCCACAGATTTACGGAGGAGGAAACTTGCTAAGGCCTTCTTGGGAATTTTTTTTGGAAAGAAACCCTCGTTCTAGGAGGATAAAAGGGAATACCGGTGATCCGAAGCAATAACGAACAGAATCACCTCGCTCATTCTCCGGATGTCTCGACAAAAGAGCGACTTTCAGGAAAGATAGAAGAAACGGCTCTCTGAGCCAGACGTATACTTCAAGACACGACAGTCCAGGGATATAGCGACCACTCCCTAATGGATTTGTGATATCCCCAAAGCTTCACACATGCACCTGACTGACTCTATTAGAAAAAGCTAATATGGGGTCATCCTGTTGATTGGCTAGACAAATGGTTCTCGGGTGTACTTAATTCTCATTCAACTGTAAGGAATGATATTTCGCATGCATTTACCAGCTGGTACTCATACACTCTACACAATGAAGCATGAAATATACGGCCTAGTGGCTATTACTTCAGCTTCGAAAATATATGCATTAATTATATAATCGCTAAAAAAACGTTCACACTTCGTAATGACAAAACAAATTTTTTCTACTGATTAAAAGTGGTAATTTAACTATAAATATTAGGAAATTTTAATGTATTTAATTAAATGGTTTTAATTTTTATTATTGACTTAATGAACTCCATCACTAGAGGCATTTAATTAGCAAGACACCAAGAAGTTGAAAAAATTGTCAAATCTATCAGCGGTAAACACAGAAAAAACAACGTCATTAAGTCTAGGCCTCCACTGCCATAAACCAAAACATTCTGAACATAACATGAAGACAATACAGTGAGACTCAGTCTGTAAGTTTAGGATTCCATGGAAAGTTTTCTCCATTCGATATATTTAGATTCAGGCAAAAATATTTCATTGTTACCTCAATTAGATCATATTTGTTTGTAAAACTCATTGATACTCTACATGAAACTATCGAAATTGGCGGTTCGAGATCGATAAAAAGTTAACCTTTTGCCATGCATAATTCAACCTCATCAGTCGGGATATTTATTTGCGTTGTCGTTACATTTCTTCAAAAACAAAACCTCTGTAGGTGCTTAAAATCTAAGAAAGTAGAACTCTACAGCCTCTTAATTATACAAGTAAAAGAAATATATCCAATAGACGTAAAAAATAAAATTGGCACCAATCGAGTAAAGGCACAAGTCCTAACACATTAAACCAGAAAAATATTGTTGAGGTGTTTTATGGGAGAAAGTTAATTCCTCGCCGTTGATCAACCACAACCTCACACCCAGATGCGTGGATGTACCATGATCTCTCGGGACTCTCCACCTCCAATTCCACCACCGCTCAAAACGGCTGAGGAGCCCGAAACGTCCCAAGAGTCACTGTCCTAAGAATGCAGTCCATCAGATAAAACTTGAGACTTAAAACACCTGAAAAAATTTAAAGAATGATGATCACGTTTTCGTTCTCACGAGCGCGATTGAAAAATAAAAATGACGCAAGCGCTCGCATTACAGATAACCGTGATTGCACCTCAGGTTTTGAAAGAAGACCCAGATGGAGGAAGACCCCGGGAAAGACCTATAAAACGTTGGATATTTTAAAGTGGGAAACTAAAAGTGAGCTGCTCTATCACAATCCATTATTCCACCATATCAATACCAAAACAAAATTGTAGACAAGTCAAGTACAAAACGAATCAGGGGTGGGATCATGGTTCCTTCTCTCGTGTTGTCTTTATCGTTATCCAAAACAAAAACAGCTTTATAAGCGAAATATTCGCAGTTATTATCTTATCAATAGCCCAAGCTAAGAAGGCGTTCATGGAAAAAAGACAGCTGCTGCGCTTAAAGAAGATAGGACTACAAACCAGGAAACAATATGTGAAAACATTCATGCCGAGCGTGGCATCTATGGGTCAGAAGCATGGACCATTGGAAAAGCTGACAAAAAAAGACTGTAAGCCTTCGAAACTTGGTGCTGGAGGAAGACGCTGAAAATGAAATAGTCGGACAAAATAAGAAATGATGAAGAAGATACGTAGAAGAGGAGAGGGCCATACGGAACACCATATAGAAAAGAACAAGATGGATTGGATACATCCTGAGACACAATGGGATTGTGAAGAACATAATTGTAGGCAAAATGAAAAAGTCCCCAGAGGAAAACCTGGGAATAAGTTCATGGACTAAATAAAAAGGAAAGTACATAGGAAGAGATACCAGGAGGTAAGGGAACTAGCATTAGATAGGGAAGAGTGGATGCTGCAGTCAACCAATCTTAGGATTGAACAACCAATGATGATGTTCATATCACTCTATAAATAAAAACTAAGAAATTAAAGATTTTAACCATACCACAATAATAGAAAAAGAACAATCAGTCTCTCTAGAGCGCCATCGATTGCGACTGCGCCCAAGGATAGAAAATCAAATTGTAAGGTATAAATAAAGGAAGCAGACTCAAACTTTCCCTCTTTAACACACTTTAAATCCGAAAATGATCAGTAATGAGAGTAAAAACTTAAGTTTACGAGACTAGGGATCATGGGTAAGGAGGAAAAAATTCTAGTCCACAATCGGGCTTAGGATGATTTGCATGACCGACGAGACAGCTTCCGGCGTCGATGTTTCATTCCTCCTGCCGAACGCTGCTTCCCCCATCCGAGTTTAATGAGAAGCTCCCTTCTCTACCCCTTATCTCATTCAGGCCGTCATCTTCCTCTAACAAGAGAAAGGGGAGAGTTAGACACGACCGTCAAATCCGAGTGGGGAAAAAAATAAAACTCGAACGGAAACGCTTTTTGAGCACAAAACATGACAATTTTACATGCGTGCTAACGGTCAGAGACAGTAATTGCAAGAGTCCAACCGCCCACGGCATACATCGTCCAAATATGAATACGCGTTTTCCTCTTCAAAGCAGCAAAAAAAAGCTCGAGGCTGGAGTGTTACAACACTGGACTTCAGTATTTTATCAGTGAATTTAAATTTTTGATTTCGTTTTATTTTACCTGCGTTGCTAATAATCATATGTATGGTTCTGTTATAGCAACTTGTTGCCAAAAAGAAGGATTTTTATATCATGATCTCGTTTTAATAGTACCTACAACTAAAACTAGGTTGTGGGGGTTATAATTACCTTCGTCAGTTATCTCAAGATTGCTGTGCCACCAGCTATTCTAAGTTAAATTCAGGCCGTCATCTTCCTCTAACAAGAGAAAGGGGAGAGTTAGACACGACCGTCAAATCCGAGTGGGGAAAAAAATAAAACTCGAACGGAAACGCTTTTTGAGCACAAAACATGACAATTTTACATGCGTGCTAACGGTCAGAGACAGTAATTGCAAGAGTCCAACCGCCCACGGCATACATCGTCCAAATATGAATACGCGTTTTCCTCTTCAAAGCAGCAAAAAAAAGCTCGAGGCTGGAGTGTTACAACACTGGACTTCAGTATTTTATCAGTGAATTTAAATTTTTGATTTCGTTTTATTTTACCTGCGTTGCTAATAATCATATGTATGGTTCTGTTATAGCAACTTGTTGCCAAAAAGAAGGATTTTTATATCATGATCTCGTTTTAATAGTACCTACAACTAAAACTAGGTTGTGGGGGTTATAATTACCTTCGTCAGTTATCTCAAGATTGCTGTGCCACCAGCTATTCTAAGTTAAAGTCTTAATCTCACTCTCAATGGTATTTTTAAGGCTTAGCTTTCCTAGCAACGCACTAACAATAATTATCAACTCATTAAAAAAATATCGATCTTTTTTGGGCTTCAAATACTATTTTTTCTTAATCAAGCCAGTTAAATCCATGAGTATTCATTCTGTATGCCTGCTCTGGAATGCTTAGGGTCACATTTGCCTGACATTATTATTGCCTTTGATAGACAATAGGATCTAATTTTAGTATCGAGGCGCATGGCATTAATCAAGTATTTTACGAATCTAAGTTCTCAAATACCTAAATTAGCAGGGGTATATAAATGGCTGTCCTAACAAGACCTTCCATATTTTTGTAGAAAAAAGTTTAGCCAATAGCTCAAACCACGGAGACATCACCGATTCTTTATTGTGTGTCAGTAAAATATGCCCAGAAATCCGTAGAAAGAATTATTTTACAAACAACATTCCGTGTGATAAAATGACGAGAAAATGAGAATATTACTTTACTTAACATTCCGACAGAATGCAATGAGAACTAGAATAAAACAATAATATCTCATGCTTCAAAAGACAATTCGGATAAGATGTTTATTTCAGTCATACTTTTTTATTTTGCACTCAGTAATATAACGCTTGAATTTTCACTCCATGAGTTTTAATACTTTATTTGGGTAGTTTTTACTGTTTTGCTACAAAATGGTTTACTACAATCTCACATTGAAATTCACTACCGGTAAATTCATTGTTTTATTTTCCTCTTTAACTTTCAAGAAACATATTCTTAACATTTATATTTCATCGTTTTGAAAACTTTGTAGTTATAATTTCATGGTACACTTTTCTTTTTCCATTTAACTGCTGCCATAAAAGAATAAATATAAGCTTTATTTAAAAATCAAATATTATTTTTTGACCCTTACGAGAATAAAAACGAGACGAGACTATAACTTCGTAAAATGAGACGTAGAGGAGACTGATCCAAGTATCATCCCACTTCAAGAAAACACCATATTTTCTCATTTCTCAACATGCATATTCACATGACAGCGGCATATATCATACCAAAACTCTCTTTTCTAACTTAAAGCTTCAACTTAGAGTTAACAATCAAATTAAGTCATCAGTATTCACCATCATTTCCAGAAGTTACTCCAGTGATGCCGAAATCCATCTATGAAAAAGGCGAGAGAAGGCAAGGAATTGCTTGCTTTCAAGGTCGACTTGAAAATAAGGAAAAATAACACAAAGAAGAAAAGTCAGAGGTTTTGAAAATATTACGTAAAACTCAACACAAATAAGCGAAGGTAATCAATGTTACTTAAAGCTCACAGGTGGAAAGAGGTGATTTATGAGATAAAAAATAGCAAAAATGAAGGAGAAACGGTGAGTTTTATTTCACGTAAATGTTACAGATTGCCGGGGGTGACAACTACTCTAAGGCAAGAAGAAGACTCGCTAGTGGGGTGGAAAAATAGATTGCTATCCCGTGATTTTCATCCCCGTGAAAGGCCATTGCATTCTCAATTGTACCATCACGTAGTTACCCCTTAATCAAGACATACAACGTCTCATTTAGACTGGTTTAGCCATTGTAGAGATGATTTGACGGGAAATGATACCGGAATCCCTGGAGGGGGAATAATGTCTCCACCACGACGAAAAGAAGATAAAATTCTTCATCATATACAACAGAGATAGAGGGAGCTTCGTGCCATTCCAGAAATTGAAATCAGTACAGAATGGAAACCAAATGCGCACTTTATTGGACACGACGATGTTGGATGGAGCGATGTGCCCTAACGAACAGTTAAGCAACTTATCGGTAAGATGCGCTCTATAGGTTCACCATATATACGATAAAATATTTCGCATATATTTATGGGAGTAATTTAAGGTACAAACTGAAAAAAGTACGCTTTTTAATCACTGAACAATAAAAAAATAATTTATCCGTGTTTGAAATACCTGAAAATCATCAATAAAGTAGAAGTTTTTTTGTAGCTAAGAGCACATCATCTCTGCTTCCAATTTTTTTTTGGCAGTGCGCTGCCTCATGCGCAGGGTCTTAAACAAAGAAAAGCAAGTGCAACGTTTTTCTATGATGTGAGAAGCGCAATACAGCGAATGTAAAGCGCTTATAACCTCTGCCGTCTATACATGGGATAACGCCACAGGTAAGCATATGAAAACAATGAACACCTTTACAAGGATATCACCAATATGTAATACTTCGTAAAAGGTTGCATTAAAGTGCATTTATTACACAAATATTATAAAGTAAGAATAACGTTACATCAATTCCCGGGTCGAGTATTTTCTTTGGGAATCACTAGTAATATCCCTTGCTTCACTCGTAAAAACAGGGTCCACTAAGTCAAGCCGGAGGAAGTACTTTTTCTCAACTTTTTTCCAATTTATATCCGCAGAGAAATATAGGAGGACGGCAGATAACTTCCCAAACAAGGTGCTTTCGAAATCAATAAAGCAGTTTGTCGAAATAAGAACAATAATTTCACTTTATGCAGCACAAAATTGCATGATACTGATTATATATATATATATATATATATATATATATATATATATATATATATATATATATATATATATATTCAACATACGCACAATCCATTCAGTAATATTGGCAGGTTGTTTTTTCTCGACGACATTAGGAACACTGATGTTGATCTGATGCTTTGGTCAAAAGTGAAAGGCATGGGTTTCGTCGACAACCTCCTGCTAGAGTTATTTATTATTATCAGGGCTATATTGAAATAAAACGATGATAGTCAACATTAATATTGGCGAGGGATATATTATGAAACATATACGAACACCTGCATACACATGATAACCATAAGTATAGCTAAATGTAGTGGGAATGGGATACCTGAGAAGTGTCATGGGCATATGTAGGATGGATAGGGCTAGAAATGAGCGGGAGATGAAAGTATGAGGAATGAATCTCCGCTAATGGGTATGCATGAAAAAAGTGTGCTCCGCTGGTTTGGTCTATTGGAGACCAAACCAGCGGAGAATGGATGTTTCACTGACTATTGATTGAGTGAATATGGTAAAAAGGAGAACACAGCAAACATCTACGTTAAATGTGGTGAAAGAGATTTAAAACGGGAGAAATTTTAAGAAAAATAGTGAGTAAAAAATATGAGAGAGTGTATAAAGCAATGCACTTTCTAGCTGCACAGTACACCATTGAAATACGTGAATAGTTGATACCTCATTGATCATGGTGCAGCCTATGGATTAGTTTAACGATTGGCATAATGCTTGGTATTGCAAAGCCAAATATTTCCAATGACTCTGTTTCTTGAAAGCCATCTACACAGTAAATCACACCAAATTCGCAGAGTACAAATCTTGATTGTCATCCACTGATAGTCACCCGAAACGTTTTTAAGTAAGACTTTCTCTTTACTCTCGTATTTTTATCCCCCTGTAAGTTTCCTCTACAATTGTATATATATATATATATATATATATATATATATATATATATATATATATATATATATATATATATATATATATATATATACATATATATATATATATATATATATATATATATATATATATATATATATACATATATATATATATATATATATATAAATGCACTTAGGATCACTTAAGTGACGAATATATAAAAGTTTGCCAGAGGAAGGCAGACGACAAACATAGAAAACAAAAAAATGATGAACACACTTACAAAGTTTCTTGATATTTCGGTGCCACTAGCACCTTGGTCGCAAGAGCGAATATATATATATATATATATATATATATATATATATATATATATATATATATATATATATATATATATATATATATATATATATATATATATAAATACGTTGATGGATTGGAGTCAGCCATGCGGCGATGAACACACGATGTGGATAGGATGGAGGAGATAGACACACAAAAAAAAGAGACGATCACACTTACATAGCTAGCTTTCTATAGATCTATTTCTTTCTTTAGATCTATTTCTTTATCCAATAGAAATTATCCCGAGCCACTTCTAAAAAAACGTATTTTACCCTCCTCTGCTAATTTCACCCCACGTAAAAAAAAAAAAGACACCCCCCTGGACGCCCTAAATCTTCACATCACATATTTTCCTGGCGTCCAAAAACTCAAGACCATCCTCAAAGACTTATTCCCAATTTTAGATACTAACAGATCGACAGCCAATCTCCTACCCAAATGCCCCACAGTATGTTTCAGACGTCCACCTAACTTAGCCAATCTTCTTCGCTCCAATTCTTGGCGAGAGGGTACATCGAATGACACTCCCCGTCCCACCACACAGAGATGCAACAAACCACGGTGCAAAACGTGCAACATGTTTCGCCCCCTATCCTCATTTCAGAGTCCTAACACAGAGACGCCGTTCGACATCAAAGCCTCCGGCTCTTGCGACTCCCACAACTTAGTTTATGTGTTACAATGTAAACTATGTCCCGGTTTTTATGTGGGCGAATGTATTACACCCCTTAATATTAGAATGAATAACCATCGGTGCACCTGTAAAGACCCATCTTCCACTTTCCCCGTCCCTACTCATGTGCGGAAGCATGGCTTGTCCTTTGACAAGTGCTTTGAGGTGGCAATATTGATCTCCCTTCCCCCGGACGCCCCGTTAATTGAAGTGCGCCAGAAGGAGCAGGCCATAATCTGGTTGCTAAAATCGTACGCCGCGCCCGGATTAAATAAAATACATTAATCGCACGCTCCCCGTTGTTTTCCATTTACCCCCTTCCCTTCCCTCTCCCCCCCCCCCACCCTCACTGCGACCCCTTCCGCTCTCTCCGGCCAAGACACGAGCTGGTAAAAATTTCCCCTTTTCAAGAACCGTTCGTCAACCGCTGGGAAAAACCCCTTCCCCTTCCCCCATCCCCACTCCCCTAACCTACCGCCCCTCCTACCCCTATCCTCACCAGCGCACACGACATTTGTTCCGTGATACGCCTTGAAGACGGACTAGTTCCGAAAGCTAGCTATGTAAGTGTGATCGTCTCTTTTTTTTGTGTGTCTATCTCCTCCATCCTATCCACATCGTGTGTATATATATATATATATATATATATATATATATATATATATATATATATATATATATATATATAAAACTGCACTTAGGATCACTTAAGTGACGAATATATAAAAGTTTGCCAGAGGAAGGCAGACGACAAACACAGAAAACAAAAAAATGATGAACACACAAAGTTTCTTGATATTTCGGTGCCACTAGCACCTTGGTCGCAAGAGCGAAGACTGCAGCTGCGAAGCAGTCTTCGCTCTTGCGACCAAGGTGCTAGTGGCACCGAAATATCAAGAAACTTTGTGTGTTCATCATTTTTTTGTTTTCTGTGTTTGTCGTCTGCCTTCCTCTGGCAAACTTTTATATATATATATATATAATTTTATGTGTTCCTATCCGCTTTCTTTCTACCCCTCTGTATAAATATTTATGTGAGTGTATATATATATATATATATACACACACACACGATGTTGATAGGATGGAGGAGATAGATACACAAAAAAAGAGACGTTCACACTTACATTGCTAGCTTTCGGAACTGGTCCGTCTTCGAGGCGTATCACGGCACAAATGTCGTGTGCGCTGGTTAGGATAGGGGTAGGACGGGTGGTAGGATAGGGGAGGGGGGAAGGGGTTTTTCCAGGCGGTTGAGGAACGGTTCTTGAAAAGGGAATACGCTAACCCTAGTAGGAACTTGGGTTAGCGAACCCCGAAACGCCTGTTCTATATCTTTCACCACTGTCTGTGTGGTTGAGTTATTCTTTAATTCCGCCTTCTCTGTGTGTCATTCTCTCTCTGTCGGTGGGTCAACAGCAGCCCTGGCGCCATCTATTGACCGCTCTCGTGGGTCATGCCTTGGGGAGTGTTTGTTCCTATAAACCCGCCGATTCCAGTAATTTTAGTAGACTGGTTAGCTTGGTTGTCTGAGCATTGGACGCGAAATCCAAAGGTCCGTGGTTCGATTCCCGGTCCAGTCGAAGTTTAGCTATAAAGTCTGCCGGCTACATGCAAGCAAAGAAAAGTATAATTCTCGAAAATGAAACACGCGCCCCATGAGGTATGGATACCTGACAGTTTTAGTACCAACATATATTCTATGTCATCCGGTTATTAACGACTTATCAAAATACTATAATCAATTTACCGAAACGAATGTGGAGCCACTGGAAGATCCTCATAACCTCATTTGACGGCATATAAGACGCTCTTCTACGTTAGATATTTCATTTCAGTACAGCATACTTAATAAGAGCTCACATGAAGAATTTAACCCTATAAATTCGATCCGAATCGAGATTTTTAATGTACTGATTTACATATTCAATTTTTCTCTTCCAATCTTCTACATGGACAGCATGTGTTTTTTATGAAAACTAGAATATCATGAAACTTGATTGGTTGAAATTGGTCATCAAAGCTACGGTAGAGGATAGGAAAAAGTTGAAGAAA
This sequence comes from Ceriagrion tenellum, assembly GCA_963169105.1. Classification (NCBI taxonomy): domain Eukaryota; kingdom Metazoa; phylum Arthropoda; class Insecta; order Odonata; family Coenagrionidae; genus Ceriagrion; species Ceriagrion tenellum. The sequence goes on along the minus strand of OY720639.1, from coordinate 55,086,019 downwards.
TTATACGCAGTACTTAGCAGCGCAAAAAATGGCATAAAGAAGACTAAATAACATGCACTTAGTGTACCTAACTCATAAATGTAAAGCTCTCGATAGCAATATCTCGAAGCCTAAACGGCTTTTTTTAACTTTTACACAATATCGATACACAAATCTAACCCTCTTATTAAACAAAGATTAAACAAAGGCAAAAATTTGAAATTAAAAAGAAACGGACATCCATCTTGTTAGACCGCACGTCCGTTGCCGGGTTTTGGGAAATTTGTGTTGTGATAAAAAATGTATCTTAGTTGAAGACTTCAATAAAAACATTCGAATCGATGATGATTTTTTCAAACAATTTTTAAATACAAAATGCTACTAACTAAGCAAAAGTTTGAATGAAACATAATTCCGAATTATAAAAGTTCAAATTATCCATGTTCCTTTGTATGCATTGTCTTAGCTGAAGGAAATCCATGAGAGAAATCTTTTTTTTTTACCCTAGCCCTGTGTACATGTTTATATTCAAAGTGTCAAAGCACTCATATAGGAATAAAATTTTCAGCTTGTCTCTTCAGTCCGCGGTTGGGAGAGAGGATTTTCCATTGAAAGGGACTCACTTCCGGCAGACCGGATACGCGTAAGAGGGTCTTTGGCCCTTCGCCTTCCTCGAAAGAGCTCGAAAGAGAAAGAGCTTAATCGAGCGATCGTGGCGCGTAACAAGGGATAGACGGACGGAAATGGACTCCAGGATTACGAAGGATATAGGAAAGCCAAGGACGAAGGGTGAATTCGATATATATTATTTCGATTCAATTCCTTCCTGTATCGAAAGGAAAATAGAAGATCGATTTTTTTAAAAGGTGTCTTCATACGCACAAATTGACTCCTATGAAGGTGGCGAGTGTAGCGATGTCTTGACGTGTATTGCTACATGCCGGGAATTGCTTCGCTAACAGGGTATTTCCGGCTTACCCGAAATAAATGGAGACAAAATTAGAAATTCAGAGAAGATATAGAGGATAAAAGTAACTTCTATAAGCTCATTCATTTAATGCTAAGACTGATTGACTGCAGCCCTCTATCCTTTAATATACATTCCTATTTCTCCTGCTCCATATAAATAGTTAAACTTACGAAAATATAATTAAACTTACGAAATTTCCTGTTTAGTTTATCAATGTAATTATCCCTTGGCCTTCTTCTCGAGACTTTTCTTTCAATTTTTCTTTCAATTATATCATTCAAAACCCATTTTCCCTAAGGATATATCAGAATTTCTGGTTCTTATTTTCTGTGCAGTGTTTTGCATGGTCCTTTACTCTTCTGGGTACGTCTTCTACGGTCTCGTCCACTTGTTCTTCAGTATCAATCTCCAGCGCCACGTCTTGAATACGTCTTATCTTTTCGGGTGTACTTATCCCACGCGCCCACGCTTCCGATTCACAGAGTGCCACGCTCCACACGAAATTTTTTACATACTTTATCCTTGTCCATATTCCTTGAACTTCGATTAGTAAAGCCATGTGAAATAAGAGAAGCGGGCGAGTTTGAATTCGATGCGATTTTTACATCAAATCGTAATTGGATGTCATTTCGTATCGAAAAAACATCGTACAATCGATGTCATTTTTTTATATTTCTCAAAGCATCTCGAAATAGGCGTGCAAAACCATGACGATTTACTGCGTAGCACTTAAGTCCGTCGCACACTGTCTTTCTTCGCTGGAACAATGTTTACCGGTGTACTTGTATGATTTTTTCGTCTCTTGAAGAGACGTGACTTATGTACCAAATTGTTCTTCTATTTGATTATTATGTACGTGTATATCGTATTCTTATTCAAAAGTGCATTAAAAACGCATTCAATTCGCTCATTTAAAAACTGCCTTCAAATGCATTAGTAATTCCGTATATGCATTGTATATTACGTGTTATCACTTGATATCGAATCACATTACACGGCATCGCTTGGGACCCCAGTATTGACTATGGCATGATGCATCAAGTGTCTGGCACGTATCAAATAGTAAGCTTTTGCGAATAGTGTCATATGGAGTCAAATTTTATCACCCACGAAATAATAGCAGACTAAGCATTTATGCCTGAATGCTTCATTCTTTTCTATCCATACGTTCAACTCCAATTACACAGTGTCCAATGGGTCGCACGTGTTTAATTTTAAGCCATACGAGAAGATAAGTATAGCTTGTTCATCTACAACCAGGTATTAGCAGCATCTCTACTTTTTCATTGTTATTTTGGGCTAAGTCAGTATAATACTGTGTAAATGTTTGCGCAGAGTATCTTAAAGAAGGAACGCTTAGCATCATAAAAAAATTTGGTGGGTTCCTAAACCCATAGCCTATATACCTATTTAAATTGAGTTCATTAGTTTAAAAATGATGCTTCTTTAGATATCGCATGTCAGTTATCTTTATTTTGGTGACTGTAATGTGGTGTACACCCGCCAATTGAACTTTGATACCCATCGATTTCAAGATAAGATGGAAGAAGAGACTTCTTGAGTCTCAATATCGCCCCCATAAAGACATAATTGTTATTTTCTCTAAAAAGACTGTATAACGATAAACGCACAAACAAAAGAGTCATCCTCACTTATATATGTATGTGACTTAAAAATGAAAAAAAAAAAATCAAAAGAAACGTTAACGGACGTGTTGAGTGAAGGGATTTTTTAATGGATTAATATCGTATCTCAATATTTAATGAATAGCGCAGTCGATGCAATACAGAAGCTAGGGTTTAAGAGGAGGAGAGAGATGTGTCGAAGAAGGGGATGTAGACAGTTCATCGGGAGGAGATTATTCCCTCTAAAAGGAATTCGTTCGTTTTATTCACGTCCCGTTTAATTATTCCGCTGAGGAAGGGATACCGTAGTTGGTTCATTTATCCTGCTCTGGAGTTCGGGTTATAGATTTTCTGCTCGCAAAGGTCAATTAATATAGAAAGATACTTTCCCGTTGATAAGGGCTGATAAAGGAGTCGAGATTGGCTGTTTCGGGGACGCCGTGCGTTTCATCGTGAATATGTTTGCATAGGTGGATAATTGTGAAAACATTTGTGTGGAGCGTAGTACTCTATAAGTCGGAAGCATGGACCATTGGAAAAGCAGACAGAATAGATTAGAAGCCTTCGAAACCTGGTGCTGGAGGAGTGTGCTGAAGATGAAATGGACGGACAAAATAAGAAATCATGAAGTTTACAGAAGAGCAGAAGAGGAAAGAACTATATGGAAAACTATGCAGAACAAAAAGAAGTCGACATACCCTAAGGCATAATGGGTTTTTTCAAGAGACAATTGAAGGAAAAATATAGGGAAAGTCCCTACAGAAAGACCCAGGAGTGTACATATACCTAATAAAGATGAAAGTACACACAATAAAAGGAAGAGCTACCGGGAGGTAAGACAATTAGCACACAATACGAAGGATTTAGGGCGGCAGTCAACCAATCTTGGCATTGAGCGAAAAATTATGAAGAGGTGGATAATAATGAGCGACCGTATTAAGTTTCTATAGCAAAATACATTGGTTATACAAAATTCTTAGTCAAAAGCAATTAAAGTAAAATTGCTCGACAATACAATTGTGATATTCAAATACATTTGGTTTTCGTAATCCTCAATCAATTTTTGAGACGATGGTAAGATTATTTCAAGAATAAAAATTTTAATGCAAACACCTCATTTAATATAGCCACTACACAAATTCTATACCCACTACTAAACATAGGATAAAAAATGTATTTACTGTTGATTTAATAATTTCCCATCCGAAAAAATTAGGAATCTCACGGCTCAAACGTTACTACGTCACGATTATTCAGATATAAAATCACCAAAGCGATTCCATTGAACAATAATTGCTGGGTCTTAAGCTTTACTGAAGATGTATCAGGCAATTGCTGACTGACTTGTGCACATCTGTTCACTTCCAAAACTCAATTAGACATTGATATCATATTATACATCATATCCTAAGGGTAAAAAACAATATTTTCCGCTCATATCCCGTTCCATGAATGAAGTAGACTTATTCTCGGAGTAAAAACACCACGTCTGCAGTTATGATGTACCGGCGGCGACAAATGAGAAACACTTTCTCTCCAAAACTTTCCAAAATTCTAATTCAAGGCAAGAAAATGTTGCCATAACGCATCGCAAGGCAAACATTGTGAGAAGAATGACGTACTCTCGTTATTCGCACGTAATTTGAGTGGGGTTTTGAATGGATTCTGCCGAGGGGGGACGCCGCGCCGACTGAAAATTGTCCTCGCAGTCCCCACCGACTCCTTTTGTCTTCCATTCAAATTACGAAGGCGTCTGCCTCGTTTTCTCCTTCAAACCGGCTTAATTTAATTCATTCTCCCATTGAAAGGAAAAGGGCCGCGTCTTGTCCCCCTCCAAAAACCACTCCCTTTCCTTTCTAGGTACCTTGGATTGGCCTCGGCTGCACAACAAGCTACTGTGTCTTTCGCAGGAGATTGAGAAAATTTTGTACGAGAAACGCGAATAGAACGGCAGAAAGAGAGTGAGTGAAAGTGAAAAAAATGGCGTGTGCAAATAAAGCGTTGGCTTATTTACTATGCAAAACCAACCTCGCATACACTCTAAGTGCCTCATTTGGACCCGGTTTTATGATGTCTGTATTTTAAAAACCCAGGTTTAGATTTAGTATATTACATCAGACTTTCGGTTGGTTGAAATGAGCAGCATATAGAGAGAAAAGGTATGAACTGTCATCCTTGGTTTTTTAAAACCAAGAAAATAATAGATGTGAATAACAAAAACCATAAAAAAAATAAATTACTACAAAGTTGAGTAATTTAAGTGAGACACCACCACCTACAAAATTCAATGAAATTGGTCTCATTAAATTAAACCATTTCATCTTTATAATAATATCAAAATTGAAGTAACTTACCGCAATACTTTTGGAGATTAAAAAAGTATGTCTCAATTTAAACACTTTCAGAGATTCTGGCATAAAAACATTATAAGTTTATCATGGCGTATGCTACGAATGTGCGATACAAGGAAGTGTAGATATTCAATATCAGGTCAAACAAACTAACTGAATGTTTCAAGTATTCTAAGCACAGCATTAGTTGATTTACACAGTCATTTATTCATAGCTCCTTTAGTATCCCCTGCATCAGGCCTTTCGGAGGTGAATAGTGCGGGTGTAGAAATGAAAACCCCAGCATTTCCATCTTCAGTGATGGTCTAAATTCTTTCTGGCCTCTCTTGTTCATCCCTCTTCCCCCCTCTCATCCCTTCCTTTACACCACAAATGACCTTTGTTCCCAAACAATTTTTTTCCAGGTGCACTAACCCTACTCCATAAATAAGGCAATGGTTGAGTTTAAAATGCTCAAAATTAAACAACTAACCAACGACTGAGCAATAAATTATATTGTATGCATTATGGAAGGTCATTAGGCATCACCCATAAATCCGAAGATTGGTTTATAGCAGCGGTCCACTCTCCTCTCCTTTAACTGCAGTATTCCTATGTAATTATTCACTTTTATTTCCTTCGTACTTATCTTCTAAAAATATATATCATTAAAAATTATGATAAAGTACACTTATAACAATTCGAATAGAACCTTAATACGCCAGACGGTTTAAATTTTCTTTTCCTGGCACTCAATTCCGACTTTCTGGCCCATAAATTAAGACAATTATGACAAAACAAACTATTTGGATGTTTTTATCACCATTGTTAAGATTATCTCTATAATTATAGCCGGTGTAGCTTGTTTATTAACCGTAATCGATGACACATGCCGAAGTATTCAAGGAAACTACGCCAAGCTTTAATCTATTCACGTATCTACCTCTACTTAATCCTCTCCTTTTTATGGATGGGGGTTTAAAAACTATTGCCACACGCCTTTTCGGTGGCTTTACAGAGCTGGGCGAGGGTAGAGATGAGAGCCCCTTCAGTGCACCCTTCAGTTACCGCCAAGAATCTTCTCACTTCCCTATTGTTCGTCCCACGCACCCTCTCTCATCCTCTTCATCCGCACACAACCTACCTTTCCCCTCCTATATCCCATTTCTTTTTTTGAAGAATGTCCTTTCCTCCCTTCCCCTCTCATCTTCCCCATCCACACTCCATCCCCTGACCTCTTGGCTCTGGTATCCACGCGAAATCCCTTTGTTCTCCTTACCCTCTCCCCGCCATCCTTCACCCTCCGTTCCGTAGCCTGACGCAGAAATCTGGGACGTGCCCCAGACTCCATTCCTATTCCTTGTCTCACGAGGAAATGGTGAAGGAGGGAGTGAGGTTTTGAAGAAGCATTGCGTTGAGCTCGGAATATAGAAAACAGGACTAATGGGATCACTGTGGTAGACAGAGAGGGCGCTTGCCATGATGGCCAACGCTAAAAGCTCTTACGAGGGCGTGACATGTCCGCCGTTTTTGTTAACCCCAATTTTCCTAAAATGATAACGGGCTGACGCGCTAATTTTGCAATTTTACCATGTATTTCTTCCAATAACCTGCTAGAAATTATCCTGGATTTCCTTATTTAAAGTAGCATGAGCGAATTATCATTTCGCCCAGACATCAATGAATTTGGCCTCAATTTAATGAAAAATATTCCACCCCTCCAAAAATACCAAAATATCAGCTCTTACCGCCCTACTTTCCGATATATTTGACGAAAAATACGAGCCATTTTACATTAAAAATGGTACGTGTGCACTCCGCAGAGACTAATTAAAGATACGGAATTTCGAACACTTATATCTCGTTCAAAAAACTGGCAGTGTGTACATGGTATGTTTTCTCAATCATTTTTGAAAATTAATCATATACTCACCAGAGTAATTTTTTCAAAAACGCCAAAAAATCTACCAATGTTAAGTGGTTTTAAACGTACCGCGCGAAAAATGAGCAAACTTAAAGACTGAAGTAGACATTTTCTTAAATTACTCCGAATTTCACTAATATAAAGGTAGGTATATTATTGCAACGTTAATATTGCGATATTCAATTAAAGCTTACTACAGCAGCTGAAATTATAAAGTATAATCTGAGTATGATGTCTATTATGATTAGGGAACCATCTCGCTCAAACTACCTTAATATGGTTTATCCATAAATATATTATTGATTTATTTCAATTGACAACAATCCGCATTTTCGGTGAGATCTACTGTAAAAAATCGAGCAGCATTCATAGCACTAAGTAACCAATGCATAGTTTTTGAGTTACTTGTCTTAAATTTCCAAAATATGGTGGGTATCTTTGCTTTACATCTGCTAATACATCCATTCCGTAGTGCGATACAAAGAAAAGTATGGAAAGAACTGAAATAACCAATTTGGTTGTTATATCGGTTTTCAGGATACAGATTGATGAAGTAATGAAGTAACTCCAGAGTGGCTGTATCGGAGATATAGCCGTGCGTTTCATCATGAATACATTTGCATAGGTGGATAATTGCGAAAAAAATTGTGTGGGCCGTGGTTCTCTATAGGTCGGAAGCATGGAAAAGTTTGAAAGCAGATCAGGATAGATTAGAATCCTTCGAAACCTAGTGCTGGAGGAAAATGCTGATGATAAAATGGACAGATAAAATAAGAAATGATGAAGTTCACAGCAAGTAGAACAGGAAAGAACCATATTAAACATTATACAGAAAAAAGAAGTTGACACACCCTGAGACACAATGGGTTTGTGAAGAACACCATTGAAGGAAAAAATAGGAAAAAGTTCCCAGAGGAAGACCCAGAAATGAATACATAGACCCCATAAAGAGGAACAGCTACCAGGAGTTAAGACAATTAGCATTAAATATGGAGGGATAGAGGGCGGCAGTCAACGAATCTTCAATATTTACCTCAATGAATGGGACTGTTTGAGATGGATGGCGTATTTATTTATGGACAGTGAGGATAAATTATTTATTTATGGATATTGGCTGAATTTATGCAAAGGACGGGATGAGGAAGAAATTATATGACTTGCGAATGACGGTAGGGAAGTTGTAGGTAGTATAGTGGGGATATCTAGGAATAATTGTTAGTCTGCGGAAGCGGAAATCGCACGTACAAAAGTACTCTCCTTACGACATTATTCATATGCAGTGGAATCTGGGTATGTAAGAATAACAGCCACTACTAGCTGCATGAGTAGGATGGACAGGTTAGGAACCAGTAAGTGATAAAAGAATATGCTTTAGATGCTCGCATATTTGACATACAGTGAAACCTGTATGACGTGGCTTCCACGAGACCCATGAGATAACGACCGCTGCAGGAAGGGAAAATTTACATTACTATAATGTATGGGAAATTCAATCCGTTCCTGAAAAAAATCGGCCGCTTACAGAGGAGACCTCTAAAGGGAGGAGGCCGCGGAGGCAGTTTTCACCGTACGCTGAAAGAGGACTCCCTGGTTTGGCCATGTTGAGAGAATAGGAGAGTCAAATTACGAAACAAATACATGATAGCAGGGTGAATACTGCGAGAGGAAAACGTATACCGCGAAAGTTATGGACGAATGGGGCAGGAGAGATTCTTAAGGGGAGGAGTCTTAGGAATAGGACAGCAAGTATAAAGAAAATGCATGAGTGTAAGCTAAGAGCAATTTGTTTGTAAAGATAGGGCATAATGGACAAAATTATGAAAAGGGAGTCAGTTTTCTTGTACTTATGAAAGAAATATATTCTTTGAATTTGCCTACCCCGAAAGGAAGTGGGGAAATGGGTATGCGTGAAAGTATGTAATTAGTAAAACTTAGTAATTTGCGCAAAGATTTGTCCTAGATTGACCAGTTTCATCGCCAAGATGGCATCATCGAGTGCACAAGCAAATGAATCAACCAAGTCACATTTAACCAAAATCACATTACATCGTACTCTGTTTAAAAACGACCAAATGAGTAAAGGTTTCATAAATCAGGCATTTTTCCGGAAGGATAAAACTCAAAAGTGGTCGAAAAGGAATATCTCACGGAGTGAAAAATGCAACAAACCTCGATAATGATTATCTTAAAATAGGAAGTGTAGTAACAGCATCAAAATGCCCACTGCCACGACGCATCGGGATATTAAGCAATATCGGCTCATAGGACTCTCACGACACTCCAACGCAACAATTACGTCAGCGTGGTTATTGGGGGTCATTGAGGAGGACTGAAATTTTTTTTTTGAGGAGAGGAACTGACGTGACGGAAAACGAATAGAAAGAGACGCTGAAGGATAAGAAATGTTTTTTTTAGGGAATCGTTATCGCGTGCCATTCTAAATGGTTTTAATATGTCCAAAACCCTTCCCATCCCCACTTGACCCTATTAAATCTTCCCAAGTTCGACTGGTGTCACTTCCAGGGTCAGGCCAGATTCGCCAGGATTAAGCGCGAGCTTCATCAATGGAGCCACGAGAGAAACGGTGTTGTTGTAATTACACTATCAAGGTTGAGTTGGTAGGTTGGTTGTTTTTAATGGGGTTATTTCACCATTAGATTTGAAGCTTCTTTAAACACTTTCTAAACTTAAGCCACAAACAATTTGTGATTTCAGTAAAATGTGTGGAATTAATGGAAATTTCAACACTTTATGAAATACATTATCGCCAAAATACCAGAGATTTTATCTTTCGAATTTGGTCGTATGAATTTGAGCGAAAGCAAGCCGCATAAACTTATACTTAACAAAATTCTCGTCAGAAATGTACGGTGATCGTTACCATATTCATGAATTCGGAGTAGAATTTTTATACTTAAGATAATTATTAGATTAAATTTCCAACAAAATGAAAACAGTTCCAAATTTCCATTCCATAAACTGTTTATTTACTCTAAAGCGTAACACACAGGAGCCAAATTTCATTGCTTAGAGCTTAAGATAGTTTGAGCAGGATAGTTCCCTAGTAATAATGGAGATCATATTCGAATCATAGGTTTAAATTTCAGAAGCTGAAGGAAGCATGAATTAAATATAGCGTTTTAAATTCTGCAATAACATAATTTTACATTACTTCAATTCTAAGTGATTAAATAAAAAATATCTTCATGAGCCTTTAACTTGACTCATTTATTTCGTGCAGTAAATTTAAAACTCCTTCACAACGAAGGGTTTTTTGGTGATTCTGAAAAAAATACTGAGATGACAAAATGATTTATTTTTTGAAATAGCTGAGGAAACATAAAAGTACACACTGCTAACTTTTTGACAAGATATTGGTGTTAGAACTTCCTCATTTTTAAAATAAGACCTCTCTGGTGTGCATACACGCATCATTTCTCTTCTATAAGGGCTGGTATCTTTCGTCAAAAATCTCGGAAAGTAGTTTGGCACGGTGCTGATGCGTATTTTAGTATTTACGCAATGGTTGTATATTTTTCATTTTAAACGAGACGAGAAACGAGACGAAACTCTTTGATTTCTAAGCGATATGACATTTCGCTCAAACTACCTTAAGGAACTGATTATCACTCACATTTTGGTATTACAGAAAATTGTCTGGCACGTAGTTGAAAAAAATGGAGGTTACAAGGGAGGCGTTCCTTAATTGTTATTACGCGCCTAATCTCATGGTGAAAAATCTCGTCATTTTGAAAGGAAGATGATGAAGTAACCTTACAACAGAATAACATAGACTAGAATAGAATAGTAAAATAAAGTCTCTTCAAAAATTATAACCGGCCAACCTAACAGTTATTGATATACCTCAAGGGGTTGCCTGGCAATGAAACAATGGTAGTAAAAAATAAGATACCAAGTATAAAAGGCAGGCTCATGAATTCATTTTTCATTCATAAAACAAATATGGAGTTCAAATGTAAGCTTTTTGAGTATCTTTCTACTACATTTTAACCTTCCATCAACTCATACTTTGTTCTTCATAAAGAATAAAATAGAGGATTGGAGTCAGAATTTATCAGAGGACCTTGAAATAACAGAATGGAGTCGAAAGTTTGGTCGGAATATTACATTATGATTAATATAAGAACAATAAAGGGAAATGTAACAATGAAGGAGATGGGTCTATTTCACTGTAAATATTTCCACCTACACTTCAAAATGAGCTTATCGCGAGATAATCTCAGTTAAAATGATAAATGTACGATAAATTCTTAGCCTTGAAGATAATTACACCTTTTTCGCAAGTACTTGACGAAAACGTTTGTTGATGCTGCTAGTTAAGAAATCCTCCTGAAGCAGGGAATGGTCAATTACATGGTTAATACAAATAATATGGTAAATAAGCTAAAAGATGAAGAGAATAGCGCCCCCACCATTGAGAAAATTTAATTTTTTTAGCTCGAAATTCATTCAACTAGCACTTGATAATCGCAATGTCCGCAGAGGGAGAAATGTTGAAAGTTATCATATGGGCTTTACTCACCAGAGAAAATCGACGCCACAGCAGCGATGATGAAGGAAAAGATCACACCGGGACCGGCAACGTTCTTTGCCACCATACCAGCGACGAGATACATGCCCGTGCCGACGCAGCTTCCAACACCCAGCGAAGTCAGGTCCAAAGTCGATAGGCACTTCTGCAGAGGGGAACAAAGGAAGGCTATGTAATCCCAAGCACATTTAATAATTATAGGCCAAAAATATAATCACTGGAATGAACCAATGACAAATAAAACTTGGAAATTCTACAATCGATAAGTAAAAGTGAACATAATACTTTGCAATTTGAGAAGTATATGAAATACGAAGAAAATTAGCACACTTCGTTAAAATCCACAACATACGAACATACGGAAAATGTTACAAAACTGACTGAGGGACTAGATTGGGAGCCACTAGAGACTCGGACGCTGCACGCTAGGCTTAGATAACTTGAAAAATTCACATCATCCAATGTTCCAAGAATAATTTCGACTCCATGCTATATCTCTAGAACTGATAGAAGCGATAAAATAAAAGAGACACGATCCCGAACTGTAAGGTACAATATCTTCTTCGCACCATTAGTGGTTATATTCATACACATCATGACTCAGCGGTTATATTCATACTCATCATTCAGTAATATGAGACACACTGCTAACATTGAATTTGCAATTCGCTTCTGTCCTCTCTCCCCTCCTTTTCTCTATTCCCTTTTATTCCATAGCTAGAGTCCTAACACTATGTACCAGACGCCTCTGTTGTGAATTGCAGGGTAGAGCAGTATGTAGACAAAGTCTTGAATTGAGGTTTTTGAAAAATGCTTCATTATGAATCGGTTAACATATGCATATCTTTTCTTTTGTAGTTTTTATAAGATGGACTGATGTAATTCTGGGTTGAAATGATATCTCCTACGCAGTATTTCTATGACAAACACGCCAGAATAGTATGTAAATTTATAATATTGTAATCCTACACAGGCAATACGTGGGTGGGTACGATAAATTTATCATATTAAACGATTTTAATGCTGAAATCAACGACTTCTTGAAAGTAGTTCGTACGAGATATTCATCAGGCCGCGTCAAATCTTAGAAAAAAAAACCTGTCAAAAGACTAAGTTCGAGTTCTGGACAGATTTACGGGCAAAGTCACAAAAAGCTTGGGACTAAATAGGGACTTCTCGGTTGCGGCGGGATAACACTCACCGATCCGCCGATTAGGATCTGCCAATCCTAAGGTTGGAATATCTACTAGCCGGCATTTCTCCATTTAATGCATAGTTCTGTGTCATTCAATATTAAAATATTTATTGAAGTGACCGTAATTGACAAAACCGGAGTGCAACAAAGAATTTTGTCGTACTGCAATGCGTTTTAATATTAAAAATATGTCACCTATGACAGCGAGACTCGGACCAAATTGATGATCACAGAAGAGAACGGCTGGAGGACAAGGGACAGCGTGATTTTCAGCGACGCTCGAAATATTAATCTGCTTTGTGCTTGCTATTTATTTTCTAATTTCACTAAAGAAAAATTACAAAACCATCAAGTATTGGTCCACCAGTATTCACAAATTAACCCAAAACAGTAACCTTACCGAATTATTTCTTCAGGGAAAAGAACGCCAACAACAGTGTCTTACAATCACTTAATACTGTGTATTACCATTGTACCAATATACTAAATATTAAATGTCCTAGCAAGCAAAAGATGCGAAGAAAAAAGAAGAAATTTCATTTAATGACGCCTCCTTAAATAAAATTTTCCTATAACTATGGCAAAGTATTTGACGAAAAATGAATTTCAAAAGTAGAAGTGTATCTGAATTAATAAGTTGTTACAGCTAAGTTTATGCTTGAATCCTAAGGTACATATCTAATCTGAGAACGGGATCTGAAAGCACCACTCCGGGCCACCATGAAGTGATTACTTCCTGGCAACTGATTTTGGTACCGAGTGAGAAATTAAAAATTTTAAAGACATTTTGCGATGAATTTTAACGGGAAATATACAGCCCAATGCAGCAGAACATCTTTATAACAAATAAGCCATCTAAGCTTAGTCATGAGAAGAGACGATTTATTCCTTTACGAGAACTTGAATATTTTATTTTTTTTAATTAAGAATTTTTAAAGGAGTCGGCGTCCTGTATTTTATCCTGTGTAAATCAATGAAGTATATTACCATTTCACTAATACACTGGATGTTCCACTATTATCCCTTCAATTGTATTGCTCTAAAACCAACCTAGAAGCTTTTACACGGAAAAAGTTTCATAAGTCAAGGCATCGAAAAGCGTTCGAAGAGCAGGTTTGAGGAGAATGAGGAACAGGGCCAAGGGTTTACGTAGTTAAGAAGTGTTTGAGGAGAGATGGCCGGGATAACGTCCTTTTCGTAAACGTACCTCGTACAGTTTCTGACTTTCCCGAAGCCTTGAAAGACGATGCATTCCCTCACAGACAATAAGCCAACCAATTAACGTTATCTTCCCTCCCCTCCCTTGCTTAACTAACATTTTGCCCTCGAAGAGACTATCTCAAGCATTTGGTGAAATTGTTCAGCGTTTAACATTTTGAACAATAATAAATACTTGGCTATATGTCCACACAATCATTTTAGCCACTGATGTGATTTTATTCCTATATTTGTACCCTATACACACACGGGGAGGAAGCTGGAATTCATAGAAAATATTTATAACTCCGCTGGATTATTTTGTTTTGACGATTTACCAATCAAGTCAAATTTTTTTTCATGACAAATTTCAACCCTAATGATATTCCACCCTTGCGAGTGACTTTGTACTGTATCATTTATAAATGTCTTTATTGTAAATTCGTCAATTTTTGTCGTTATATAAACGACAATGTTGGATTTATCCACCGCGACAGTGGCTTCGTAAGCACGACTATTGTCTCATGTGCCGCAATACCGACTTAATGCGTGAACATCTGGGTCGCATAAAACCCCCCTCGAAACCCGCCTTGAGGGAAGATGGTTGGTGGTATAACTGACTAACACACCTGACGGCAATTAAGAGATTCGGGTTTGTATCTCGGTCAAGTCAAATGCTTTTTTAATGGCGAATTTTAACCCTGGTATTTTGTATTGACACTGTGTTAAATATGCATACCTCCGATCACCTAAGGTTTGCCTATCCCCAAACTCCAAATGACTCAAGACGTGACCTAATCTTAATCCCCGTTTCTTTCAGTCTTCCCAGCGGCCCGGTATTCTTTCCATGCTCCAGCTACTCTAGTCAACACCCCTCCCTTGCCCCTTGACTTCCAATTTAGTAAAAACAGACCAGCTGCCCCACTTGAGAAAACGATTTGAATATGGTGCGTACATCTTGCCGTAACCACGGTCAGTCAAAATTCAGTCAATATGAATATAATCAAGTCTTTTTCATCGACCAAAACTTTGAATTTTCACCTTTGCAATAGCCTATTGCCTTCATTCATCATGCGCAGGTAATGTACTAGTAACTTGATATCCAGCACTACAGCTGTATACAGTTTTCGAAAGCCTTTTATTGTTGTTGTACCCCATATTTGGAATAGCTTGCGAAAAAAGTCTTAATAACTCTCAATCCTTGTATAAATTGGCAAGGAAATTAAATTCGGTTAAAAAAGATTAAAACTTTGTTAGTGATTAGTGTGTTTATTCTCACCTTGCTCTTGACGAGAACATAGCATTCAGCGTGCAGAATATTACTATTTCCCCCATGTAGTTATGCATCTGTGTTCATAAAATTAACTCTTCATCACAAGTGAATTAATTAGTTCTATAATTTTCGCTGACTAGTTTTACTGACCTCTGATCCCAAGGTAAGTTATGTACGTTCATAGTTGTGGTATCAACACGATAAAAATAAATATAAATAGTATTAATAAGCAGAAAATAATACCTTAACGGGCAGTCCCGCAGAAAAAGCGACTTAATCAGAAGAAGTTAAGCGGAAGATAAAGGAAAGAGGGATGCTTTCCTCGTCTGCGGAGCCTTTCAACGACCTTATAACCATTAGAATATCTGCCCATATTGATTCGGGTGAATGGCCTTTTAGGAAAAAGAGGAAGAAGAAAAAACCTGTTTGCCTTTTGCGAACAACGAAATCGCTCCACTCACTCTCACAGCCCCTTCCCATTTTTTTCATTCGGAAGAAAGCACTTTCTAAATCGAAGGGCTGGGAAGTGAAGAGAAAGAGAAGTGAAATAAAATATTGGGAAGAAGTGCTTCTCTCTCGTATTGACTTGCCCGGAAGAGATAAAAAGGAGAAAGATGTTGGGAGGGGAAAGGGAAGTGGACGGGGAGTTGGAAAGAAAGATCCCCATTGAGAGAAAATTCAAAGAAAGTAGAGGATGCAAACATAAAATAGCATATAGAGATGGCGAAACATGGCGGCTGTCGCATGCGCGATGCGCAATGTTAAGGAGAGGAAGAATCGAGTGGAAGGGGTTGGAAAAGGAGGGGAGTGGGGAGGATAGCACATGCTTAGCAACATTTGAGTTTAATTTGAGAGAGCGGAAAGTGTCACCAGCGTATTTCAAGGCTATATCTACGATTCGGATAAGCTGGATCAGATTGTTCCCAATTAATCGGAGGAGCCCATTTTGATTAAGCACCATAGAGAGCTAGAAAGTTGATGTGAATATTAGATTGAACCTAATGTGCGCAGAATGTCATAGAATTCATTTTATAGCGTGGAGAAAAGTTATGGACAGAAAGACGAAGAGTGAGAGTGATTATATCTTCACTTTTGAGAAAACCGAGCAATTGCAACGAAACCAGCGTGAGAGAGAAAAACCTGGATTTTGCCCATCAAAGATGTATAAAATTTAGTTTCATCATTAGTTTATACAATTATAAAATTCAAAGGTAGATTTTTCTACCAATTTAATCTTAAATATTGAAACTTCGTAACTACCATTAGAGCTATCAAAATCCGTGAACAAAATGGTAAGCATTTATCCGTTTGGCACATTGATACTCACTCAACCACCCAAAGCATATGCGAAATCATCAAGAAACAAATCATATTTTAGGAATTCAATACCTAAAAAGCTGTAAATATAAGCTCCTAAAGCCCATTAGGCACTATAACAAACAAGAAACCGTACAAAAATGCCAATGAAGAACCCAAATTTTGCCAATTTCATTGCTTTTGTTTTGAGTGGTCATTTTTAAAACCCGAATGGGTGTTTTCTAGGTGAGGTTTAACTTACAACAATCCCAAGATGAATGAAAAGGATTTAAATACTATGGATTGGGAATATGGCGGGTCTTATTCTAAGATGATCCATTGGAAGAGGGAGAATCCTCGAAGAAAACATACGACGGCGGAAAAACGAAATGGAAAGACATCCACTCCCCGTATTCTTGAAAAGCCAAGAGAAAGAGGGCTTGTAACCCAATCGGAAGCAGAGAAGTGATCTTGCCTTCTGGGAAATCGCTCCCCTCCACTCCTCTTTTAAACAAGTCACTTTGGACTCGCAAATTTCATCGGAATACTTGAAACCAGCTGCTGCTGAGTGCCATCTCTCGTCTTGTAAGCAAGCAAGCACTCCATTGCAATGTGCATAAATGGATTGATACAACCGATGAGTTTTCTTCGAAGATCTCGCTTCCATAGAGTTAGTCACGCCTAACCCACACATTCCCTTATTGATCGGATCGTATTCAAAAGAAAAAAAAACAAAACACTAGCTCTATCCCCTAAAAGATACATTACGGGTTTATTTGCGTTCTTCCTGA
Organism: Ceriagrion tenellum; assembly: GCA_963169105.1. NCBI lineage: Eukaryota > Metazoa > Arthropoda > Insecta > Odonata > Coenagrionidae > Ceriagrion > Ceriagrion tenellum. The sequence goes on along the minus strand of OY720639.1, from coordinate 55,068,887 downwards.
TATCAAGGAATGCTGGCGGGATATTTGGGAACGCTGGGCCCATTTGGACCATAAAGGTGGCTGGAGCGCATTTGTTAGTCGTTGAGAGCACATGTTAATAACTTTTATAGTAAGTTAAAAAAAATCTAGGCCCTAATTTTACTTAAATACATCCATTTTAACGTCGGAAATAACCGTATGTATAGTGTAACTGATGCAAGAATAGTATTTAAAAATTTTCGCCTCAATTTAAGCATTGCTATCACTTGGGTTTATGGCGTGGAATTCGTTTACGCGAAAGACGCATGTAAATTTCATGTTTTTTTATTCGGCACAATACCTTGATATTGATGCATGAGGACTTAATTCCTCGTATCCTAGTACGTGGAAGAGTGAATCTGTCACCCTGATAGGAGAAAAATCAGAGCAAGTGGATTCCTTCACCTTACTCGGAAGTACATTAACGCGGGAATGGAAGAAGTACAACAGATATCAAGAAAAGAATACCTCAGGATAAAAAAGCGTTCATGGCAAAAGAAAATCGCTGTACTCAACGAAGATAGGACTACATACCAGGAAACAGTATGTGAAAACATTTGTGTGGATCGTGGCGCTCTATGGATCGGAAGCGAGGACCATTGGAGAAGCTGACATGAAAAGACTAGAAGCTTTCAAAATCTGGTGCTGGTTGAGGATACTAAAGTTAAAACGGACGGACAAAATAAGAAATGATGACGTTTACAGAAGAGTAGAAGAGGAAAGATCCATACGGATCACTACGCAGAAAAAAGGTGACACATCCTTAGGCACAATGGGTTTGTGAATAACACAACTGAAGGAAAAATATAAAAGAGAGGATGAAAAGAAGTGGAGAGATACAAATCAAGGAAATATTTCGCATTTTAAGAGAGGAAATGACATATGTGGGAGAAGGTTGAAGGAGTTACGAGATAAGGATTAAGAGCATACTGCATTGTAGCCGGTAAAGTAAAGGGTTGATGAAGGAGACTATGCTGGGAAAGAAAGGAAGGATTAATAAAAGAATAGGCATTTAAAGCAAACGAAGGGCGTAAGAATAAACGAAGGTTCAACTGGGGCTTCATGAGGGACAAAAAGGATAAAAGGACGGAAAAGTGATGAAGTTCTAACAGATTGGGTAAGAAGTAGCACGGGCTAACAGCAATTAAAAAACAAGCCAAGCAACTGTTTAGTAATTATCCAAAATGGTCCATTGTGAATTAGGCGAAAACTTCTTCCATAAGAGAAAATTGCGACGGATGAAACGAGGGAAAAATTTGGCCTAACAGTACATAAATCAAAGTTTTAATGGACTCGAAATAGAAAGAAGAGAATGGACTAAATCAAGTCCAAATTACCTTAGAAAGCAGAGAGCCCTCAACCCCTAAAAATTTAATCCGACTTTTCCTTCTTTCAGCTGCAAAACTTGTCAGAGCTGTTTTTAGAAATTGGATAAAATTTGAGTTGGCACATATTGTTTTCGCAGAATGGGTCAGTAAAACTTTAATGTCGTAGAAAGGACCGGAAGGAAAGTCGAGGCCGAAAGACAATTAAAGGGGAAAGTGAAAATTGTACATCGTCTTAAAAAGTTTATTTAACAGCTGTTGCTCAGTGTAATCTCATATTAAGAGGTTTCAGAGGCCATTAAGGAAAATAACTATAATAAAACTTTTTTTAATCTATCCTATAAAAAACCGTTAAAGAAAAAAAATCATATTCTCCCTCAAGGTACAGTATTCCAGTCCAAACCAACAAAATAAGGCTTAAATATTCATCAACGAGTGAAAAATAAAACAATCGAATTTAAAGATTCAAACTCGTTGTGGCGGTATCCAGATGAACACAATTGTAAAGCTTGTTTTGCCGACATTTGCCGATAAAATGCAATAATTCATGAAAAAGGAATTTAGCATTTTCGAGATCACCCGCAAAATTTGCACCCTACATTTTTAAAGAGAGTTAAGTGCATCATGAATAAACTAAGCTCCTAAAATAGAAGCTATATTGCCTTAAAAACAATTAAATTGCTTCGAAAAAAAATGGTAATCAAAGAACAAGCTATTTAAGATTTTTAATGCCATTATTTCGTAACTCCAGCTATCATACAACGGCAAGATTTCATGTAACTACCCAAAACTTAAATAAAACTCATCAAATATATAAATAACTGCAACCGTTATCTAAACTAATATACAAAAATGGAGTGGTGGCAGTAGGTTCGTCACTCTTCTACTCGAAAACTAATGGACCGATTGACATGAAATTTTACATTATTCTAGCGTATACTCAAAACTTGAGCTATATACTATAAAAAAATGCCGTAGGGCCATAGTCCAAAAACGAGCCCCACTAAAGGATTGAAATCAGTGTAGAGGTTTCCTTTTTTGCTTCATGCAATTACATACAATCAAGATATAGGGTTGAAATTTCCACTATCAGACAGCAGAGAGGATAATTGTTTTTTTATTTATTTATCTTCACTCTCCCGAATACAACACAATGTGCCAATTTACGTCGGGTAGATAACAGTAACAACGGACTAGACACAAACACCCATGTCCTGGGCAGATAATATTCCACCCAGTCGGGACTCGAACCCGCGACCCTCGGATTAGCATACGAGGACTTTACCCCGCCGCCACCGGGACCGACAAAATATTAATTACTTATGTTTATTTTTATATATTTTTTCGCTTAAAAATACGTATTCAATTCCAAATTGTCAATATTCCACGATTTCAACAAAATAATAATTCCCTGGCAACCTGAGCAATGAAAGGAAAATTCCGCCAGGGCCTTTAATGGCTTAGATTATATTTAATGACCATTATTAGCAAACTTGAGTGAGATTTCAGCCTGGGTATTTTGTAACCCAACCCCTCCGTGTACTCTTAATGGATTTCGTATATTATTCTCCACATGCCATATATTCTTATAATTGGGGTCCATCGATATATGTTCCATATCGCTAAGTAGAATTAGAACTTTGCTAGACACCTTGACATGGTTATTTTTGACGGAAAAAGCTCAAAAATTACAAATACAATGCTTTGAATACCTCAAAATTATCATTATTTGCAATTGAAGTTTAGGGGAGAAACAAGTAGTAGACTCACACAGCATCCAGTAACTTAGAGAGCCAATAGTTAAGTTAAGCAACTATCAATAGGCAAATCAATCCACATAGGTTAAATAAAAAGGTTTGCAATATATTTTAATAGGTTTTACTGCGTCATGGTGTAGAGACATGATGATAGTTCACTAGGAAAGAGGAGGGACATCTAGAGGGATTTGAAATGCGGTAATAGCGAAGAATGGAAAGGGTCAAATGGAGTGATAAAGCGAGAAAAGATGAAGGGCTGAAAAGAATAAGAAGAAAGAAACATGAAAACTGTACGAAGGAGGAAAGCAAACTGGATTTCACACACCATGAGAAAGGACGGCTTTCTAATTAGCATTACAAATGCATTAGACCGGGTCTAAAGAACAGAGCTTAGTCTCGAAAACCGTTAAAGTTGGCTCTCCCCTACTACCACTGATTTAATTACACAATATCTTTCAAAGCATGAAATGGACTGCATGAAAGCCATGTAGATAGTCTACTTATAAACCTTGCCAGAGGATAATTTTGTGCATCTGCAAACAATGATACAACCCCATTGTATGACACTGGACTCCGGTTTTCTACAGTCTACCGAAGGGAATGCCCAAACGTATTTTTTCATTTAGTTATGTCAGTAAAAAAATGATGAATTAAAGTAAAAAAGACGACCTACAAGATTCTGTGTATCCTATAATCATAGGCTCGTGCTACACTAAAAGGAAGAGGACAGCTTGTAGTATCTTGCATGATCAAAATATATTTATTCATTGGTCGTTCAATCCAAAGATTAGTTGACTGCGGCTCTCAACCCTTCTCTATCCAATGCTAGTTCCCTTACCTCCTGGTCTCTCTTCCTATTTATTGGTCCATAAACTTATTCCTGGGTCTTTCTCTGGGGACTTCCCTTTTTTGCCTTCAATTGCGTTCTTCACAAACCGATTGTGTTTCAGGATGAGTCCCATCTATGTTCTTCTTTTTTTTCTAGTGTGTTCAATGTTTTTCCGTAAAATCACCGGGTTATTTATCATCAATTTGAATGGCATACCTCCTAAAGAAAAGTTGCCTCCAGGGGTACATTGGAAAAAAATATACCGTAGTGAAGGAGTTTTGAGGGTTTTTAAGCCTCTTGCATAAACCTGGGTCTTATTCAATTAAAATTTTACAGAGGAAAATTAATACATCAAGTAATCGTTTCGCATTTCCATATTAGCTATCCAAGCTCTAAAAACTCAGAAAAAAGTTAGATTCATACCACCTTCACCCCGCGTAGTGGGTTGAAGATAGTGCACCAAAGTTTTTCATTGAAAACTCTTAAACATTGGCTTATATTTAAACTTCACCCTATCATTTTTGTTCTCGGACACCTCCAGCAAATTCTGTGCACTTAGAAAACGATCTACCAACTAACTGTGGTAGTTGTATTTTGCATATCTGAGCGCTGGCTACCTCTCAAAACCATTGCAATCTTCATTGAACGTTTTGGTGGCAATCGTTTTGGCTGCCTCTTGCAGATATTCTGTAGTATAACTCTTTATTCCCCGGCCATGGGCGTAATTTGAGCATTTTGACGGGATACATATTACTTATATTGTTAATTTTCCCTTCAAAAATATGAATACATCTTCTCTTTTAAATGTCTATTTTTTCTGGACAATGTATTTTTCTCAACAACGCTGAACACAATTCGTATTGATATTTTGTTCTCATCGCATTCAGATATTTATGTTGCCATACACTATGTCTGCCCGATTTTCCTTAGGGAACTTTACGCCCAGACGTGTCATGAATCATGATCATACATAACGTCGAGACCATGAAATGTTCGTAAGGGGTATCATTTTTATTACACATGAGATTTTAACACCCAACGAGATAATTGCTAATCTGTGGAAGGGAACCCCAGCAAGAATCGTATGTATTCAGACAGTAAGTGTAACAAAAAAGACACGGGTTAACAGGATTAGCTCATTATTTTTTTAACATTATCACCGTAGTTCACCACTTTTATTAGCTTTCGTACGATATCGGAAATGAAAGCTGCGACGAGGTGTCTTTTGATCAACGGTCACATTGGCGCTCATAGTCCAATGTTCCAATATCACCTCCCTCAATTAGAAAACAAAAAAATGTTTTATCTTTGCGAAATTTGATAAGACTCTGAGGTATGATTCGTCAATGTCAATTTTTTTAATTGAGAGGTATCATGCGTAAAAATATTGGTATAATGACCGAAAATATTGAAGTGAAAAATAATTAAGTCCAGTTTTCGATAATAATTACCAATTTAAGGAGAGCGTGCAGTAGAACCTCGAAAAGATCGAGACCATTCAGTCACAATATCAACTAATGATGACTTTTACATCAACAAAATGGGGATTGATCAAAGATTTGAGGTCAAAATTTCACCGTTTTCGAAGCGCGATATTATTATTCGCTGTAAATGAAGACCCGGATGTGGCAAACGAGTGTAGCAGCTTCATTAGTAAAAGAAAAACACCATAAGGAAAACAACCATCCTAAAAAAGTTCTCAATGTTTTAATAATTACATAGATACTTAAGGCGTTGTTCTCCCGATTAAAACTCTTGAGCTGCTACATCCATAAATCAACCCCTTCCGTTCGCCACATTGAGCATCAACACCTGAGCCTCTTCTGAGTAACACTCCAAGCGTGGAAATTCGTATTAAAGAATTCATTTGACCCAATAAAAATTCGGATAATTTTGCAACTTGACTGAGGCTGATGTTCCATCATGTACCATGCGCATAATTGCGTATAGAATGCTCATCTGCATTCCGCTAAACAACAATTTTCTTTTGCACTCCTTTTCACTCCAACTATTATAGCTTCAAACCGTCAGTTAGATATTAAACAATAAGCCCTTAATGCTCCAAAATGAATGGTTTTCATAAAAATATATCCCTTTCAGGGCTATATTCAACCATTTACTTCTCGGCAAGGTTCTTACTTCTCAAGGTTCTCGACAATCCTCCAGAAAGACAGAGAGACAGACGAGAGCAAAAGAAATGAACTAATAATAAAAATGAAGAATAAGTCGGAACACTTTTATAAAATATGTAATTAAATTCAATAGAAAATTTTCGTAATGTATTCGTGTAATTTAAGAAAAGGTCTTCTTACTACCCTAGCAGATGAATAAAAACTATGTAGGAGTAAAAAAAAACAATTTATTACCAGGTAAATATATGGAACAACTAATGCGTTATTTCCGCTATGTAATCTATACGAAATTGAAATATATGCTGGCACGATACAAAGTTTGTTTAGAATAATAATAAGAGAAATATCTCAGGAATATTTTTCGGAATGAAAATAACTCTGATGTTCTAAATATCTAAAACAATCGAGCCCCGCAGGGAACTTGGGAAAGGCAGATAGTCAAATTTAGCAGACACGGCAGGCAGAAGTGGACGGATTGCTAGAAATCCCTTATCACGCCTTTCATTAAGCATAATCCGCAGCCTTTCTCATGCACCATCTCATGAAATAGCCACCCAACAGAAACATGAGTTACTTGGCAAATTGGTTACAGCACAAACCAGTTGCGGTGTTAAATTTAACAGCTACGGCTAGCCTGTTTTCTTTGTGCTTCGTGTTCAGAATGAGATTACAAAAGGTGATTCCGCACGCGATCACCGGTCTAGCAGAGAAGATTAACGTTCTACCCATTTTGAATCTTTCCTAAGCATATCACAACAGAGCTGATATTCAGGGTACATGCCTCGAATTAACTGCAAAGTTTAATTGTGTTCAAGCGATAAAACCTAGTTCGGATATGTCTGAGGTCCATTAGATCGAATAAATCACATGGGTATTACCAATTACTGAGGCCATAAAAACCACCTACAATTCCCAAAACATCAAAAGAAAATTAAAGCTATCTAGGTTTCATAGGATAATGATCGGTTCACTGACGGAACCGCCACAGACCATCAACAAAAAGTGGTGGATGAATAGAGTTGAAAATTGCATGGAATGTGTTCCAGGAAGTTAATTAACTAATATAACAATTTCTGTGACAAAGCGGTCAATTCTAATGCACACATTATCATCAAGCATTATTTGATTTTGCCATATAGTGTCCAACCGTGTTTGCATAGCACTTCATCGCCAGAAAGAATTACAAACAGGCACACCACATCAATTTTGACAACGCTAAAATCCTTTCCCGCTAAATCGGATATTGAAATCGCCGAGTAAAGAGGGCCACTGGAATAGTTAGGAGGGGAAAAACCTGAGTAGAGACAAAAGAAATACGGTCAGAAATTCCTGATCGACCGTAAGCCACCAGAACTAGAAAACAAAATTATAAAAACCTAGCGACAACAAAACTCGGCAGTCAGTTTTGCTTCAAAGAATATGAGGTTACTCGTTGAAACTTCAGTTGAGGAAAGCCTCAAGCGGCGCCACATTCGAGAAGACCACCAATGTAATCCTCCGTAAAAGCCAACGGTCTTTCATCAGTTTACCCCCATAAAGATTATCGATATTCTATATATGAATACATGTACTTCGAGCGTCACTGCCTGAAATACACCCGTCATATTTTTTAGCATCTATATACGATTTCTGATTAAATAATTCCAAGATAGATTGAATAACACGGCCACAAGTTGATGAGGTGTCCTGGGATAAGAGGCACTGTATCATTCAAAACCTTACAAGTAACCACGTGATTGCCATTAAATACATTATTTCTGAGCTTTGGCTGTTTTTCAAAACCTTTCTTTCACAATTGGCGATTTTATGATAATTTTGGTCGAAGAGAAACTTTCAGCAGATGCACGTGTTTTACAGTAAAAGTTTGCCAAAATGAGAACAAATATCGCACTTTACCACATATTTTGATTGAAAGCATTATGCTTTTCGACTTCAGGTTTCTGGGGCTGTCTTATACCTGATGATGACTGTGAGTCGAAATGCTTAGTACTTAAGAAAAAAATCTGTGGAAAAAAATCTGCGATTTTTGCTCTTATTGTGAAGAGAAACGTGTTTTTGTTTGATCCTGTTAAGGAAAAAAATAGTGAACAAAATTTTTCACTATGGTGGTTGGTCAATATTAAGCTCAATGCCCTAGGATGCCAACACATTTGGTGAAGCGTTGGCTGCGAGTGAAATACGTGGATAGCCATAATTGCAAAAATGTTTTTGCTATCTGTATTGTATATTGACCGAGAGAGATAAATTGGTAAATAAACACTTAGAACAGCGCCAGAGATGCGGTAGTTCGAGCAAGATTTTTCCCCGGCCATAAGGGAGACAAAATTCGAATTTTACCCTTTAATTTCAACAGGTTTAGGAAGCTTGATGTAAATATTGTAAAATTAATGATGTAATACTATACTTTTATAAGACTGAAATTCCCAGGAATTAAATAAAAATATCAAAGAAAAAAATGAGTCTTTAACTTTTTCACGCGGTATGTGTACTACGCCTTCATAAATTCATGTTTTTTTTTGTTATTCAGAAGAAAATACAGCTGTGACTAGGTGATTAATTTTTAAATAAGCTGAAAAAAACATGTAATCTACGCACTCAATAATTTTTTGAAGAGACCTAGGACTTCGATTTTCGTCATAATTTAAATAATGTCTCTCTAGAATGCATACACCTTCCATTCTTCAAGTATAATGGCTGGTATTTTTGGTAAATATCTCGGAAAGCAGTGCAACTCGGAGCTAATTATTTGAATTCATTAGAAGGGTGAGATATTTTTCTTTAAAATGAGACCAAACTAATTGGTTTCTAGGTGAAAAGACATCTTGCTGTAACTACCTTAAGTGAGAAATAAATGTAACATCAAGATATCTGTACTCCTTCCCTGAACCTATACTAACGACACGTAAACATCAGAATTTTATTTGGGAGGTAATTTGTAATATAAAAAAGCACAAATATTTTTTGCAATCTTTTTATAGTTATTTTCAGGTCTCATAGACATGCCAAGATGCAATGGCAGCTTTCCATTTATGGTGCTGAATTTTACAAATATTGGAAAACATCAGCTCACTGGAACAGGTGATTCGGGTCTCCCCGCAAGGTCTAAAAAACCCCCACCAGGTCTGCAAGCCCTCGCTAATACCCTAGTGGGAAGTAGTGGGAAAAGGAAATGGGAAGGGAAGGTTAGCGAACCACAACCCCTGCGAGGCCGACACCATGAGACGGATTGACGTCAAAAGGACGTGAATAGGCTACCGCCTCCCCGTAGTACTGGTATCTGTTGGGTTCCCCCAACAACGTAAGACGAGTCCCCGTCGGTCTCGCTTTTGCGAAAATATACCGCAATTCTTTTGGGTACCGCAGGAGCCCGCTGCCCTACAAATTCGGATTAGGTGTCCCCCGACTCCCTTTTACGGGTAGTCGCCGTGCGGTCTGCCGGAGTACTTCATCGAATCGGGGACCACCGGACCCGTGGATGGTCAATTAGGACCAATTCTGGTCAAAGCGTGGGTACATCCGTAATCTCAATACCTGACCTCATCTACCCTGAGCGCACTGGAACAATGATAAATGGAACTATGTAAACGAAGATAAATTTTCCGTAACCTGCCGGTGTAGGTCGTCTCCTCTAAGTACACACAACTCACTGCCGAATAATTTGTGTATAGTTATCAAAGTGAATCAAAATGAGTATTAAGATCGTTTGAGCGAAATATCATTTCAACTAGAAATCAATGCATTTGATCTCGTTCAAACGAAAAATATCTTGCTCTTCCAAAGATACAAAAATATCAGCCCCTTACCGAACTACTTTCCGAGATTGTGACGAATAATACCACCCCTTTTACATGTGAAAGGGCATCTATATGAACTACAGAGAGACCTTATTTAACAAGTGAACTACTATTGAAAACTTATTTAACAAGAGACTACTTTTGAAAATTAATCATATTGTCACCGTGGTAATTTTTTCAGAATCGCAAAAGATCTTCCATTGTGAAGGTGTTTTGAATGTACCGCGTGAAAAAATGAGTCAAATCAATGCCTAATGAGGATATTTTTATTTGATTACCTAGAGTTTTAGTCATATACAAGTATATTATTACACTATTAAAATTTTAGTATTTTAACCAAGCTTCTTATAGCTGATAAAATTAAAACGTATTCATCGAAAATGGTCTCCATTATGAATAGGGAACTATCTCGCTCAAACTAACTTACTCTAGTCAGCTTTTGACCTACTGGAAATTAAAACCTGAATAATTATCTAAAACAAGTAAGACGCTTCATTAAAAATGAAAGGAATAGCTGAAATCTCAAACGCGCTTAATGAAGCTCTTCTATTGTGTAGCACGCATAAACTCGGCGAATTATGAGATTCGCAGGGATTGGAAAGAATGGAAAGCACGCGTGCTGATGTGTTACTAGGTGAGCAGCGCACCTAAGCGAATGGAAAGCTCCAAGGCCATTCAGGATCGTCTTTCAATCCCTCTTTCCCATTTAAGAGAAATATCTACTACAAATGCCCTACTATTACAGGGAGCCTCAATTAACAAAGGAATAACGAGGGGCAAATCATCTCGTTCCAGCTGCTCCCCCTCTCTCTCTCGTTCTCGTTACAGCGCCGACTCCGCCCTCTGTGTGACCTATCGCCGATCCACGGAAGGCGCCCGTCATTTGTTTTAACGGGCACATCACGTGTTCACGATGGCGCTATCATTTTTTGCACCTGTTTTTGATAACGAGGCGGCGGGACAGGCTCTTTCACTCGCTACATTTCTTCGTCCCTTTTTTTCCCTCCAGAGCTGAGAAAATCAACTTCGTCTCCTTTTTTGACGTTGAGGAGGCTTCACTCCCACTGTAATAGTCGACTCATACAATATACTCAATTTCAATTTATCATTTGTATGTCTTTAAAAACTACCACTTTCGCTGATGACGGCTAAGCTAGGCTATCATAAATTGCAAGACAAAAATAAGCCGATGCATAATTCTACCAATATGTTTTTGATGGCACATTTTTGCGCCCTATGAGACGACTGCAGCATATTTCAAATGAACTAAGATACCTTTTCATTAGTTTTTGTGGTTATTTTCTCGTATAGCTATAAAACACATGGACTAGTTCCTTCATTACCACTCCATTTCCTGAGGAAACTCGCTTCTTTATAACAGTATACCGAGCAAATGACATACACACTCATAGAAAGGTGATCCATGGCTACACCGGTGTCCACTGCTTCGGAAGCTTTCGGGTGAGAACCCTTCTTCAGCGGGAGAGAATCACAACTCTTTTGTGTTGTTTTGAGTTGTGATTCTCTCTCGCTAAAGAAGGGTTCTCACCCGAAAGCTTCCGAAGCAGTGGACACCGTTGTCGCCATGGATCGCCTATCTGTGAGTGTCCCTTCCCTCTCCCCCCCCCCACCCTCACTGCGACCCCTTCCGCTCTCTCCGGCCAAGGCACGAGCTGGTAAAAATTTCCCCTTTTCAAGAACCGTTCGTCAACCGCTGGGAAAAATCCCCATCCCCACTCCCCTAACCTACCGCCCCTCCTACCCCTATCCTCACCAGCGCACACGACATTTGTTCCGTGATACGCCTTGAAGACGGACTAGTTCCGAAAGCTAGCTATGTAAGTGTGATCGTCTCTTTTTTTGTGTGTCTATCTCCTCCATCCTATCCACATCGTGTATATATATATATAATATATATATATATATATATATATATATATATATATATATATATATATATATATATATATATATATATATATATATAATATAAATCTTCGTCACAGGGTGACACTAAACATAAAACATAAAGAAGCAAACTCACGAGTTTAAATTTTCGGTGGGTCGCCCGCACCTTCGTCAGTGATAGAAGCTATCTATCACTGACGAAGGTGCGGGCGACCCACCGAAAATTTAAACTCGTGAGTTTGCTTCTTTATGTTTTATGTTTAGTGTCACCCTGTGACGAAGATTTATATTGTTTGCCACGTTCGTGGAATCTTCGCAAGAACTTTATATATATATATATATATATATATATATATATATATATATATTAAAAAATAATATTAATATTCATGCTCCACAATTAGTGCATTCAAAATCAGGTTATTAGAAGTTAGCTTCTTGAAAAAAGTAATTTGATAAGATAAAATACAGTTTTTAATGCCCATTGAGAAGGATTGCTTTTAGGATTCAGTAGCCAGAATATAATTCAAATGGCAATGAAGTGGTACACGAAACGTAGACTTCTTATGCTCGGCCAATTGGAAATCACTGCCAACGTTAACCAGAAACTACAAAACGGAGCCTAAGGCTTATTTCTAGTGTCTTGAATAACATATTCTCATACAATCAAAACTTTCCTCTTCGCTTGCTAATTTCTGCTAAAATTTGTAATACATAAGTGATACCGGGGATAAATCCGAATTCATTGATGTGTTTCTATTCTAGTATAAGGTGTGTTTAGAGAAAGTATACTAAATAAGCATACCATATAGCTGCAACTTTTGCCAAGCAGCTGCTTCGTTTGGAGGTTCATATATCAACATTATCCATTGGATGTCATGGTAACATCATTTTTGGTCCATCTGGCATAGAAATCTTGGCTGTTTTAAATTGAGAGACAAATTTTTTTGAGAGAGAAATAAATTGCCGGCCCCGGTGGCGGCGGGGTAAAGTCCTCACCTGCTAATTCGAGGGTCGCGGGTTCGAGTCCCGCCTGGGTGGGTTTTTCACCACCCAGGGCATGGATGTGAGTCAAGTTCTGTCGGTCCGGTCCCTGGAAAACCTGATGACAGGCTCAGCAGCCTATCGGGATTACGGGGACATACGGGCCAACAGAATCGTCCGGCAAGCAGAAAAAATAATAAAAAAATAAGCTGATACATAATTCTACCAATTTGTTATTGATGACACATTATCGCGCTCTATTAGACGACTGCAACAAATTTCAAATTAACTAAGATACTTTGTCATTTGACTATATTGAATAAGTGTATATAAATGAGGAGTACTTTAATGGACCTTTTCTTAGCGTCGATGTGTTCGTTGGAACTCCTTTCGCGCTAGAAGCGGCGATGCTGTGAGGAACGTTGTCACGGCACTCTCGCATGTAGATGAAGGGTTCTCTTGTGATGAGGCTCTGCACTCTATGTGAGACTGAGTGTCCTTTGAGGTAACCTGAAGAGAGCGTAGATGTGTCTCAAGAGGAGCCTCGCTCCCCATCATTTAATTCCTCGCATTACCACGCATTACGACTTCTTCCTGAGGAGCTACCTTAAAGTCTTTTTAATGACTCCTGCAGTCGTTGAAACCTTAAACCAGTCTAAAATTTTTACTCTTCCGCCCTTGAATTTCTCATCTGTTGGCTCAGGCTGGTCCGAGTTCTTGGACTTAATTTTACCACGCTGACTTTGATGTTCCGCATAGTTCTTTGACACTATCTCGCCAACATGACCCTTAAATTGCTTCTCCACGCGACAGGAACAGCCAAATAGCCTCATTACTCGTTAAAAAATCTTAGATTTTCCCGGCAAATCTGCTGGATAAATGTTTCTCGGGTATTCCACCATGTAAGCAGGTCCAAGTCACCCAAAGTTTCAGACTTGCTCTGCATCTTCAGGGGTTCTTTCCGAAGCGTCGGGGACCTGCTTACCCGGTGAAAACTCCGAGAATCATTTATCCAGCCTCATTACTCGTCTTCTGCGCCAACATCTTAATACTTCCCACTCGTCTGTCAATAAGATGCCCATATATTTATCTAACTTATGGCCGGCTTCAGAAACGCATCCAAATGAGTTACGAAATATATAATTAAAAGCACTTGTTTAATAATCCTTACAGAAACATTCGATACATTAATTGTTTACACAAATGATCTCCTAACGATTTGGAACGAAGCCCAATATTTTTTCCTCACAATCTTGATTAATAAGTAATCATATGACCATTTACAAATTTTCTAACTCTTAGTTACTATAAACGTGGTGGATTTGTAATTTTATTCATAAAGTAAGAATCGCATGTTCGTTGTTAGTGGTTCAAGAGCAGACCAAACATCGAAGCAATAAGGAGGTGTCAGGGTTTAAGTTACGAAGGCGATATTTTTCTGTAATCCGAATATAGTCATACAGCCTTTATAGTCCGTTAAATAGTATTGATGATCTTTCTAAATGTCATTTAAAAATTCTAATAAGGAAGATCTTTTCAGAAAGGAAAAGGAAAAAAGGAAACGAAATTTGGGCAAGATTTCCGAAAAAATATTGCTCGCCATAAAGAAATTGAATTTCTTCCTTGGCATCGTCCGTCTTCAACTTTAAGATGAGTTTTCCAATGCAATGAAAATAGCAGTACGTAGAAACAGTTTCTGATCTAAAAAATGGTTGATGTAATGATTTGAGAAAAATGTCTTTCTAAGAAGGGCATGAAACGTAAGAAAATAATATTATTCTTAGTCAACAATTCAATCCGATTCAATATACGTGCAAATATGTTCCTTGCCAAAATAATCGACCACTCTTGAGGTATTTTAGAAATTTTCCTCTTTTCATTAAATCACGCCCTCTCTTCACACAGAACCCGTTCATTTCGATTTCATCCCTAAAAACGCCGGCCTGCCAATTGCTTCCTTCCCTTCTCCATTGGAAGCGGGAGAGAGGCAGGGAATGAAAAAGAGAGAACGGGTGGATCACTTCTCTCTCCTCCTCCTCTCCTCTCCTTCTCTCTCCTCCTCCCGCCTCAACCTCTTAATGGCTCCCTCAGTCCCGAGAATCTGCATTCCCGTATTCTTCCATCTCGAACCCTCTCACCAGCATTCCCATTATCCTTTCCCTCCTTTCCTCCGTTAATGCTATCTCACCCCTCTTTCGACTTCCTAAAAGTCTGTTTAAGGAAGATGTCAGTTGGCAAAAAATTGCAACGAATTACGAGTCCTCATGAAGACAAAAATCTCATCCGTCTAATGATACCAAAATATCATAGCTATACTTCATAGTTTGTAATAATATAAATAAACTTCTGCTCCCGGATAAAGTTTATGGCAGTTTATCCTACGAATAACTGCTAATGCACATAATTATTAGTCAGTAATAGTAAATAAACTGGTCGTTCGTCTAAAAAACAACTCTTTTATCAAGTAATTAAGTCTCCAAGCGGTTCATTTCGCAATACCCATCATGGATACTTATGGAACTCATAACTCCATGCCATAAGTTATGGAACTAATAAATTTGGCAAATATTTCTGCAGCACTTATTGAATGGTTGCCGTGGCTTATGGGTCCCATAGCTTTATAGAATACTTTTTTATCATTTCTGTAACTGACCAAAAGAGCTGATATATAGAGGAAAGAGTAGCGAGGACTAGAGGATTGGTAAATGCTGAATGAATCAGAGAGCTGATTACAGGATTGAAAGATTATGGCATAGAGATGAAAAGAGAGGATAAAATGGAGTGTAAAGAGTCAAATCAAGGAAATACTTAGCATTTTAAGAGAGAAAATGGAAATCACCCGCTGTGTAACTTTATGGTTGCCTATGGTTCATATAATAAAAAGAAAAGTTTGTTTAGCCCATACAACGAATGACTTTAAACGAATTCATTATCGAGGCTTGATCATGGCTTCATAATTATGAACCTAACACGGCAGGTTAAGTGAAAACATTAATTGAGGACTATAAGAATTTACTTCATTTCACATAAATCTAGAGACGCTTGATTATATGATATATTCATTTATTACTGGAATTCTCAGTCATAAATTATAAGCTATAAGGTTAATTCAAATTAATAAATACCTATTTGTTTGGTGCTTCATCACAAATTTCTATATTTTACAAAAGCTAAAATTAACAACACACATTTCCAACACGATTAAAGTTTAATTTTCACAAAGAACCAGAACTTCCCATCTAGCTCCTTTCCTCCACAGACCTTGGGCTCCTTAAAGGGTTGCCTTCCATGTTTCCTTCACAACCCGCCATGGTTAAAATAAAATCTCGCTCGAAGTTCCTCAATTTCCCATCAGACTACCTGAGAACCCCATGGATCAAATTAGGCTTAACTATTTGTATTTAGTTAACTATAGAGGATTTCAATCATAAAACAAAAGTTTTGAAGTGATTTAAATTTATGCATAGTACCAGGTGACCGAGCATTGCTTGACAACAAAGAGTTCATTAAAAATTGAAACAATAAAACATTCATAATTTGATTTCAGAAGGGCTTCCCAAACGCTCGCCTCATTAATAACATATTTATAGGCCAATAATACACATAAAATACGTTATTATATAGTAAGCATATAATAAAATATATTTACAGTGAAAGAAGTAAGAAGAAAGAAGTGAAATAGTGCTGCTTCTAACAATATAAATCGACATTCTCAATCTGACGGAGTTTGAGATTGCCTGGTTTTGTTGTAACTCCAGTTATTTCTGAGGATGTTAAGGAAATTCTTTTAACAGGAGTACAACTTTCAATCGATACATCGCTCAGTGTGTTATCTAATCTGTGCTATTGACGCAGGGTGTTACTACATGTATGGTGTCACATCAACTTTTAGTCTCCTTCGTTTGATTCGTTGCCCCCTGGATTACCTATAAGAGCCATGTTTGAAATTTGACTTTTGAAAGTAGTTTTATAAATATAAATCCAAATTTTCCAAATATAAGAACCTTATTTTCTCGTCCAAATCAAATGCATCCGATCATTTCATCATAATCATTAAGGTCACTTTACACGGTACATTTTATTGTACAAACGAAAGTATGAACTCGTGGATGAGGAAATTTGTACCGTGTAAAGCGGCAAATTGAATGATTGCTTGAATGACAACGGGAAATAGAAGCTGCTCTAATTCCGTTAATTTTCTGGTATATTCTATGATACATTTGTTTGTACAGTAAAATTTACCGAGTAAAGCGGCCGAGTTAAAGCTGTTTTCGAGAAGAAATTCTAACACACACAGATATAGCTCGTTATTCAGCACGTACGATCGTATATTTACTCCAAGCTTCTTCACAAATTTATTTTCTTTACAAGAACTAAACTTATAAGGCAAAAGTCAAATACAGTTTCCAACAAATGTAAAGTATAATCTCTCCCAAACTGCCTCTGAATCCCCCCATCCAGCTCCTGTCCCCTACAGATCTCGGATTTCTAAAAAAATAGCCTTCCACGTTTCCCTTCCAACCCGTCAGGTCTTTGAGAAATTTCCCCACACAACCCCTTGCCTTCGCTCAAAACCCCTTCCTCCACCCCTCAATTCTTCTCCTTGAGCCCCGGTTACATTCTCCTCTCACAACCCCTATTAAAGCTCTCCGCTCCTCCCATGCTCTTCCTCTCTCCCGCGACCAAAGAAAAAGAACTCTTTTTAGTCCCCGGCCGTCGAAGGTTTGAGACGGCAGAACGCTTCCGCGACTTCGCCTCGGAAGGAGGAGGCCCTTTTTAAAGAGGTCGCTTTATCGCCCGTGCCTCTCCTCCCCCGGCTGATGTGGTGCTTCTCCTTCCGCCGCGACAAATTTTGTGTCCTCCCACCCCCACGATATTAGGGCGTTGAACCTCCCTTTCCTTATTTTTTCACCGACCCAATCCCTCCCACCCCCGCGTCTTAATCTGCAATTATCCAGCCTTTTCGCCCTCAACCCTCTCCAAAGTCTCTCCGCCTTTATCCATTGTAATGAGTCTTTGTCGGTGTTGTTGATGCAAACCGCATTCATTCCACGGTGGAAGCCCATCGTCAATTGCTTTCATAAAAAAATGTACATACATTCCTATGCAAGCACAGCAATCACGCCATTCTCTCCCGGGGTAAGCACAGTCAAAGACTGAGCCAAGCCTGGAAATCAGTTATCCGTACAAACTTAAGCCTGTGAGAGAAAATTTCAGTAGAAAGAAGTTAACTTGTGATGCTTTAGAAAATCTAACTTTGTCTTCCACAATTTTAATATCATGAGTACAACTCATTTTGGAAGTTACGCCGTCATCAGGTGCACTGGTGATGACGTAACTTCCGAATACTTCAACTTTTGAATTTAAATAGAGCGCTTCTAATAACATAAAATCTAAAGACATTCCTATGCCTTTAGTTTCTCCTAAAAATGTCGCGCTTTAATCTGATTCCTACTTTAGAAAACATTACTGCTGATGGCGGAAGGTTTTACTTCCAGATCGGATAACACTTTTTCCGCAGATAATTTCCCTTGTGCAAAAGTCTCTCCCTACAATTGCAAATCATTGATATCCTGACCTAATAAGGCAGTAGATAGTACGTGAAAATCGATGCCCTGACATTTAGGTGGTTGGAGCAATTTTGGTTTATGTATAGATTGGCAATAAACCCTGCATACTTGTATTTATTAATGACGTATAGATAAAAGTGAAAAAAATTACATGACACCGATTAGCTTTCATAGCAATTTTATGCTATTTTGACTTTCAGCCTAATGGCACTTCTCATACACATTTCGAAATAATTCTATCACAAACGTAGAGATTTCTCCGAAACGCGAAAACATATGTGGCATGTTACTATAATGGTTTCTAATTAATATCAAGGTATAATGCCGAATAAAAAACACCATATACATAAAATGTTCACTTAAATTTCGAATTTCACGCCGTAAACCCAAGTCATAAGAATGCTCAAATTGAGACAAAAATTCAAAAATATAATTAATGTAGCACCTATATTTGATCACATAAAGTTATTTGAAATGCATAAATAGATGTACTTAAGTGAAGTGTGGTCTAAGAAATTTTTTCAACAAACTAGAAAAGTTATTAAAATTTTATAATTAATAAAAAATTTACATATATTGCACTCAATGAATCACAATCCATGCTCCAACCATCTTTATTTCCTCAAAAACAATGGCGTGGAAATCGCTGAAACATGAGGAACTTAGAAAAGACATGGAGGCAACATTTCCCTCATAATTTGAAGCCTGTTCCACCGCTACACAGTCGGAACAGTTTAGATCTCGATCTTAACGAGCCACTACCTTCCACAAGTCATTTGTCGTGGCCGATGAACAAATCTCGGATTTTATTCCAACATTTTCGAGAAAATATTTTTCGCAGGCAATATTTACATACAGAGTGAATGACATTTTATTTGATGAATGTTTTATTGTATAGGGAAGCCTGCTTAAATATTTAATTTTCATTTCTATGTTATATTCTAAATCAGATTACTCATTACATGACAAATACATGTTATTTTATTTCAAATGGTCACAAATCCGTCGTTCAATAGTACTGTAAATTATTATTCATATCTTATGCTTTGAATTTACCTTTTCATTTGCTTCACATGAGCTGTATCGCTTGGCTGAGAAAGAATTTTCATGTCCCGTTAATGTTTTGATTTAAATGTTATCGCTCTTAAATTTTTGCAGTTCATCCTGCTCTTCATCTACATCATTATGTTTGCTCAAGGGGACTTGTCTCAAAGTTTAATTAACTTTTATTCTTTCATATTTTTATCAGTTATTCTCTCAGATGCTTCACCCGTCTTTCATCTTTAATTCTCGTCGGCCCAGAGGACGACTCATTTGGGAACAGCGAATTTCAGGAGATGCCTTTCCATTCCACTGAGACAGAGAAGATCGCATTCCCTCTAGCATACCACCCAGCCCAGCCCCTCCCCCCATCGTTCCCTTATCAACCGCCAGGGACCCTCGCTATCGACGTGATTCGAATGAAAATTTCGCCCAAGGACCCGATCTCCATCGGTTAATCTTTGACTCCGATAGTACATGGATTCCGCTCGAGACACGACGGAATGGTTGAATGAGATCTGGGAAATTCTCACTCAATTATAAGGACAAACATTTTTCGAAATACCCGCATTTGCTAATTAATTCATCGAGCCAGTGTCGATTTAGTTTAGATTACGGATATACTTTGGTAGGTAAGTTAGTTGTCAGGAGGGGTTGTCATAATGACTATATAAGAACCGTCAACTCGGGTTCACTTACGTAAATGCTCAAGTTTTACATGGGCCTGGATTTTTAATACATATTGTTGTGTCCCTGAGGCCGTCCCGACGGCACAGCGCACGATAAGGCAAAAGGTCACTTTATATTTTTTATGTTCTGAGGCGATGTCATACCCCTACCCAGTCTTATGGCTCGGTACACCCCTTTGGACGCCGAGGACGACGCCATGTCTCAGCTCTCGTTGCAACACGACAGTCTGATTGAAACCGCACCCAATGTAAAAACGAGCCTAATTATTTCTAATAAATGAAGTATCTAAGAGAACGGAGTATTTATTGAACTTTCCTGATCCTTGCGCGACGTGTAAGATCCTTATGAGTTATATACCCCCTTAGTACCCCTGTTTAAATACCACAATATTAATTTGTTAGGCTAGATTTGGAGAAACCTCATAGAGAAGGAAAATCAAACGACATGGTAGGATTCCACGAATATCTCGACAGGATTTTACGGAATCTTAACAAGATGTTCAATCTACTGACCTTAAAAAATTCTGAAGCATCAAACTTCTTATATGTTTAACATGGAGAATCAACATAAACGGTGAACTTGAGGCAGCTATGCCTTGAGTCACTGACAATCTGTTAGTTTTCAGGAACAGAGTTATTCTCATCATTGCATTTTACGCATGTAAATTACAAAAACGTTAATAAATTTACAATAGCACTAGAATGTTTTCTGGACTACAAAAAGAGAGAAATCATACGTACAACGCTATTACCTAAAAACTACTTCACGGTCAAAGATTAATTATAATAACCAAAATACACTCGCATTTCATACCACTCTCTCACCTGGAGCATAGAAAATTGAAAAAATGTTAATGCATTGTTTTCATTTGACCTAATTCCTATCGTCTCCTTAGTTTTTCCATTCAATTCCTGGACTATGTAGACCTCCGCTGCAGAAGCGCGGTGAATATAATTTTCAAGTAACATGAAACGATCTCTCAATCACGTTCAGCAATCATTTTTCTTCCTACTCAATTCAGAAGAATGTCCTTAATTACGAATGATGGTCTCTTAAAGAGCAAGGGAATTAAGAACTTTGCTACGAAACTTTAACGCACTTTATTGTAAGCCAGAAAGACGAAGTGGCCGCGTTGATTATTTAATGACTCCCCATATATTTGCCAGGCGCAGCTCGGATACATTACTGCTGATGGCGGAAGGTTTTATTTCCAGATCGGGTAGCTCTTTTTTGCGCAGATAATGTCCGCAAATGTATTTGCAGAAGGAAAACTTTTAATAGCTTTCTCATATGAAAACTTTTGAACATTTTATTGCCGTCCATTTGGGAACAAGGGGAGGTCAAGCTTGTGATATTAGCATCGTAACGCATTAGTCACTAACGTTGTGCTGGACTAGCAACTCTTTTGCAAGCAAGAAACTTTGGAAAGCAACTCTCCCCATAAAGAGGAGTATGAAAGGGCGTACGGTAACAACACAGAACCAGAATACACTTTAAATCCATCCCTCCATCATTCCTTCTCTCTCCACCATTTTTCTTCCTGTCTTCGTTCTTTTCGTCTGTTTTACCTTTCCACATTCCGCCGCTTCCCCTGACGAGCGGGATTTCCTCGTTAGAGATCCCTGGGTCCCGGAGAAGGAATCCAAGCGGAGGGAAATTTTGCCGGAAGCCCCTCCCCCGCATTAGCGGTGAAATCTCCGACGCCATTTTGCGAGAGATGCCAATGAATATTAATCAAGAATACAAAGATTTATCAAGCGAAAGCGGGAATAATTCCAGGACCTTCTACTATATAATTACTAGCAAGGGTCCGTTCCAGAAGGCTTTGAAAATGTAAGAACAGATACGACGAGATTCATGTCGATAGAGCTTCAACGGGGATAATACTTAGGCACCCGAAAGTAAAGATACACTGTCCGAAGAAAGGCGTTAATATAGATGACAGTCCATGTTATCCCTGTTTACCGATGCTAGTCAAATTCAAGGCCTTTAACAATCTTTTATTATGATATTTAAACGTCAAGTAATCGCTGAAATATAATTATTAAAATCTTAAACTGAATATCTACTTACTGATACTGGATTATTGATCATTATGATAGTTAGAAGCAATTTTTATCATCGCTGGTCATTCACTCCTAAGACAAGTTGACTGCGGCCCTCCATCCTTCCAAATGTAATGCACATCCCCTTATTCACTGGAAGTTCTTCTTGTTTACCAGTATAATTGGTCTATAAATGTATCCCTTCACCTTCCTCTTGAGACTATTCCGTCTGATCTTATTTGTATTGTATTCCACACCAATTGTGCGTCAGAAGGTAGGTATCCAATCCATCTGGATCGTATTACAAGCTAAGGAGACACGTTTCCTTTATTGATGTACGATATGAAGCATTTCGAATTCCTGTATGCGCATTCGAAAAAAGATATCGTCCAAAAAAGATAGTGAGATAAAATGGCTGGCGTTCAAAATGGATATATAAAGAACAAGAGCCCTGCGTGTAACCATCATTTATTTTGAATTCCTGTATGCGCATTTGAGAAAAGATCTCGTCCAAAAAAGATTGTGAGATAAAATGGCTGGCGTTCAAAATGGATATATAAAGAACAAAAGCCCTGCGTGTAACCATCATTTATTCCGTAATTAACATCATTATTGTGAGAAATTATTCAAATTAATCACATTGATTTCACATACGGCCCTTGTTTTTGATTTCCCTGTTTGAACTCCAGACATTCCATCTCACTATCATTAAATTAAAACGAGAACTTTCGGCAGCATACACTAAAATGAGTAATTAGGAAACTTACAATGTAATGTTTGAGTTGGATGTGCTTAAAGCCATAAACCAATATTTATTAAAACAATTTGTC
The DNA here is from genome assembly GCA_963169105.1 of Ceriagrion tenellum. Classification (NCBI taxonomy): domain Eukaryota; kingdom Metazoa; phylum Arthropoda; class Insecta; order Odonata; family Coenagrionidae; genus Ceriagrion; species Ceriagrion tenellum. The sequence goes on along the minus strand of OY720639.1, from coordinate 55,045,964 downwards.
AGAGTACATATTATCAATGTCTTGTATAATATTATATTTGAAGCAATCAGTTAATGAATTCCACGAATTTTTTATTGATTTTTGAATTATTCCGCAAGGAATTTATATTCTTAACTTTCCCACAAATTCTATGCAAAACTAGTGAGTTTAACATTATCGTACATAGGATTTAGTTATTGCCAAAAACTTCTTCCAAATAAGGTATGAATAAACAGCTAAAATGTTTATGCAAGGCAAAGTTTTATCAAATTCATCAACATCGCTAATTTGTATCACGTGAGCGGATAGTGTAGGCTTAAAATAATGTACGCTTAAAAGATCTTTCCTATTTTGCGAAAAGCGCCGACTTCAAATCGCCATGTCTCGAAAACCGCTTTCGATGTTTGGAAATAATTTTTAATTTCTTGTTTCGTCGATTAAGGACGTGGTCGAGAAAAAGATTCCGATAGAATTAAGAAAATGCCAGGAAGATTCAACTAAGAATCCTCCAGTATCATTGGTCGCGATCAAATGCAACCTGCAGCGCACTCAACCAGGAAATGGAAACCATTTTGGGATGGAAGAAACCCTACAACTACGAAAAGGTCTAACCACAGATGATTCCTGACAGAAAATTAATGTGCTGTAAATCACTAGTAAAACAGTTCCAAAAATATTTGCGTGTCAAAAACACACATTTCCACTTCATAACTTATTTTACAACAAATTGGTTGAAAGAACCGCAGCCTAAAATAATTTCGAGGGCGTGATTATTTCATTCAAGTGAAAAGAAAAGTATGACATGAGACCCTCAAATAGGAATTAAGCTCTATTAGCTTCCATGGTACAATCTTAAAGTTAAGATAGTGACATTATCATTTTAAGGCACTCAATGAATGTATCCGAGAGACCTACGATCTAAATAATTTCTAGAGCTCGAGTTCTTTCGCTAAAGAGATAAGTCCAGCGCCATTCACTTAAATTAAGAACGAATGAAGCTAAAAAACAAGGATTTTCCCAGCGCAAATGAAATTGTTACCCTTTCACTCCTCTCTTCGGTTTCCAAGCCTTCGAGCAGCATTGTTCGTGCATTATTGAATCGAAAATTCGGCGACGTCGCTTAGTGCTTGTTTTTTGTGTACTCCCTTGGATTCACCGCCACTGTTTTGGAACTAACGCAAGAAAAACAACTGCGTTTGACATTCCGACCACTGGAGCGTTTCTTGTCTCGCCTTAACTTTGACTTAACCAGAGGAAGGGAAGAACTGAAACAATATTGCCCGGGAGGAAAAGAGGAGGGAACACACTCCTCCCGGCGGGGCCCTAAGCTAATATTTACACTCGATGCACACGGGAAGAAGGGGAAAAAACAGTGGAACAACACACACTCATACCGCACCGGGAGCAATCATGTCTTGCCACACCGGGAGGGATCCGGTTTTTTCTTCCCTCGACTTCTTCATATTTTCTTTCTCGCGTATCCAGAATGCAAATACAAACTCAACTCTATGCGTGGGAAATAGCTGGAATGAACAAAATGGTCCCCCATGGCTCAGCTATTAGAAAACGTATGAACACGTTCTCAGCCAGAAAATAAAAATGATACCTGAACTGAGGGCGGAAAAAGCTGGATCGTAAAATGTACGCCATCATATGTTTTCGTATTAGCATTCGGTTAAACAATTTCCTATACAGTGGGAAAGTGTACCTATCCTTTTAGGCTCTTCTTTCTGCCAAGCAGCAAAGAAATCAGGTGCATAAAATGAATTTATATTGGGAAATTGATGCTATTTTGGACAACCTTGACTGGTCGGGCCAATTTTTCCAGGCATTAAATGGCACCCAATTCGCAACACAATTCTAACATTAAGTTCCTGTTACTGAAGAATCGAAGGCATCATTGCTGGTATGAGAGGTTAGTTAATTAATAAGTGAACTGTGTTATGTTCCTGGGGATGATGAAGCGCATCATCATTAACAGTAACCAATTCAACTATTGGTTAGCTGCACCTCCAAAAGCCACTTCATCAAAACATAATTTTTCATTTTGACGTCCTTCATATTTTACTTGATGTATTCCATTATTTGATGTCCTCAGTAATTCTTCCTATTCATTTCTACTTCAAACACTCTCTAAATGGCAGTTGTGTCGCTAAATCTGCCATTTTAGCTTGTTTGCCCTTCTTTGCAGAGTTTTTATTATACATTTTCCTTTCCAACTTTTTCATTAGTGATTGTCTCCATCCATAACTAAAAAATGTTTTAGCCGATCCCTACCTGAGTGTTACGTTAGGGCGATCAGAAAATTGGGACTTGTCGATATGTTGACCGGCTTATTCGATTCTAAGTTCAAACCAAGTAAAATATAAAGGGTAGAAAGTTTGTACTCGATCGGATAACGTTTAAGGGTCGCGAATTGGCTTCAAAAGATGAAAAATAGCGATTTTCTAATTGAAAAATACATATTTACCGTAATTTCAGGGGCCTAGTGGTCGTACGGGTGGGTATTTTATATCGGAGGCGATTCCATCGAGTTCCATGACTGGTGTCTTCACCCAATGGGAGAGCAGGATGATTGGAGAGGTATTAGCGAGTTTTTGGTCTTCTTTACGGCAGAAAGGTACGCTGCATTTTGGTATCAGGGAAACGGCAATGGAAAAATTCACACAAATAAACAAATGATAGGTGGATAATATTTTCGAAGCGCATTACTTTGACCGTCCCATCGGATGGGACTCAATGATGCTGGGGAAGCTGGGGACTCAATGATGCATTTCATAGAGAGCCGGCCGACGCAAAGCCGGGACTCTCCTCAGCCATCAACCATTCCCCAAAAAACCAGCAACCTTCTCCAAATGGTTCAAATTTACACATTTTACGGTCAATTCTCCAAATAACCAAACAACGACCCCGAAATATTCATTTCATGGTTATCTTCTCAAATTATTAACTAACATTGGAATCATTCCCGACGTTTCAATAGTAAACTCCGCTTGAGTATCAATGAATGACTGTTGTCCTACAGTAAAACAGGGTGACTTTGTTCGGCAGGATGGCTTTGATTTCTGTGAAATTATAAGGAATAAAATTGAATTTTTATTTTTATTTTTGCGCTAGTGAAGGTTCCCTACGTGAAGGCATAAGTTGACACTAAAATTAAAGAGAAATTCAGTTTTATTCAAAATAATAATGACGTGATCTAAGTCACCCCATTTTACGGTAGAGAAAGATTCAATAAGGCTTGATAAGGATAACGGCAAATGACTTCACTTGTTGCTTTCCTCCCCATAACAAATGGACACGTTTTTTACGGCTTTTACCAGAATACACCATGCCATCCATTTTTGTAGCAGCTAAAGGAGTGATATTCAGGCGACAAAAGAAATAATACAAACAGAGAACAACGCAGAAGAAAGCACGTTGTGCTTCGTTTTCATCAGTTACAGTGGCTTATTTTGCCTTCCTTTCCCACTCATTTCAGTTCCGTGACATACTTCATTCACTACTTCATTCAATTCGTGCTACCGACTGTAGCTTTAAGTGAAGTGCGTGTATGAATGAATAATAATGAGGATATCGTGAAAGCGTGCAGACAAATGTCACTTGCTGTCACTCAAAATAAAAAATAATTTCAAGTGCGAAAAGCTAAACCCGACCTTCTTGAGCATGAGAATTCGCCGCGTGACACGTTTGCTTTTGAGCACTGCGGCGTCCTGGCTTCATGCGGGCGTTCTCCATTTCTTTCTGCTCCTCGCTCGCTTTGACGAACAGCTTTCCCTCACGGGAGACTCGGCGGCACACGAAAACTCCCACAACCCGCCCAACTCTTTCTCTCTCATTCTTTCAAAACCGCGCCTCCTTCCGCCCACCTCGCGCGTCGAATGCAAAATTCACTCTCCATCAAAAGCCCCGGCCGACGCCATATCCACGCCCAACACTTCCACATCAACTCTCAAAACAAACAACCCTCTTAATGTGGACGCCCCCGCGCCCACCTTCATCCACAAACTTCAAGCTTCTACCCCCTCCCTACGCTTCCCTCTTCGCCACAACACACCAGCGAGAGCGTTCCCCAAGGCCCTCTCATCGTACGCTTTCTCTTCCCTTCCTCCCCCAATTTCTCCACTTCAAAAGCGTCCGGAGTCGTTTGGAGAAACGTTGCCTTTTCCCAACTCCCTGAGACTCACCCGCCCGCGCATTTTCGGAGTGCCTTTCGGAGGACGCATTGCAGAAGTTATACTATTTAGGTAGTTTGCGCTACATTCCGTCCTACCTAGAATTTAATGAATTTGGACTTATTTTAACAAGGTTCCACCGCGTCCATCTACGTTTTCCAATTCATCTGAGATCGATCTGACCGGATAAGCTCTTGATATCTGAGAAGCGGGCCGACTCAGCTCGCTTTCTAAGGCAGTCTGACATTTCAGATCGCTCTGGGTCTGTAGGCACTCCTCGTCATTTTTTTGGTTGTCATAGGGAAACAAAATAACCAAATATAACCGTTATTATTCAAGGCGTGGGTTTTTACCGCTTAAAACAAGAGTGCAGTACTGGCGAGTGAAGTGACGTTGATAATATCGTAGTAAGTCACAATTGGGCAATTTTGTTCACTCGGAAGGTGACTCAAAATTTCTCACTCTGCACTTGTTTTAGCACCTGGTCAATCGAGCTTCAACTGATAGATTCGATTTTTCACTGATATTTTCAGTCCGTGTTGGTAAATCAGGCGATCTGAGTCGGCTTGCTTGGAATTTTCAGATCGGTCGGAGTTCAGACCCATCTGAGATTGATTGGTAAACGTAGGATATGTGAGTAACAACAAATTCTAAACAATATTTTTTTAAAGTGGTAATAAAAAACCCTGCTTTCACTGATGGAATGCGTTCGCTACTAAAAACCAAAATTAAAGCACGAAAAATGCCAATTACTCAAAGAATATATTTTTAAATAGCACTATTTTAGAGTAATATACGCCAACTGCGGCGCTATTTCTATTAAATTACCACTTTTTGACTTTAATTTTCACATAAATCAGCTATCTACTACAAAAAAGGCGGTAAGATGCATCTATTTCGCAACTAATCAATTTCCCGGGAATTTTGTCTTCTTTTTTTAATTATTCTACCGATGAAGGTAGGTTTTGTTGAAAGTCAGAGAATCTCCTCGGGGATTTCTACACTTTCAGAGGCTTAACTACCTCTAGTGTTTCCTTTTTCGCCCCAACATACGATCCACCCTTCTTCATCCCGTTCATGAAACCTATTCTCTTTCTTCTTCTTCCCCGCTTGCTCAACATCCTTCCCTCTCTCACACTCTTGTGCAACCCATTACATCGTCCAGCCACCTACCTGGCCTATCCCAGATTTCATTCAGAAGTTTCCCTTCCTCACCCACCATCTCAAGTACTTCTTCGTTAGTCATCCATTCCGTCCACCTCACCTACTCCATACCCACATCTCAAATTCCTGCAGTCTATTCTCGTCCTCTTTTCTGAGGGTCCACGTATCTGCTCTATACAACGCTACCTCCATATCAAGCTCTTTACCAGCCTCCTCTTCACTACCTTGCCTAAGGTCCCCGTCATCAAGAAGTTTCTCATGAAAATGACATTAATACTAGGCAGAAATATACTATTTTTCTCTTATTATTCCCACTTTTCCATTGAACACAATGTAATTTCAAGATCAATTCGCGATAAAATTGGCACAGAAAAGTAACACATTATTGCTTACATCTAATGAAGGACATACTATTCTAAAAGAATCCCGCAATGAATAAAATGTCATTTACGTTCTTTCTCGGTAAATCCACCTCACCTTCCCTGTCTTCCCTTCCGCTAGCACAAAATTACAGAGCACAATGCAGCACGAGGCACCGGTGTTTGGCGTTGAAAGGCTACGTTCAGTAACCAACAAGCGAGGGCAGCGGAATTACGGCCACACTGAGTAATCCTAAACAGCGCCTCCTGTGTATTCCAACTTCCTTGAATAAGACAGTTAACGAGAGTGGATACTTTTCAAAAATTCAATTTGGAAATTCTCCTAAGTGAAAAATTATTTCGCATACCAGACATTGAGGCGTTGGTGAGGAGGCGATTCGGTCGGACTGCTGGCCCCTGGTGGGGAAACGGCGATGCCTGAACAGGGACAAAGGTGTGCGAAATCCCCCTCAGTTATTACAGCCAAAAAATTCCTATCATCTTACTTTTTTGTAACATAACGTACTTCAGCATCCAAATAATCTCTGCATGACACACGAATAGGCTTTTTTATCATTCCATCAGCTAAAGCATTGTTAAAATTGTACATATATTTTTCACAAATGTTTTCTACTTTTGAAGTGAAAACTTTTCTAGCGGGGCGTGACCAAACACTTTTTGCTCAAGAGACTGAGGGAGATTAGAACGCGTCTACGCACCACCACCCAATTATACTGCTATATGCATATTTATTATATAGCAGTATACTAAAAATATACATTAGGGTGTTTCATTTTGTAAGGCAAAAAATAAAATGTAACATTTTTTCATAGAACGCTTACGCCCCGAGTCTCAGTGATGTAAAAGTTATATATACCAAATTTCAACAAGATTGGACAATATTTAGAGATTGCACACTTTGATCACTTTTGTAAAAGCAAGCAAAAAAATACGATTTTTCAATGTCAATTACTTTATTGGCAAATCTAGAAATCACAATCTCAAAATGTTTAAACTAGGCACTAATAGTATAATAGGCAAAACATGTGTTATATTATTCAACTTTGAATTATGTAATTCCTTCTTTTGTTCGCTTGGTGACGACTTTTCTGTGATGCTCGACTACCCTCAACAAGAATTGTTTTTGCTGTTCGTCCCTCACCGATTCGTTAAACTTTTTTATCAGAGCAATTCCTCTTTCTGCGGTATCATTGACCACCTTAAGAGCATTCACATGGCTTCTTAGAGAATCACTGCAGAACTCTGTCACGTTGTGGATCCCAAAAAATTCAAAGAACGTCTTTGTTTTATTAGTAACAAAATGGCTCAGGTATTTTCCTTCAAAAACCAGATTTTTACCCTCTGATCGTTTCATTCCTTTTTATTTGCGGGTTTGCTTTCTAAATTTTTACCCATATTTTCCTTCTCAGCCTGAGTAATACGTTCGTCCAAAAAAGCCAATCCTACGTTTGTTTCTGACAGATGCCAAAGGTATCTCTTAGCAACTGTGAGAGCACTGTTTTTGACGTCTGCATCTGGGTAAATACTCAGAAGCTGTAGCATATCCAAATCATTCTTTGGAGCCCATCGACTTACAGCTGCCTCATGCCAAAAGCTAACATATATGAGGCTGACAAAATGTGCAACCCGTTTCAATCCTTTTAATTCTCCTTGAGGATTATGCAACTGTTTAGTGAAGAGGACAATTTTAAGTGCATATATTGCCTTTACCATCCACCTTGCTTGATGCAGAGCCCCTGGGATCCTGAAAACGAACTCATTTTTAGACCAAACTCCTAAGTACAGGAGTGAGAGTTGTAATAATTCTTTGTAGTCTTCTCTTGCATGACTTTCGTCTTTTAGAACATTTTGGATGTAGTTAACCATTTTCACTCGCTGTTCTTCTAGAAGTCCTGACCGGGACTTTCTTCATCCAGCATTGTCGTATATGACTTCTTATCAAATGAAGCCCACAGACTTTGGGAATTCCGAAAAATCTGGATGTTAGGACCACTTGATAGCATGCTACAACACTCTTCAACCACTCCTTTCAATATTAATCCATGGGTGTGATAACGGCAAGCCAACCACAACAATGTTCGTCCGAATTCCCTGTCAATTCTGGAACATGCCCCTTGGATCAGTCCCATATTAGATGCCGTGGTATCAAAAGACATACCGATGATATTGTCACGTAGCCCAAATTGATCCACTTCCTGAATAACTACTTCAGCCATTTGTCACCAGTGCCTTTCAGGGCAATAGGTACGCCAAGCAAATGCTCAAAATCTTTGCCAGTCACTAATCTTTGCTCTAAACAAAATCTTTGCTAGTCACTTTGCCAGATCTGCAACTTTATCTTCCAAAGTTTTGGCACTCCCATGGGCAACTGAGGGCAACAGCTTACTAGCCCAAAGTAAGATCAAATAAGGAGGATTTTCAAAGAGTGAATCTTCGATTTTCTTAGCTATTTTACTTCTATTCATCGCCTGAGCTCGGTAAACTGTAGCTGGAGATACGGAAATTTTTGAAACATCGTGGCCAAGGCTCTTTGCAGTTGCTATAAATGAAGTACTTTATTGTTAAATAGAGAGCTGTTCTCGATCCCATGTAGACGTGAGTGTCTGATCAAGAGGTTTTAATCTAGGACTTGAGCATATTTTTTTCTTTGCTGGAGGCGAAAACTCGGCCTCATCGTCGCTAGGTGCCGATGATGATGGAGATGAATCTTGTCTTATTGATTTCAGTGATAAATTTGTAATTTTTATTCTTATATGAATATTTTTTTCTTCTTTTTACACTTAGTTCTTACTTTCCAGGCGAAAAATTTGTCTACTCCACTCATTGACGAACTCATACGATCTTCTCTTTGTGTCCTAAGAAATTCTTTATCTTCTTGTGATACGCTAGTAATGTCCATCACATTTTGTTGGGAAAGGTCAAATAACTCGATGAGATCACCTTTCCAAATCTGCCGTTTCATATTTGTTTTATCCGTGTTTATCGATTTCTCTTTACCCAGATTTTGGTATTCTTTGAACAGCATCTGTATGTTAGCACGAATATTATTCTCCGCCTTAACAGGGATATTTGCTTTCCGCCACACTTCCCGTAGTTTAGTACTGGTAAATTTAGCAGCATCGGAATGTGTTTCTTTCATTTCCTTGTGATGGTAAATAAAAACTAAAAGTACTTGTTCCTTTGTAGGGAGCCGGGCTTCTAAAAACTCACCACTGGACACCTTTTCTAGGAGCCAATTTCCTCTTTTGGTTCCCATTTTAAAGTTCAACTACCTGCAAAAGAAAAAAATACTCGAGAAGCCCGTTAGTACAAAGCACTTTTCGTGCAAAGCCCGTTTGTACAATTTTACAAGCTAGAGATAAAAGTGATCAAAGTGTGCAACCTCTAACTATTATCCAATCTTGTTGAAATTTGGTATATATGCCTTTTACATCACTGTGACTCGGGGCGTAAGCGTTCTCGTATGAAAATCACATCTTTGGGAAAATGAAACACCCTATTATATATGTTATATAATTTTTTATGATTATATTTGCTGTTAGATTGGATACTTAATGAGACAAATGAAAACCTACGATGAAATTTCATCAATTAAATTTTTTAATTCAGTAACGTTATTAAACCATTAAAAACCAATGATTTAACTTCATTCATTCAAGTTTTCACTTCAGTTGGCAGTCCCCTGACTCCAGCTTTTCAAGCATGCCTTTGCCCCATTTTTCCATATTTTTGTTCCAAATTGAGAGAACAGGCATTGTTTATCTCCTAGCAAGGAACCGTACGAATGGCAACCCTAGGGACATAGAAACTTCCTTTCATGGCGTATTATCCCCTTCCCTTAACCGCCGGAGGAAAATGAAATTTCAGTCCCGTCTAACTTCCTCATGTACCTCCTGCCGCAATTTCATCAACTGAGGAAAGAAAGTCGTTCCCGCGGTATCCACCATGAGGAAGACCAACCCTTCTAAGGAATAAGCAGCGGTCTCTCATTCTCCCCCCTCTCTCTTATCGCCCGTACCCTCGTCGAATCCTTAAAGGGGTAAAACTTTAAGGTTATATCGCACCCCTCTTGGTATCTCTTCCCCTTGGCCTCGTCTGAACTCTGTTTAGCGACCGCTCCTCTATAACACCCTCCGCAACGATCTCTGTCCCGCAAGGGTGAGCAAATAAGTTTGCGGTTTCCACACGTCCAGCGCATCCACGCACCCACGCTCTTCCCTTCATAACGTCGTTCCTGGCTTCTACCCTTTTCGTTTATGTGAACCCGTCCCTCTTCCGCCTTCATCTTAACCACTTTTCCCCACTTCAAATGCGTTCTCCGCTTTCTATCCGCTCAAAAACATCAATAAATATGTGACAAAGATGACAAAGTAAATTCCTACGATTGAGTGAGAGCATCAAACAGTATCATTGCAGCGCCAGAGTGCTCCATGCATACCAAAGAAAAGTATCATCTCAGATGAAAATAAGGCATTAACAGGGTAAATACTGGTGGCATAGAATTAACACTTACCGAAAAGCTATTAACAAAATAGCTATTATTTTGATACTGGAATAGTAAATAGGAATAGTGGAAATATTTTGGATTCAAGTATCTATGTAGCAAAATTTTAATACCTAAGTTTCGATTATCAATTGAAAAAAAACAATCTCCACTGTTGTAACAAATCGTGTGGTTTAACGGTTTAATCGTGAAACAAATACACGGTTTTTGCGTTCATATACCCATTCTCTGGTACCTCCTCTGAATTCCTCTGAATTTCTCACCATGTGCGTATCATTTATTTCCACATAGAAAGTGGCCAAAATGATAAATGTAAACAAAGAGCAAACATCCACGTAAACATAAAAAAGGCAGGTTCGTTCCTCCCACACTTCACAGACAAATTCAATGCAAAACAATACTCTCGACAACGCTAACGCAAAACTTGATAGGCGCGTAGGCGATGAATATAAGCGAACGCACTCCTGCGCCGCCACACGGACGATTTTCGACGGTCGCTGCGACGGCTGTATTCCACTCGGTCAGGCAAGTATTATTGTCCACTCGGTCGACCCGATGCTCGCGGTTGGGTGCCCTCTCTTTTGATACGCGTCCGTCACACACGGTGGAACGATATAGCAACTGTAAGGTGCAGACTGGGAGAGATATAAATAAATGAGTAAATAGTAGAAAACATGGTCTTTCTCCATTTCCCAGCGGGGTGTGATTGACAGTCTTGCGAAGGGAGCTGAAATTTAACGAGAGTGGATTGGAAACCGTGTGGCGAAAACGAGAGACCACGGGGACTCAGGTGAACTAATGACGAGGGCATATTTTAACCTGCCACCATGTCAATCTTTATAATTTCACATCGATGCTTATGTTATGCTCTTAGACAAGAATCAATCAGAAACCTATTGTATTGGAATCAATAGGTCAACTGAAGGTTTATGTTATGAATTTAAGGACACGCGATCGTGATGACCAACTTAAGTTTCATGTTTCCTGTAGATTTTCAAAATTCATACGGAAATAAAAGTAATGAAGCATGATTGCTTTCTGATGGCATACTCTGATAGGCTTGGCTATTAACCTCTTTAAAATCTTACTCTTATAAAAGTACATTACGATTTCCAGAAACCACTAAAATTTCTTTAAAAAAATAATCATTATTGAAAGGAATACTTAATTTAATAATGCACGGATTTTAAGCCTTCATTCAAATATCCCATCAGCTAACCGCTTTAATTCCATCATAATTCCTGATTTCAACACAGCGCTTAAAATGCTCAGTCCAATCCATACTCTTTATTCTTTGTCATTTCCCATCCATATTGTTTATCTGTGAATTAATCGAGCGCAATGACAGAGTAAAAAGTCAGCACCTATATTTATTCCAAGGCGTTTTACTTCTATTGTAGGCAGCTCACTTTCGTTTGTCAATGAAAAAGTGATCTTACTTGTAATATTGGCCAAGCCCCGGTCAATAGGTTTTGAGCATCAAGACTAGAATCGCGTCTGGTGGGTTCGAAGGACTAAAATGGCCCTTAAGTTACTTTTTGAGAACATTTGTTTTCACACCGGACAGTGGTAATACTCTGGACCAAGGATACTCGTTCTTTTTAATATACTCACAATCGTCCCGGAATCTAGGTTGCAAAAGGCCGGTAAGGGAGGACGGGACAGTAGTTTTAGGTGTATAGTCCTCAGTGTTTAACGACTCCCTCGGTGTGACTAGAAGTGGCGAAGCGAAGTAGTCCTGTTAATAAAAGTACACTGCACCTAAGTAAAGGCCCATTGCTGATGTAATTGTGCCCAGTGTGACGTGAATATCGTTAGCGATAGTTCCATACGACCCTAATCTACTCCTGCCATTAGCACGCTGTGTAAAGAAATCCGTGGTCTCATTTGAGATGCGGATGCAAAGAGAACGAAAAGGCATTGTTTGGGCATCATTAAGGATACTAGATAAAAGGAGAAGAATTAAAATGCACTGTTACGTAGATTATATCGTTGTCATTGCTGGAAATTGCGACTTACATCAAAGACCACAAAACGTAAAGAACCAAGTTCTCCAAGAAAACAATATGAAAATAAATAAGACGAAAACTAAAAACCTAGTATGCTGAAGAGAGAAACTGAATGCAGAAGTCATATTGAGGGGAGAGAAATTGGAGCGAGTGGATTTCTTCACCTATCTCGGAAGTACCATCTCATGGGACGAAAGAAGTACAACGAACATCAAGCGAAGAATAGCCCAGGCTATGAAGGCATTAATCGGGAAAAGACAAATGCTCTAATCAATGAATATAGGACTACAAACCAGGAAGCACCAAGTGGAAACATTCGTGTAGAGCGTGGCACTCTAAGGATCAGAAGCAGAGACCATTGAAAAAGCTGACCAGAAAAGACTAGAAGCCTTCGTAACCTGGTACTGGAGGAGGATGCTGAAGATTAAATAGACGGAAAAATCAGTGTACAGAAGAGTAGAAGAGGAAAGAAAAATATGGAACCTCATACAAAAGTGTAGAACCAGATGGATTGACACACCCTAAGGCACAATGGGTTTGAGAGGAACATAACTAAAGGTAAATAGAAGGAAAAGTCCCGAGAGGAAAACCCATGAATAAGTTCATGGACCAAATAAAGAAGAAAGTACACGGGAAGAGATACCAGGAGGTAAAGGGATTAGTATAAAATAGGAAAGAGTGAAGGGCTGCAGTCAACCAATCTTTGGATTGAACAACTAATGTATGAATGAGGGATACAAGTGCGGTCATTGCTCTGTTCCGTGTAAATCGCCGTCAAGAAGTTTTCAGCAAGGGCTAATAAGATGAGAACCGGTTCTATGATGAATGGCAAGTTTTAGTTTTTTATCACTACAAAGGTATTTCATGTCTAAATTTCCCAAATGGAAAAAATACATTATTATATCATGTCAGTTGATTTTCCAAATACAAAACTTTCACATTCCTGCATACTTTTAATTATTAGCAAGATTGGAAATGAATCCAGGATAATTTCTTTTCTCATATCAGTGTGCGTTATCTCTTGCCTCGATGTTACATAAATGCCTATATTTACCCTCTAGTACCATATTATCGAAAATATCTCTTGCCATTGGTAAGTATTGCCCTTTCATTTATGTTAATTTAAGCTTCTTTATAATGGATTTATTACATGTAATAGGCTTATTCTTCAGGGATGGAGTGACTGAGTGATAGCATTACTGAGTATCAGGAGAACTCCCTGAGGTGCTCCCTGTAAACCAAAGGAAAGTATAATATTTAATTAAATCAAAAATTAATGTAGAAAACGGCGAGGACTTATAATTTACAAGTACCGAAAAGCGATTCACGAAATAGATATTATTTTCACGGTGAAATAGGAATGATGGCGGGATTTCGGATTTAAATAGCCGTCGCAATTTTTATCTAAGTTTTGATTTAAGGTTGAAAAAACAGCCTATGTAGTTGTTTCATATTGTGTAGTAAATTATAATTGTTACAATAGACCTATAGTTTCTTTTGTGTTAATTGTGAATTAATAAACTGCACTGTGAAAAAAATGAGCACCTCAAACTGTGAAAATACTTATTACGAAGGTAAACTTGAAGATGCTGGTAAAAGCGAAACCGGTCGTAGTAAATGATATCACAGTAGAAGATGCTCTTTTTTGCACAGTGCAGTTATGTTCCGTTTCCATTCTATCAGGCCTGCAACCAAAGATTATGTGTATTAAGTATGCTGAAAATTCATATGAATTATAATGATTTTCCAAACTTTATACTTGTAGTGTCATATTGTAATTTCACATTACTGAAAAGGGTATATATAAAGACGATAATAGCGGTATTTCTAATGTTTTTTGGGCAAATCAGCACAACTATAATTCTTTCTCCGATTTTGGTGGTAAAAGACCGCGTAAAATAATCAAACGCAATTATTTATTACCTTTTTTCCATCTTATGGTATTATCACTATTTTATGTATGGCATATATACATATATTTGAGTTTAACCCTATTTGGTGGAATTAAGACTCATATATTCTCCCGAGGACACAGTAAATAGTAGCGATGAATTTAATCACTTCGAGATAGAGTGCTGCGATACGTTATGGAGCCTGGAAAGGAGGAAAAGATTTAGTTTTATATGTGAGCGCTCCCAGTTATGATCAAGTGAGGAATGGGTCTCAAAGAAGATGCTGTGCGAGTCAGGTATAGGTCAACTGCATATTTAAAATACGTGTGAAGATATAGAACAATGAACGATAGGGATTACGCTTACGTATACGACAGAGATACGGAAAGTTTAGCACTTCTCGCTTTTGGAGGACGTTTCAATTCTCTAACAGGCTTGAGTCTTACTGAGGAGATACACCCAGAGAGGAAATCGGTGTCATTGGCGTGAAATACACGGTTCAGTAGCTAGTAGTAACGAACGCTCATCTGGTCATGAAATGGCTCGTTGTGCGTTTCTTTTGTCACCCGTCTCAATTTCCTTGCGCACTCGAGATGACTACAATCGTCCATTTTTCACATGTCCTCTTCCTGTAATGGTAATTGCCAATATCCAGGATGATACGATGAGAGGAAATACGGCTCCCGGTACAGTGGCTGGCGCATCATACAAAATTAACCATGCCGGTATACCTTAACTGCCGGTGCCATGTGATAAATTCTGCAGCAAAGAGCCACATTATTATTTATGTACGAAAAACGCAGAATAATTGTTAATTATTTGTTTTTCACATTTAATCTATTACATGAAAATTTTATAGGAGTCCAGAGGAGATAGTGTCCCGTATAGTGGTTGGCACCTCGCTGGAAATTAAACATTCATACACACCACATTAGCCATTACCTGTTATTGAATTGCTTAGAGAAAAAAATATTATTTTTAGAAGAAAGAACCCTTCCTCTTTGGCGCATTTATTTCTTCAGCTCAAAATGTGTACAATTCTCTTTAATAGCTGTTCCTTAACTCATGAAATGATTTACAAGGTTTAAGTGCTGCTGAAAACTGATGAGGAAAATTTAAACATAATTATGGGATAAAACTTCCCACGTGAGAGAAACATTAAAAGTATCCCATTTTATTCACGATAATAAGAGAAAACGGAAAACTGCTCATGGTAGCAAAAATTGGACCCTATCTTCTCCAAACACCCTAAGGGTACACGAAAGAAGATCCATTTTTGAATCCAGACTCATTCACAAACATTCAAACATCTTATTTTCATAACAAACATTTATAAATCTGATTTTCTATATCTACATAATACCTTTCCATAAGCCAGAGGGGCTTGCGGCAGGGACTGCCCGAACATAAGCCGTGATCAATGGAAAGAAAAAAGAATATACCCTGGAAGAGGGAAAGAACGGAGGAGAAATACAAGCAAACAGAATGTGCTGGAGTCTCTCAATGTTTGTACTGTAGTCAGTAATGCTGAGTGTGATACTTATTGTATCCATCTGTTTGCCAATCCATCACTCTTCTTTTTCCCCCTATTTCAGTTTTAATGAGATATTTTTTACTTATTGGTCATTCAATTCTAAGATTGGTTGACTGCAGCCATACACCCTTCCCTATCTAATGGTAGTTCTCTTGCCCCCTGGTCTTTCTTTCTATATACTTTTCTCTTTATTAAGTCCATGCATTAATGAGATAGAGTGGGGTAAAACAACTTCCTTCGCGTCACCTATAAATTTGCCGGATCTGAATTTGCCAACGTGCATCACTGTGAACGGAGAGGAGTTATTTGATGAACTTCAATGAGCGTAAATTATTTTATGATTTCCCTCCTACTGTCACTTTCACATCATTCTTGTAATGTTCAAAAGATAAATAATATAAAAAATAACAATCAGAGAAAAAAGGTGCTGATACGAAAAAATGTGATGTATTAAAGCTGAAAGAAACATTTTAATTTCATTCTCAGAAAGTTAAAGCTCAAAGAGTTGAAAGGGAAATTCGGAGAGAGTTCCTAACCATAACCCGGCGGGTGATATGCTCCTCTGCCACCACCAGTTCATCTCCTTTCATCTTTCTTGCCATCATCCTTCCTCCTTTTATCTCTTTCTGTCGTGTCTGTTACCTCAAAGAGGATCCCTTCCTTTTCCCTAAATTCTCCTCCTTCTTTTGAGCTCGTTCATATCTCTTTGATACCTGTCTGTCTTAAATCACATTCTTGATAGCTCCCGACTTATCCTCCCGACATTTAGTTGAATTTTGTTACGCTCATGACAGCATTTTTCAAGAGAAAGAGTTTCCACCGCGGCTTTAGAGTGAAAACAAATACCGAAGTCTCCCGGCACGTTCGTACAGTAAGAAAAATACTGCTATTACCAACGAAATACCTTAGTTATAACATTTATCTTGTAGCCTACAAAGGGAATTGATGCAAATTCTCTGGCCTAAAACGATACTGTTCAGACAAAGCTTCTGGTGCGTTGGGTGAGAGTGGTTTATATTCTACCCACTGTTTGAGGAAAGGCATTAAGGCTGACTTCCTTCTCAGATATGTGAAAAATAGGTTGTTAATTTGCATGTGTATGGAAGAAAGCTTTATAAATCTTTGAAGAGAATACTGAGGTCCCTAACACAGACAAGTAATTGTACTTCGATGCATTTTAACAAAAATTAAAGCAATTGATTAGCATCATCACCATTAATACTGACGCTGATTGGGCAATAAATAATGACCATTAATCGTCCAGTCGGTATCTATCAAAACTACATGATAATTATGTAATACAGATATAAAAAACAAACTAATGTTGCACTTTTTTTCTTTATGTAAAGCAACAGTAGAGGCATGTTAGTAGTTTAAAATCTCATCAAAATTAAATGTAGGGATTCAAAATGCAACTATTTATGAAGCAAAGAGTATTTTCAAAACCGTTAGGAAGATCAAAGGTGACTGAACCGCATAGAAATTAAGAATTATTTTCAAAAGCCGAAAATCGAAGGATGTAAAATTAATACATAGAGTATCCATGCTAAATCTTAGATGGCTGATTTGCTTACAACACCCCAACAAAAGAATAATATTTGAGTTGTTACAAAATCGGGTTTATGGGATGAGCGTTGAGAGAGAGAGAGAGAGAGAGAGAGAATAAATAAAAGATAAAATAGGATGTGATTTGTTCCAATATAGAGGTCGGTAGTTATATAAATGAAATATTTTAATAAAGAAAGGTTGTACGGAAGAAAGAATTAAAGTAAATAAAAATCACCAACAACAGCAATAGTACACAAAAACGGAATCTTAGTCGACCACTTCATAACGACTCTTTCATCTAAGGTAACGCACTCTAAGACATTACGGTAAAATGATAGTTGTAATACATAAAATATGGCAGGGGCAGTACATACTTTGGATAAAATGTTTTCATTTGTTATTTTGGATATACAAGTCTTTACTTGGAACAAGGACTTAAAAAAGCCGAAAGAATATTTCCAGTGAAGACAATATTTTAAGAATAAATATTATTATTCTCGGCACCGACCGTTCCCACTGATTTAGAAAAACGGTGCTCTTTTGGATTAAAATAAGGCCAATTTAAAACAGCGCTATTATAAAGAATTTTCAGACTGTTTGTGGAGACAAAAGAACGTTCTATGCTTGCGACTCCCGCTACATGGGGCTCGTAGCGTTTGGATGGACTGGATTGAAAAACGTCACTTCTCACACCCATGTGAGATCACCGACCCTATGAAATGCTTCTGGAAATTGCAAAGTGGTGAAAAATAAGAATTTAGCTAACGTACTAAAGAAGAAAGTAACGATATTAATTATTAACATCATCTGGCAGCCACGAAGAACGGCATATATAGGGGAGTTATATTTCAGTCTCGTACAGTAAGTTGAGGGAGACATGTCACCTGTTATCGTATTTATGGCCGCCTCCTTGCCGGATTCATTTCTTGATATATTCCGTGAAAACCTAAGATATGAATACCGAATTAAAAAAAAAATGTCTGCTTTTTTATCTTTTTTTAATTTGACCTCATGAAATTAAAACTCTTCACATCTCATGGCCAAGTCCAACTACCTGACTTTTGAACGCGCATCCTTCTTGCTTCACCATATAAACAATAATTTAACGATAGCTCATTCTATTAAGGAAATGAGAAAAATCACAGCTGGAAAAGGCTGCACCTCAAAACACCAGCAGGAACCCAAAAACTGAAATACTCTTTCTCTTATTCTCTCACACAAAATGTAAGATTGTTAGCTGAAGTTTGTTTAGAATATTTTTTTAACAATACTTATAGCAAATATTGTACCAATACCATAACCGCAACAATAGTTAATTCAGGTCGCATAAATTACCAAGTTCCGAGTAAGCGGCCTAGCGCAATGAAATTGGTATCGTGTAAATACACGCTCATAGGCATCAAATTTGATTTAAATTCTGTATTTGCTTCAGTTTTCGGCGCTGATTTCGGTAACGATCTCAGTACTGATTTAAGTGCCAAGGAAAAGAGTCTCAAGACGTCATATTGAATGAGGAGGCTTAATTATTAAGCGAATACTAGTGCACACTCACATTAAGTTTGTTCTTGCCCCCCTTGCCATCCGCAGGTGGCTTTGGTTTCGCTGCTGCCAGCAATGGGTCCCCCTGCATGGACTCGATGTTCTTGGTCCGGATGAGCTTGCTGAAGAGCGTGAGGCCGTCCCGACGGAGGGCCTCGCGGTCCTCGGAGTTTCGCGGGAACATGCCCAACTTCATCCTGGAACGAACGGGAAGAGAAAAAGAGATATATTAATCACCAGGTAGTCTTCTTGAGTGAATATGCGGGCCAATGTATATATATTATTCATCACATTCGGTTGGTTGGTACATGATTACAGTCTCATTCGGTGTTCCACAAGGAAGCGTGATTGGTCCTCTCTAATTAATTATTTACATAAATGACCTAAGTTCTTGAATTAGCAGTAAACTAAGATTATTTTCAGACCATACGGTCATCTTCCGGAAAATTAGTGGAGGCGCGGACTCAGAAGTTCTATTACCGGACCTAAACAACGTTCATTCGTGGAGCCAGGAGTGGGGGCTAGAACAAAATCTTAGCAAGTGTACAGCAGTACAATTCTTGTAAAAACCAATACACCAACGCCATGTCTACACTCTGGGAGGTCTAAACATAAAGTTTTAGAAAAAGCCAAATACCTTAGGATTACCTCAACTTCAGATACATCGTGGAAAACACATACAAGCAAATATGCTGCACAACTAGGGTTTATCAAGAGTATGACAGGAGGGCCCTCGTATAATATAGTAAAGGAAAGGTTTTCACTCCAGTTAGATCACACCTAGAATACGCCACGAGCATTTGGGACCCGGGACAGAGATATTCAGCCAAATAAATAAAGTAGTACAAAGTAATCTGCGCGCTTCGTTGAAAAACGCTAGGAGCAAACATACGAGTATATTGCTTGTATAGTGTTTCTCAGCTTTCAGAGGGATTAAGTTGGGAGCCACTAGAGACTCGGATCCCGCGCGATAGACTTAGTTTGCTTGAAAAATTCAGAAGAGGTGTGCTTCAGAGCGACAGAAAATATCATTTTAACGCCACACTAGATCTCTACGTAAGACAGTCACGATAAAATAAGAGAGACAACTTTCCGAACAGGTAGGTAGAAAAATTTTCTCTTTCACGCACAATAAATGACTATGTAGAAACCGGAACTCCACTTAAAACACTCCAGTAATACCTTTCACCTCAAATATCCTCTTTTTTTACACTTTTACCCATCTGGTGTCCTTAACCTTCCCGCCATAAACCCATGAGGTGACTAGCAGGGTAGTATGTAGATATAGATTATTACAACAATAGTCTACACATTAAGGTACGTTTAAGGGAGCTCTGGCTTCAGGGACACTTATGCTAGATTTTCTGAAAACAAAATATAGCACCTTTGAAGCGCGCCTCATAAACTGCGATGAAAATAAAATAGGGTTTCCATGCAAGTTTTAGTGAAATCCAACCTTGAAAGTGAAGAATTTAACTTCGGCTCTTATGGACACTGCTCCGAATTCATCAGAAAAAAATTCATTTACTTATTTTTTATTATATATTACTATAAGTCAAGTACTTATTTATAAAAAAGTTATTAGCAATTTACTGCGGTAATTGAAGTAAAAATGTGGTAGTTCCATTTAATGGCGCTGCAGTCGGCCGCTAAGACTGGACAAATATGGCCATATGAAATATATTCGTGGAATAATCTGGATTTTTTTACCTTGGTTTCAGTATTCGATAGGTAACCCATTTAATCAGCAAAAGCAGCATATTTTATAGCTTAATAAGTAAATATGTGTAATTGAGAGTTTGTCTTGACTCACATAGTTAGGACAGAGAGCCACCTTAAATTGAGGAGAGTAGAACGTCACTCAATTTTGAGATGCGCAGACTCCGACGATCTACAACTTTTCTGTATTCATTTCCGCATACGTCGCAAATATTGTGAGGAATGCCATCACAGTTTTTTTTGCTACGATAGAAGCGTATATCCTTTCTTTGTACATTCAGAGAACTTCAAGCCAACGAATTGTTCGTAAATAAAAGATAAAGTAATGAAATGCAATCGCAAGGTCATCGTAAGTACTCACCTTTAGTGAAATTCTTGCTTCCGATTTTACTGATAATATGTTTTACAAAGCGTGAGTCTATCTCGGAAGTGCCATCCCGGGGGACGGAAGAAGTACAACGGATATCAAGCGGAGATTAAGCTAAGCTAAGAAGGCGTTCATGGGAAAAATAAAACTGCTATACTCAAAGAAGATAGGAATAAAAACCAGGAAAAGGTTGAGAAAAAATACGAGTGAAACGTAGCACTCTTTGGATCGGAGCAGGGGCCATTGGAAAAACTGACCAGAAAAGACTAGAAGCTTTCGAAACCTGGGCTGTTTCTCAGAGCTACAAAAGTACAAGTTACAAGTCACGTGATTAATTTCACAAGGCGGATGGGTTACTCAGATATACCCAACCAAAGACTTCTACTAGTCCAAAAAAATGGCGGGCCTAATCAAGACCATATATAACTCGTATTTTGATGATTACGATACATTTTGGGCGTGCACCTAGCAATATTACCAATTCAAAAGTTAGTGCAATGTTTTTGGGTAAATACAAATGATTGAATACGTGCTGAAGAGTAATTTAATGTACCAACTTACCTTAAAAGGTCCCAAGCGAATACGAGATTTCAGGTTCACCTAACATCATTAGATGTAATCGTTTATTTCGACGTATTTCTTATAGGATGAGCTCTAAGTGGTAGTTATAAATAAACCTTACATTTCAAGATATCATTTTAGCTGGTTTTACCTTTATTGAACCCCTATTAACGGCATTACAACGTAATATCATAACGAAACTTCATGGTAACATACCATATGTTGGCGTTAATAACATTTATTGTAACTTACAGTTCCTATTTTCTGTTATAAAGACTATATTGATCAACAGAAACCACCACCTCCGGATATATGGCTCTACACATGATATACATGCATGACGATGAGGCGACAAGCAAAACTTAGGCAGTAATGAATATTGCACTCGTGAAATTTGCTCGGTTTTGTGATTTATCAATTATGTTTCATTTCCACTCGTTATCGCTTGAGTCTTTAGAATTTATAATTATAGTCAGCGTAATCGAGAGCGAGACGTTTACTAACACAACATAATAAAAATCTAAAATCAAAACAAGAATATAGAGTGGAACCTTAATTAGGCGAACACCGACGGTTTCGCTGATGAATGGTCGCTAAGAGGGGAGGTCAATCGACAGGGGTTCAGTTTCCAGGAGTAATATGCAAATGAACGGGCGGCTGATTTGAAAAAAAATGGAAAAACTCTTAAGGCGACGGTTTTGTTGAAACCTTTTAGGTGGAATTTATTTCCTAATAATTTAGTTTCTCCTGGGAAATTCAATGTAAATTAATGTGATGTGCACAAACAGCGAAACCTGAATTAAGTGGCCACCGACGGTTCCACTGAAAAATGGTTCTTAAGAGGGGTTTCACTCTACTGACAATTCTTTCTTCGCTCCATATATTTTAATAGAATGAAATTGACGAACGCGTGACGATATACAGCGTGCGTGGGAGAGAGAGGGGTGGGGGATACGAAAGGATTACGCTGTGTGGGACATTTGAGGAGTCATTCGGGGGTGGGAGAGGGGTCATTTCGTGACCCCGTTTTTCCGCCCACGAGAATCCCAGCTATTCACTATGCGCGCCCGTTTCCCCCCTGCCGTCGCACACACAGACTACCACCACTAATACAACCTTCCGGGGCGATGCGGGACAAGTGAAAAAGAATTGGAGGAGGGTACGTGGCATTGAGGTAGATGGAGAGGGCATTACGTCATCAAACTGTAGCCTGACAACCTAAGTAACGACCACATTGGTTATCCCTGATCTGTTCTGTAATAGACGAATTAACGAATGAATAGCAAAAATATCTATCACCTGTGTGAAATCAAAGGCAAGTAACTATTGATACATGAATTGGCTACTTAGTATATGGATTATACTCAATTCTACCATAACTTTCACCAAATATGCGGATTAATATTAATTTTAACAAGTTTTATAGCTTCCTCATAATACTATAACATAGTTACCAATGATTCAAACACGGAAGAAATGTATAATAAATTATATAGAAAAATAAATTATGCCCACGAATCAATAATTCAAAATAAGTTCATTGTAGAATTGAAATAAAAGCCCTTTGGGGCAAGATGGGTTAAAATTATTTTTTAAACAACTCAAAATAGCATTTTAAAAGGAAAAAATTGTAAAAATAGAATTTTAAGGGAAATTCTATCAAAAAATTTAATCAAATTCATATTTCAACAATTCACAATGAGGTGAACGTCAATTATAGGGGTAAATTTATAAACAACCATAGCAATTAAGTACCGCACACTCCACCTGGTAGGATGAACACTATCGGGGAATATTTAAAACAGTGACTCATGCACGTCCACCCGCTATTGCTTTAAGGAAAAATATTTTTACTGAGCATTAATGTTATAGAAGTAAATGCATGCTAATTTCTAGTAAATTATCGATGGAAACCTATGTAAAATTGCAAACCTTGCGCGTTAGCCCGTAAGCGCTATGGGAAAATCGGGGTAAACAAAGATGGCGAACAGGCCCCGCCCACGTCACAGCTTGTGGCATTGGCTACCATAGCAAGCTCCCTCTCTATCCGCCTCTATGGAACGAGGGGAGGATTTGAGGGAGGTTTGGGGCTTAAAATGGCACACATGTCGGAGGAGGGGGAAGGGAGGAAGGAGGATAGAGAATGGGGGAAGCGGCGCGACCGCCGGCGGTGAATGAGAACGGTTCGTGGGCGTCGCCGTTCCGGATTCCCGTCGTCTCCCGGCTCGGTGCCCGGAACGGCGACATCTACATACAACCACGCGCCACAAAAGGTGCTATTTCACTGCAGAGGGAGAGACAGAGAAGCGGAATTTGCAGCCCAGGGCACACCGCCACTACAAAGGGTGCACAGAGGATATTACAACAAGTTATTTATGCATACTCGTGACGCCCCTATGCCGACAGAGAAAAAGAACGGAAATTATACCGTATTCGTAACAAACTATAATAATTTTTTTAAAACTACATTTTTCTTGGCGTCCCATTTGCATAGATGCTACGGCAGTTGAGCGAACTATCATTTGACCAGGAGTTCAAAGAATTTATGTTTATTTAAGGAGAATTAAAATACAGAAGAAATCAGGATTAAAATTTAAGGATAGAAGAGTGATTTTCAGCCTATTAAAGGACGAGTGACAGTGATCAGTGGTCAAAATAGCATGAAAGAGGCAAGCATTAGAAAAGGAGTAAGAGAAGGATGTACTCTCTCTCCTATATTGCTTAACGCATACATTCAAGAAGCTATAAATGAAGTGAGAGAAACACTGGAGGTGGGGGTCAAATAAATAGAAGGAAAATTGACATGATGAGATATGCTGATGACATTTCTGCAATCATAGACACAGGGGAAGACTTAGAAAACATTTTAAATGAAAATTTAGGCTTATGGCTGCCTAAAATACGTTTAAAATTTCATGTAAATACTCCTTCAGGTAACATTTGACAGGACAAAGCGTTAAAACCAAGCTTTGACTAAGTCATGAGAACCAGTGATTATACCGACTCCAGCCTCCATTGATACTTCGGGAGGATTTAATATCATGGTTTTTTAACGAACTGAGGGAAGAGTATAATTATCTTCGGGCTTAAAATATTGAAAAATATGGTTTTAAATCCTAATTATGACATGCAATGAAAAAATAATTTGGTATATAAGGTAAGCAGCAGAATTTTCCCATGACAACGTTGCCACATTCATCACAACGTGTCAACTACGTGCTCCGAGGAAAACCGGAAGTCAGGTATTTAAACCTTAATACTTGTGTTATGTTACCGACGACCTTAACTAAAAAAATATATAAGGTGTCTCAATACGTAGTGCATGTTATAAACGTTTTTGAACAATATTATGACAGAAATTGAGAGAAAACGTTATGCGAGGGATTCAATCGCAATACCATTAAGGCTTTCAATATGTATATCAGCTTCTTCAATTTCAAATTAATAAATATTCGTTAAAGGACGATGACCAAGAAATATGTTTACATCTACATCTAAATGTACATCTACATCTAGATGTACATCTACCTACTACCCTGCGAGCCACCGCATGGGCCGCTGTGACAGAGGGTATTAGGACACCAGCCGTGTAAAGACGTAAGGTTTTGGAAGGTGAAATGGTGACAGTATTATGGGAGTGTAATGGTGGAGCTCAGTTTTTATTGTGCACGGAAAGAACGAGTTTCTGAACCTATCTGTTCGGCAATGTATCTCTCTCATTTTATCGCCTCTGTCAGACCTAGAGATATAAAGACGCGTCATGATAATAGGAAATATAAGTCATTTTAGATAGTAGATCACATTTTACGTTGAATTCGGTACTTTCTGTTCGATATGCCCTATGAGGGTAATAGGAAAAAGGTGTGGTACCCAAAAAATCACAAAGCTGAAATTTTACAGCATGTGTCCCCAACGAGACATTGCCCGGAAATTTAGCCCTAGGCCAAGTAGCAGAATGCCCTTTTCCTTGGGCATAGCGAGGCCGTAGATTGATATCCGGCACATTTATTGTGATGAGTATTTATATTTGATTATTCTCTGTGGAAATGGCATGGAATATTTGTTTGTTTGATTGTATATCTTCTCGTATTTAATCAAACATTTGAATCATTTTTGAGAAAAAAATCAAGATAAAATGCTATTGCCAATTTTTATTCGCTTCCCCGATATGGAGCTCCCTGTGGTTCGATGTGAATCGAAGACGTAACGTTCTATATAAAATAATTTCCTATGATTACTCCTACTCCAGAATAGAGTTAAGTATGAAAAGGGAAATGAAATATAATTTTAAACCACGTAAATACAAAAATAACTTTGGAGTCAGGTGAACTTGAAGTCTCCTCTAAGAATAATAGTCAAAGAAAGACATAAGTTAACCACTTATGAAAAGCCAATAATCATTGTTTCATACGCCCACTAAGTATCTTCTGTTAAAAAAATTTCTTCCCCTCTTCTTTACAATTTCCCAAGCTACTATTCCCTACTGCAATACAGTTCGGAATACAAACACGAAATAAAACCAGTCAAAAGAGTACGTTGATCAATTGGGGCTTAGCAAGAATTAAATCCGAGCTCCAGGAGGGGCAGGCTTTTTTATTCTCTCGTCTTAACGAAGGAGTTGATTAAATTACGCTCTTTGCGATTGCCCCCGGTCGATGCGGCCGACAACGACCGTCGAATCCCTTCTGCTTTAATAAGTCCCAAAAAGGGTTGTGCATAATAATGACCCTCCTTCAATATTATCGGCTCAATACACGGGCTAAATCCAGTAGTCACTCCATTTCGGATGAGGGAAAGAAAACCATTTCCTAGCCCATTGATCAGAATGAGGCCCCATTAATTAGTTAATCCCATAGCGGACCCTTTCATCGCCACTCGAGCAAATTTTCATGGTTTCCCCATATCAAGTCATCAACCTTTTGCTCCACTTTTGAGGACGTTGAAGGCCGATCTATGCACCTGTTCCCGACAAATTGCTCCGATTCACAATGAATATGAATACCTACCTACGAAAAAAGTTAAATATATTGAGTTGCTGTGTATGAAGCAATGTTGAACCAAGAGTATGGATCAATTTCGCAAACAGAGAAGCCTCCAGTAGACTTGAAAAGGCAAAACAAAACATGAAATGTTTAACTACAATTTTAAATACAGTATGAGGCAGCATAACTTGCTCATTTGAATGGTTGATAAAGCAAAAGATGTTGTGGTTATCGTTGTAATTTTTTGTTCTCCGTATTTTACAACATGAATTTTAAGCAATAAAGTGTTGTGCATGTCAAGGTGAATATGTCGGACAAACTTGTTTCATAACAAGATCGTATTTGAACCTCTCTTCCTGGTGCCAAATTCAAATCAGCAAATTATACTGCCGCACACTGTATTATTCCTCCCGTCAATTCCAATTAACTCGATACTTCTGAGAAATCAAAACGTATGGGTAA
The DNA here is from genome assembly GCA_963169105.1 of Ceriagrion tenellum. NCBI lineage: Eukaryota > Metazoa > Arthropoda > Insecta > Odonata > Coenagrionidae > Ceriagrion > Ceriagrion tenellum. Next base: position 55,019,149 of record OY720639.1, on the reverse strand, counting down.
AAATTCCATCGAATGGCGAAAAATATCATTCATTTTACACGTCGCTCAACAAACAATGCTTTCACTGTTAACATCCATAGGATAATGAAAATCGTTGAGTACAATCAATGTGGGGAAAGCTCAAAGAACACTTTTTTGCCGAGCCATTGTAACCTAACGTATTCTTCTAGCAATACCTGCAGAGATTCGCTGCTGATTCAAAAACCTAAAAGGTAATTTTTCCTCTTAGACATAATTTGCAAACCATTCTCTTTCGAGAGAAATTATGCATATTTATTTATTAAAACTCATATATATGACCGTGATCTTGTGCTTCAAATAATGTTCTGCTCATTATATTCCAGCACCAACCGCATTTAAGGAAAATGAAACATCTTTCAGCATCGTCAGCACTTTTTGTAATAGAATTCTAAATAACCAGTAAATGACGTGACAAATTCAATTATTACACATTTTTACAAATATTCGGTCTTTGATAAAGGAAGGTGGCGGTAAATAACGTAAGATCAGTGGGAAATATGCCCCATCACTTCCATAAGTCTGTCCACACGGTTAGAGCGGACGTCTCCGTATTCCGCCAAAATTCAAATACGCGAGTTGCTTGAGCGATCCAAGTCCACTGGAAGTCAATTTCCTTTATAAGCTAGTATATACTGGTTTTTCACATCACATTACGCATATTTAAAAATTTTAACTATAATTTAAAATATTATATAAACCTTGGTGGTCATTCCACCATTTTCATCGAATACTCGCGAATCCGCATTAGATAATGCACATTTCTCATTTTTGATACATTAAAGTATGTTTGGCATTTACGATTAAAAGGGGAAAAAAAGAAAGCATGAAGCAGTAAAATGTGAATTCAGCTCTTTGGTGGATTCGGATAAAAAAACCATTAAATGCAAATGCAAATGCAAAAAGAGCATCGAAATTAAACCGTTAAACGCTAGCGCTCGTACATTACCGGTCAATTTTTTTCAATTAGTCTCACGTGCACTAAGAGTGGTCCATCTGCTCTGTAGAGCTTAATGAGTCACTCAATCGGCAACCAGGCTTCCCTAAGGGGGAGAATCAAGTTTACATAGACGGGAGGCGAGTGACCGTTTCGACTTTACAGCTCCAATTTGCATCTGGACAGATGCACGAATTCAGGCACTAATCAGGCACGAACGCCATCGCAGTACAATGGGTTCCGCCACTGGAAGAAATTTCCGTGTTCAAACCTGGGAGAATTACTTTTGGAATTAGACGAAAGATTACAAGAGTTCTGATGGCTATTCCTAAGACTCATCTACTAATTTCACTTTTATTTTAACCTAGAAAACTTGGTGACTGACTGCTAACTTGTCCAATAGGTTTCAGAAATATTTTAAAATTACATAGTCAAAATAGTTCTTTAAAATATTGTGGACTTAAAATGTAATTGGATTCATACTCCAACTCACTCGCGGATAATAGAGAGCAAGACTTTTTACCTCTATAAATGTTTTCCTTTCGGATAACAATTGATATTAATATCAAATTATTTACTTACTTCAAACTTCTTAAATCCGCTATTCACGATAAACTTAATGACCAGGTTTTGAAAAATAATCGTACCGTTTGTTTTGAATATCGAACAATAATTACCATCGTTCAGTTTAACATGCAGAAGTAAAATAATGTACCAGAAATTTAGGTAAACTCAAGAAGATAACAGTTGAATAATCCTGAGGTAGCATGATTACGTACTGCAGAAAGAAAATTTTAAAACACTACAAATATTAAAAGAAATAAAAGTTTTGGCTACTAAACTGCGTTTAAAAAAAGCAGAAATTACACCACAGTTTGAGTAGATGTAAGATATCGCTTTAAAGATATAATGTCTATGCTAATTTCCAATTGGTTAACTTACACTTTAAAGATCAACGAATTCCGATCTGAGAGTGGTGTAATAAAACGTCCGCAGCCTTGACATTGAGTAAAAGCTTTTTGTTTTTCAATCTATTCCTACTAACATACTAAATTTGATATAATATGCAAAAAATGCTTTATGTGCGATGATTTCCACACAAGAGAGCGCATATGCATATTTAAATGGTTTATGATCTCTCGGCCAAAAATTGGAGATAAATATTAGATATTTCAGAAATATAAATATATTAGATATAACTTTAGAGCTGACGGGGGGCAAATGCATTTCTTCTAGAACAGATCTTTAAGACATTTAGGCCGGAATTTACAGATGTCCCAATTTTTCAAAGAAGCGGATCAAAAGATCTAAAACAGAGCTAAATATAGCTTGATAGATTCAAAAGTGGAAGGTTTCACTTGGTGGAAGGTCGACATTGTAATTAATCAAACTTTGTGTCTTCAACAGTTTCCACCGAAAGGCAAAAAGCTGGATGCCCAAGAACAAGAAGCAACCGGCTTTCTAAAAGACTCGGGTTATCTTTTAAATGAAATTACCTGCCTTAATCCCTCCTCGTTGCTTCTAGTCACCTTACTCCCCAACCCAGGATGACACACAGGCTTTCCACAATAGTCCACTCTCTCCCCTTCCTTTCCTCCCCTCGACCCACCCCACACACACCATCTCTCCTCTGACATATATATGTATTCCGATCGACATCCTTTCTCTGTATCTGATGATGGCGTAACTGCCAAAACCGGTCGTACTCTTAAAAATAAAACTGGGGCAAAAACAAAGTTTCCCTCAATAAATATAGCTTCCTAATAATACTAATACACTGCTATCAATGATCAAATGTACGGAAGATTTGTATAATAAATTATGTAGAAAAATAAGTTATGTCCAAAAATCTATCATTCAAAATAAGTATTCCGAAGACTTTCAATAAAAGTCTTTTAGGGAAAGATGGGTTTAAGTTAATTTTTAAACAACTCAACGTTACAAGAGAATAGAATTTTAAAGGAAATCCTATCAAAAAAAATGTAATCCAATTCATAACTCAACAATTCGCAATGAAGTGAGTGTCAATGATAAAAGTGTATTTGTTCGATACCATAGCAGTTAAGTACCCAACACTACACCTGGTAGGACAAATACCATCAGGCAATACTAAAAACAGCAATTCAAGGACGTTCACACGATTTTGCATTAACGGTACTCCACGGCAACAGCTCAACCACCAAATGCGGCAGACATGACAAGTAAATGCATGAATAAGTCACTTTATAATAATGGAAGATAATAAATAGTTTCTCGTCTTTAAACATTTACAATAAATATTGCCACTTTTATTCATACACCACGTTTACCAATCGATCTCAGATCGATATGACCGGGTCAGCCCGCTATGGTAAACGCAACGGGCTTGTGTGATCGATCTGAGAAGCGGGCCAACCCGGCCCACTTGCTCAGCCAGTCTGCGATTCCAGATCGATCTCAACCAGCGGTTCCGTGGAGCTCCTCGGTAATTATTTTGGTTGTCATTGGGGAACAAAATATAATCGTTATTATTCAAGGCCTGTGTTGTAACCAGTTGTAACAATTTAGGAATAGTGTAGTATTGGCGAGTGATGTGGCATTGATGATATCGTACCACATCGCAATCAACCTCCAATTGGGCAATTTTGTTCGCTAGGAATGCGACTGATAATTTCAAACTCTGCACTTGTTTACATACTGGGTCAATCGAGCTTCAACTGACTGATTCGATTGTTCAATATCGATATTTTCAGCCCGTGTTGGTAAACTAGGCAATCTGAGTCGGCATGCTTCGAATTTTCAGATCAGTCGGAGTTCAGTCGATTGGTGAACGTAGTCATAGTCTCGTGGGTAGGGAGGCGTCAGACAACTGAGACCAATAAAGCCATTGAAGCCAGTTGGTTAAACTTGGGTGGGAAGATTTGCATGGGGAACAAAGCACTGTACTTTTAGTGCTATTGACATGAGAACAATCGAGTATGGGTCGAGGTTCCACTGAAAAGGGATAACCTACGCTGAAATTGGAAGCCAGGCTCCTTAGATGCGAAGTCTTTGCTCTAGCAACAACATAATTACGATTCACTATCTCAAGGACTAATGAACGTTTTCATTTATAGAGAATTAAGACGAACATTATAAACGTACGACAGAAGTTACGACCACGAAAATGACGTTAAGACCCTAAAACCGATTGTTGCCCATTAAAAATTGCAACGAGTTTAACTTCAAGGTTGTGTCCCAGTCTATAAAATGTGTAGTAGACTTTAAAAACTGGGTGAAGTAGCCTTTTCGTGAAGTCAATGAGTTTATAGAGTTCGGGCCCTGTATATCACATCTAATTGTCGGTTATTTAACGAAAGCGTTATCTATAGGGGAAAGTCTTAGGTATTCACACTAAGAATAATATTCGTCACAGGAGTTTATCAAAAGCGGGGCACAGTGTATTCCTTTCTTCACACTGGCCAAGATTATTTTATCAAACAAATTGACAATCAGAGTAAAATGCGAAAAATTACTCATTATAGTAACTACAGTGCGCAAGAAAATCATTAAAATACCTAGGAGAAATAAAAAGGATGGGTTTTATTTACCGAAGAAAATCTCTGTTTCCAGGTAATCAATTTGACTGAAAGTAAAACTTTTTCAAGCGCTTAATCTTTCTAAATATGTAGTTTTGAAAAGGGGCCGAACACTAGCCTGGAGGGATCAGGTGTCCATTGAACACTTGTCGTTTCCAAGGGGAGCGCAGTTCCCTTATATTCCCACCTTGAGCGAGGGCATTCAGCTGATGGGACTGCCTGTTTGCGGGTACTTTATCAACGCCTCACTCGCTATCACGCGTCGGCACGTGGGCCCAAGTGTGGAATACCTAGTTCCCCGGACACAAAGGCATTCCGCAGATGAATTTCCCCATGCCTTTGCCGAAATGTGCGCGCACGCGAGAGGCTGAACACCAAAACCATCTCAACATTGCCTACATTTCAGGATGAATGAGCTAGTTTCATGGAAGAGAAAGCTTCTACGTTTGTCTACGTCCACCGTAACCCGAAATAACATTGGGAATAATCTAGAAAATGTGTTACCTGGAGAATTACAGATTTCTAGATGGGCTCACGCAATCCAAAATGCAAAATCTCACGCGAGAAACGATAGGATGAATTCTTCAGGATGAAAGAGCAGGTTTCACGGAGATGCTTTTCCACGTTAATCTTAACCCGAAATTAAAATCGTTGTTAAAAAAATTCATTTTATGAGCATTCTACGTTTCTTGATATGTTTATCAAATCCATTGTGAAAGGCGGCACAAACAATTCATCTTCCCTCAAATTCATCACTGGCAAAGGGATTGGCGGTGTAGCGGATAAATTTATGACAATTTCCTTGCTTGGTTGGATTGTTATTTGAGGAGGCGATCGATGTCTGATGTAACTTTTCCCACAATGGATAAGTGGGAAGATTGAATAGGGAATTACTAACGGGGTGGGGGAAGGGAGGAGAGAAACACGGCGCCGGCATTAACCTATTCATCATCCGGCGGACGGTGTGCTACACTTACTGCTCCTTACACTTACAAGTGCTCTCCACATAGCACCCAAGTAGGAATTCGAAACTTCTCCCGCAGCCATGAACCGAATTCGTGCCCTGTCGATGGGAAGTCAGCACCCAAAGCCACCACAAAAACCAGAACCCTAGTTGGTTGCAAAGTGGAGAACACTTCAAGCGCTCAGTACTTCGGGAATGGAACCACGGATCTTCGGCTATCCGGCCAACACGCTATTCTCTAATCACTCGTTCGAACAATACGCTTTGCTCCTTCTCATATCCTCTTGCGGGATACTCAGAGAACACCCACAAAACTTCAATCTTATCTTTACAAAAAAAAAAGTTTGCGAGTTGGTTAATAACGGTTCAACACTTAGTGATTTGGATTAGCATATTCTATCCGATTTAAATACCTCTAATATTTCGACAAAATACCTTAAAAATTAATTATAATTGAAAATAGAATATGCAAGAAAGGAAGTCTGATCTTCACAGCAGTTTTTCTCACTACGCCCTCCTGTAAAGTTATCATTGGGCAACATCATTTAGAAAACTTACGGGCAGAACCAAAAAGCGATGCTCTCTAATCAATAATCAAAGCATGTGCTCATTATGCATTGCAGGATCCTTCGATGAATTTATTGGTTTTATAAATGGTGTCAAAACTTATTTTGCATGATGGAATGAGCTTCGTAGTATACAAGTTCCACAAGTAAGAAAGATGTCGAATGTACATTGTACTGCATGTAGACAAATACTTCTTTTAAGATGGATCCGTCCCCAGACAGGTTTCAATTGAACTACTCCCTCCATATCCGTCTATCCTGTGCTGCCTCCCAGCTCTTCATAACTCCTTCCATTCATAATATCAGTGAACATATTGTCTCTTCGTCTTCCTCTCGCCCTCTCTTGCCTTATAATATTCTTTTCAGCAGACAATCTTTCCTCAGGACGTGTCCCAATCTGTTTGCTTCTCTCTTTCTTATTGATCTTAAAATATTCCTTTTCTCATTCATCCCTGCTAGTACTTCCTCGTTTTTCAGTTTAACACTCCATTTGAATCTTTTCATTCTTCTCCATAGACACATTTTAAATCCCACTAGATATTTCTCCTCTTTCATCCGGACTGTCCATGTTTCTGCTCCAGAAAGCACAGTACTCTAAATAAAACATTTAGCAAATATTTTCCTTGTGCCTATGTTTATTGCTTTGAGTGAAAGTAGCTCGTTAACTTTACTGAACGCTACATTATTCTGTGAATTTCTACTTCTTATTTCCGTAGAGCTTCCATTGCACCTTGTAACACCCCCGATGAGGTACCTAAAGGATGGTATTTGTTCTAGCCTTTTTCCATCATTGGTGACATTTAGAACTCCTTCCTCTTTTCCTGCCTTCATTACCACAGTTTTCCCAATGTTAACCTTCATTCCAAAATGTTTCCCTTCCCCTCTCGATTTTATCTACCATTCCCTGTAACTGGTTCTCTCTCTCTGCCATGACCGCCTGATCATCTGCATATTTTATAATGTTCACTTTTTCTCATTCCACAAGGATTCCACCTACATCACCAACGGCTTCTTCAATAAATTAGGATAGAGCAATGTAATACAACGAAGGGCGAGTTACTTTCCTCGTGATGATTATTAACTATTAAAAATTTTGCTCATTATATATACATAAACATTTTATGTAGATGAGAGAAAAAAGACCAAACACAGGAAACGAAATCTCTCTCGGGAGAAGTAAAAAAACGGGATAGCTACCCTAACTTTATATCAGTAGTGAGGCACATGAATTTAAAGATTTCATAAATGCCAATCCATAAATAATGCAAATCCATCCAGCTATTAATCTATGATTTGCGTGATCCTTGAAAATAATCTTCAAACCAAAGTATAACTGTACCATGACCACGTGCCTTTGCTATTCTGAGGCGCAAAGAGCTTTACATATCCCACACAATCCTAACCACGCGACAATGAAGACTTATTACGAAGCTTCGCGTCCCCGCCGGTGGGGGAGCCAGCGTTGACCCAGACACCTCTCTCTCTCTCCCTCTCCCTCTGAGTAGCTTCCTTCACACTCCTCCCTCCTCCACTTCCTCTCCCTCACTGCCCCACATCCAACCAACCCTCTCCCCACTTAAAGCGCTTCGTATCGATTGCCCCTTTTGTCCGCTCGACCGACTGTTACCGATGCAAATTCTCGTATCTCGCTCACACCTCCAACCAACTCCAACCACCGGCCAGTTGTCCCTACCTCATCCTTCTCCAACGCGCTCCGCGATGGTGAGTGGCAAAGGGGTTTTTATAGACATCAGGCAGGAAATCGGAGATTTGAAGACGGCAATATTGGTTACAGTAGTTCCACTACAAAAAGAATTGTGGTTGGTTGGATAAACTGCTCATTTGTATCCAATTTAGTCATGGGATCCGTAATGGCCGGTTGCAGAGACAACAATTTCGTACCCAAATGAGCTCTGAAATAAAAAAATCAAAGTAATTGTTCAACGACCTCAGCAGAAACATTGCATTTCTGTGGATTCGTAAATAGACTCATATCGAATACAGTTAGATAACAATGATTTCCATATGGAAACAAAATGATGGGTTTCCAATGACGATTACCATTTTTTGCTAATTGAACTTAGAATTACAAGGTGTTTAGCATTATAAAGGCGAAAAATGATAAAAATAGTATTTTTATATTTAACCTAAAGACGCTCAGCCAACGGAGTTTAAAATAAATATACATGCATATATATATATATATATATATATATATATATATATATATATATATATATATATATATATATATATATACATGCATATATATATATATATATATATATATATATATATATATATATATTTTTTTTTTTTTTTTTTGCCATTAGGAGACTCGGTAGGGAAATTTGAACACAAGGGCAGAAAAATGCGAATGGGCCATAAACGCGTTAAATCGGAGTGAAACACCAAATATCAGCATTATCTTTTTTAGAAGTTAATCCAACGAAATATATTTTCTTTATATAGACACACCCAGGATAATATAAGTCCAATACCCGAGGATACAAAATGCACATATATTCGCAGTGCGGAAAGGGATAGACTAGCAACATACATACGGAATCGTGCTCTCCTTTGATTCTGTTCGTTTATGCTGCCCAGTCTCCGGCCGTGTCCAGATTTGAAGCAAACAGTTAAAGTGGACTTGTCTTTGATAATCGTACTTGCAAAAATGTTCATATTCCTAGGAAAAATCTGGATTTTTTTGCCTTTCTTGCAGTACACACATTCTCACAAATAAATTTTTCAAAAAAGAATGAACTTTTTCAGCAAGAATTTGTTTCATTTTTCAACGAAAATGCTTGTTTCTTTCATTAAACGCTAATATTCAACCACTGGCTTGTGGTCTTTCCGATGAACGACTAAAATATTTTTTACGTTAACTCACTGGTTGCACAGCTTTAGTTTTAGTTTATAGACCAAATTAAAATCAGTGGTAACTCACGATGCATGTTGCTTATAACTCATCCCCTGCCATACAAACTTAAGGTGGCTTGCGTGATAATGTGTAGATATCTGTCGCCGCAAATTGGAATTTCTGATCGAAGGAAAAAATATAGATTATATCTTTTTCGGAAGTTTGATGTAGACTGCTTTCTACCGGACTTTCAACATATTTTGCTAGAGCCAAACTATTATGGAAATTGTCACAGGCATAAAATCAAGAAAACAAAATCAAGAAAAAAGAAGACTGTAGAGCCAATAGAATTGAATTGTCATTTTTTCCATGTACAATAAGGGACCATAATAATTTCGATGGATCAGTAATGGGAAACTTTGACCATCATTAGGTATAATACGTTTATTCACTTGAGCTAAATACCTTTATGTCATTATTAGCTACAAACCCCGCATGAAAATCCCGGCATAATATAGCTCTTGAATGATTCAGTACCTTGCTGTACTATTTATCAATGACATTAATAATACTAACCAGTAGTTGTATCTTAACTAGTGGACTGCATGTAGCACGTTCTTCTACGTAGAACTCTCTTAGTTTCTAGTCTGACCGCGAATTGTTATCCAGAATGCCTTTGGCCTGCGCCTGGCATCCTGGCGATCGAGCGCGGTTCTGATTTCAGCTGGGATAAGTTGTACATGCCTGGTGTAGAATCACCCCGTTCCACACTCTCTAGTGGCATATTTCATAGTATTTGATAGATGTAGATTTATATGCTTAAATCTAGAATGAAATCCTCGTAAATAAAAACATATAAATAGCACTTTCAAGGTTACGCCTTTGAGGCGAGCACCCTGCAGTGGACAGATAATTTTTTATTACTTCCAATTATTTATCTGATCTATTCTCAAAAATAAGCAATACATTTCTTACACGAGTTCTAAGATATATTTTTAAAGAAAAGTTTCATTCTTCATTCTTCTTCCCGATCCCTTTCCTGAGGTACCCAGGGATCCCGTCACCCTCACCCATAAGGACAATACGAAATGCGAAAGGACGCAAAATGATTTAATTTCCGAGGAAAATTTATAAGGAAATAAAAAAAACGTAGAGGCTAGCTTCTTGAGTATAGGGAGAAAATTAGCAAAACGAAATACGTATGGAACATATCCGATGAAATAATGTTAATATCATAGGAATACACGAAAAATAACCCACAATGTAAGGAAAAGAATCTTTTATCCTATCATTCCCGCTGTATTTTATGTTTTAGGAGATATTTCAGTGGCTTAGACCCAATTTTTTCAAATTTGCCGGCAAAAATTTTTAAACGGGACTGGTAAAAGAAGATAAATAATTTCCATTTTAAGTCTTGCAAGATTTATTCCAATTTATGTTTACTGATTAATTAATACGTTTATAAACGTTACTGAAGCACAGACGAAGGGTAACTACAAACTAGACACTCCTCTTCAATGGCATATCAAGCATCGGGCACAAGGGTAAGTGTACGCTGTAGAGGTAAAATTTACCGGAGGTTATAATGCGTTCCCGTTTTTCATTCCTATGAGATATTAAATACATCGGCTAATTCTCAAAAATATATGGCAGGAGAAAAGAAAACCGAATACTCAAATAAAAACCTTCATGCAAAATCCGTACATCAACGATCTTCAGCTCTATTTTATCTGTAGATGTTTTCATATTGTGTAAAAATTGAGTTCTTCGTGTAATTAGAAACGCTGAAATCAGTAAATTAAAAACTCAAGGACTACACGAGTTAACTCACATCATGATGCCACGAATATTCTTACGCTTGAAACCTCTCATTCAGCCTATTAACTGTGTATCTGATCAATTAAAATATCCGATGGCGTATAAATAATATTTAAATATTAGCATGTATAGCCGTGTCTCATGAATAACTCGGCAAGGTTTGGAGAAAGGTGAAAAACTACCAAAAAGAAAATGTGTGTGTTTTTCAAAATATCGTGTCTATAAGCATAAAAGACAATTTTTAAAAAATCAATAGAAATATCAGAGAATTGATTGCTAAGAAAAATTACGTCTCTTCCCTTGAGTTATCTCCTAAATGGCACCGTATATGACCCCGAGCTCTGAGAAAGGGCAACAGGTCACGAGTATTGGCAGCTTCTTAGATTTAGGTCTTTCACTGTCTCAACTGGTGATGACTTTTGGCTGCGGGCCACGTCTTCTGCATTCTCACTTTTTCCAGTTCACTCACTTTAGTCAGTCTCACTTGGTGGTATTCCATCATTAAAAAATATAAGATGACAACTTTTACTAAAACCACTAGATTTTATATTTTTTTACTAAAACCACTAGATTTTATATTTTTTTACTAAAACCACTAGATTTATTTAAAAAAACGAACCAGGTTTCGATGTGCATTCACATCATCTTCAGGTAAATGGAGGCCGATGTGTAGGCCTTATATAGTAAACATTACCAGGTGGGGAGAGGGGGGGAAGAGAAGACAATATAGGAGGAGGGTGGTCGCGGGAGGGTAGAGGGGGGGGCTAGAAGGACGAAGTAGAGGGGATTAAAGCTTTGAGGGTGGGGGAATAGACAGGGAGCATACATTCATTGCCAAGGAATTTATCACAGTAAACTTGGTTTTTAAAATCTCTAGCTGTTCTAAAGCATTCAGCTCGCGTCTGTCATTTGTAAAATGGAGGTGTCATGGTAAAATCACTTTTATGTCCGTGGGTTAAAAGATGTCTGGCGAAGTTACTTCCGTTTAAATTAAAATTTCTAAAATCCCTTTTATGCTCCATTTGTCTAATTTCAAAATTTCTACAGGTCTGTCCAACATACTGCCCACCACATTCATTACATTTCATTAAGTATACTCCACTTAATTTCTGAGGTTCAATGGTGTCCTTGCAGTTCACTAGCAGTTTTTTCACACTGTATGGTGTTTTAAATGCCACTTTATAACGGTCCTTCGGTAACAATTGCGCCACTCGAGAGGAAATCCCCCCAAAGTAGGTAATTGAACGCCATTGTTGAACAGGGGGTTCAGTTTTGTTGTACAAACTGGCCACGGCTCTTTTCCTCCTATTCTTGCGAATTAATTGGTCTATTAGTGACAGTGAATAGCCGGAATTCACTGCAATCTGTTTGATGGTTCGGGTTTCTTTTTCAAACTCTGAGTCGTTCAGGGGAATGTTGAAAAGGCGGTTAATAAGGGCGTGAAAAGCGGAAAGTTTTGGCGAGTAAGGGTGTCTGGAATCAGCAGGTATGACATGGTCGGTATAGGTGGGAATCTTATCTAGTGGTTTTAGTAAAAGTTGTCATCTTATATTTTTTTCCAGTTCGTTTCCATTCAATATGTTTGCCAATCTTTGCCTCTTTCACCTGTTGTCAACACTCTCGGTGAAAACAAAGAAATTGAAATCTATTTCCAGGTATCACAAGCAGTCAGGGCTATCTCTGGTATGTATATGGTTGCCACTGTTTGGTTATTTTTTTAGTATAACTCTTAGTTTCAAAATTATTATTATGAATACTAAGAGACCCAGTTGTGCCGGCACATCAGTGTATCCAGGAGAAATCATGTCACAAAATAACCGGAAAACACTTTACTTGAGCAGGCAACTTTGGCGACTTGAAATGATTGTTAATGTCATACGTTAGGTTATTGTGAATTTTATGAAGTTTTTTTTAGTTTTCCAAGAAAATTTCTAAATGGATATTTTGTTTTCTTTTCCACGTATTTAGTAGCCTTTATGAAACTTATTCAATGAGCAAATTCAAAGGTGGTACTATCAGTTGATAACAAGATGCTCGGTTTCTAAATGGATAAATGACCATTTGGCTCCTTCAGGTCTCTCTGTAGTACTCAACATTGTAAAAGGCAAGTAAAGATTGATTCGCACATTTTAGTGGTACACTCAAAGGTTGGCTAATTGGGGAGGATACCAAATACTGAGGTAATTTGAGCCTCTTGGGACAGACGTGCGTAAGCTGGTGTGGAAAGGATTCTTTGGAGAGAGATGAAGAGTGGACAGAGACCCAGCGTCGGCACTAGCCTCCCAAATTGAAAGGTGCCATCGAGTCCACTGTTCAACGTCCGATCCGAAGGGCGGGGTATTCTAACCTCGAGATGTTCTCTTTAATGGCACCCACGTATGGATTTTACCTAACATTCTCCGGGATTCCACAACCGGGATTCGAACAGAAATTCCCGGAATGGGAACTAAAACTATAGTAACGAAACCAACCCGAGGAGCTGTGTCGTCTAAGGAGCGGAGAGGAAGGGAGATGAGAGCACATGGTGGGATACGCAACCGACATGATTGCATTCGACTTAAAGTGTTTGGTGCGCTAGTCGTGAGTAATTTACCATACATTCTGATAACTTTTCCAAAAAGTCAAAAAAACTCGAGAAGCATACTTCACTTCAGTAAAACCACTTGTACTTCGGAAATAATCATATATGTTGTAATATAAATGATACAAAAAATGTTTTAAAATATTCATCTAAATTGAAGTTCTGTTACGACTTGGGTTTACGGAGCAGAATTCGAAACTTAAGCAAAAATCGTATGTATACGCATGTTTTTAATTCGGTATGAGAACTTGTTAATTACTAGGACCGATTTAAATAATATGAAATATGAATTTTTGCGTTAAAAATTGTAAACAAGTCATCAAATTATTTCGAATTGTATGTCGGGAGCCAGAAGGCAGCGGGTTAAAAGAGCATTAAATTGCCAAGACACCAAACCGGTGACAATTAATTTATTTCACTTTAATCTATACATATCACTAATAATTACATGTGTACGAACAGGGTGGCTACAGATATCCAACTTTTAAATTTTCTGATTTTTTCCTGACTTTTCCTTGATGGATTTACCCATTTCCCTGACCAGTCGCCAAAAGGTCACCTATTATTGGAATATTTTTTTCTTCTGAATTAAATCTTCTCTAGCAGCTTTAAATTTTCTAATCATCGTCTCGTATTTTTAGAACTATAAGCATGTATTTACTATAAGCTAGTGTGCTCCAGCTACCTCTCGACCTGAGTTTCGAAAGTTAAAGTAAAACGTGAGTTAAATTTTTTTGAACAACATAGCCTCGGATTCCTTGTGTTGGGCGTAATACATTGTGATCATGAATACCACTAGGCAAATATCGCAATAAGGATATACAAAAGGGATACATTGTGCATCCGATTCATAACTAAATAACTAAGATTCACAACTAGTAAGATTCACCACTGAATATTTCACGAATTTATGGGGCTTATTTCATGCACGCCAGCGACGGACTTTAATTTCAGTGGATGAAATAAAGGGCGGGAGAGACTGGCCGATAAACTTAAGGGTAGACAAATATGAGGATTCATATCCCAGTTTCTCCCTGACTGTTACGAGAATTCCATGGGTTTTCCCTGACTTTTCCAGAAATTCAAAATTCCCTCACAGTTCCAGGTTTTCCCGGTTTTCCTTGACGATTGCCACCCTGGCTAAGTTTCACGCATATCTTTACATGATCGTAAACCGCTCCAATCAACTTGAGAGGGATTGGGTCAAAACTGCCCGTCACGGCAATATTTACAATGCAAACAAAGCTGAATCAAAATTTGCTGATATCATTCATAACCCACTGGGGAAGCCGAAGGTAACAATTGAATTAAGAATCATAAATAAATAGAGCGTTAATTTCAATGGCCGACTGAGTATCTTGATACTGACAACGAAGGATTGCGACCTTAGGAACCCTGGCAGTCAACCCAGGTGACCACCTAACTCCCCCACTTGAAGCTAGTTTGAAGGTAACAGACTCTCTGCCGGAAAGGGTCTTAGGCAAGCTGCCACCATTTTCGTTACCACTATAGAGTCGACAAAATCCAAAGTAATAAAAATGAGACTAACTGCACTCACTACAAAGTGAATGGAGATAAAAATTTCCAGCTTCACGTACGTACACAATGAATCTCCCTACACATTCTCCGCCCTACCCATCCGCATCTCATCCACTGATTGTATTTCCGCGCATCTCCGATCCTTTAGCATTTCACCGCGAGTTACCCCCCACCCTGCACACATCTCTCGCGGGGGTTTGAGCGTCCAGCAACATCAGCAGCGTCGGGAGAGCTCGTGATTCATTCGCAGTCACGGCTCCCCATTCCCGTCACGGATAAAATGAAAACGAGGCAGTGACGAAAAAATAAACAGAAGAGGAAATAAATGAAGCAAAGGGGTCGCCCTACATACGGTACACACACTCTCACAGCAGCATTCCAGGCGCCAGACGTTTTAAGTAATGTGCTGACTTTTCGAAAGCGACGCGTCGGACCTTTCCTTTCTTGATTTTGAATTATTTGATTTATCTAGCTTATTCCACACCATTTACATGATGGGACCACTCTATTTTCTTCAGAAACTACATTTTTTACCCTAACTGCTTCATACATAACCACTATTTTCTTTAGTGCACTAGCATAGCATTCTCTTAGGAAATTGTTTGGTTAAATAAATAAAGGGTGTGGTTTTATATATTTACTGGTAAATAAAAAATACAAAGGGCCTACATACTGGCACAGAAGCTGTGAAGTGTGGTTACTAAAAGACAAACCCGTTGGACTGATATTGACCAACGAAATAAAAGTTGGATGGCGTGGTGGCTGGAGTACTGGTTCTTTATTTCAAGGGTTCAAATTCTGGAAGTAGTGGAGACTTCTCAGCGGAATACAAATCCCTATCTGGGGTTCCATGTAGAGAGAATATGATTTTAACAAACAATTTACGGACTCTAAGGCGCCTTATGTGAATGGTAGGCAGGTACCTTCTGTATTAAGGGTTTAACGAAATTCTCGCTTATCTATAAGCTTCTCCTAGTTGTTTGAAGGATTCTTATGACACAATTTTTTCTTAACTTTCGCTTTCGCGGTATATCTAGCTCGCACTATATCCTTCTCGCGCCATCCATGAAAGATGATCCTGAAGCCTGGGTATCACATTCATTTTACTAGATGCTATTTTAATACGGTTTTTGAAACTAGACATTTACCCTTTCGTTTCTGGTACACACCTTTGCCGCTAGCTTTTCTTACAATTTATTCACCCATTCGGTACCATTTGCTTCAAATAATTTCAAGAACTAACAGCTCCAGCGGGAGCTGTTAGTTCTTGTATTCATATATGTATGCGGTTTAAAATAATACTCATGTAACCACGCCGCACAAAGTTTTGCAGTAAACTGATGAAAGAATAATAATAATAGACTGAAAAAAGAATTGCAGTTGGCACGATATTTATTAAAGGTATATTTTGACCGAATAAAAATGTTTTATATCCACAATATTGGATTTATTATTGACTAACAATTTTTTTTATCTATTAACCCAAGGCATCTCTCGCAGATATCCTTTGAAATTATATTCAATCTTGTATTCCTTTTAAAAGGCGACAGTCGTTTCAGCATTTAGAATCATCCCTCATCAGCAAGTTAACTAGCCTACGTTGGGTAATTTATATTTTTGTAAGTGATCATAAATAATGGTATTTTTAAACATTTAATACAACCGCGCATTTTTATCAACGGCGCAAACATGCAATACAATCTTCCGTTGATGAAATGAATTTTCTGCAGACTGCATACGACTTCTTGGTCCCAGCTGTAGTCCGCAAGCGACATGGATACTCAATTAAAGAAGCATGTACAACGAACTGTTCGCAATAAATTCTGTTTACGCCTTCATTTATTCATGTTGTGATATTGGTCGTCTCCCATTCTGATACCATGCCTTATTCATGAACCCTCGTTTTCAAATCCCTCCTCCGCACATATCCCGCGGGCTATGCCCGCCTTCCCGAGAAAAGCGTGCGCCCTTCTGTTCACGTCTGGTCGCCGCCGTGTGTTATCTCAAGACACACTCAAAACGCGGGATCGACCGCCGCTGACTTCATCGATCGCTCGCTCCGGCCCGTGCATGGCGGGTTCACCTGAGCACGATCCCCAGCTGGGAGAGAATAGGCGTGTGGGCACACCCTCCCCACACCTCTCTCGCTCTTTGATTGTGAGGTCTCCTCAACACTTAAAGACACCTACGATCCCTTGAATAGAGGCACAAGGAGGGCTATTTGGTATGTCCACGGGAAATCCGAGAGGAAATTTTGTCGTTGCATACATGAAAATTTCAAATTACAGCCATTCATAAGTTGAGATTTGTCGGGGGCATTGGCGTCATATCCACGGAATATCCGAGGTTCGACCGTGCCGATTCCTCGCCAAATAAGGTCCCTGGGGGGGTTAGTTTGAATCGCTCGAGATAATCTCACTCGCTTAACAACTCTAGCGGTTGATTCCGAGTGGTTACCAACCCGCTCGGAATTTGATGTGTTTGAAAATATTTTTCTCGAATTTATGAATAGTATACGAGGCACCGGAATTAATGAATGAATAGATTAATAGATACATAGATATACACATCTATTTTCTGCTTCTGGTGTTGGTCTGCGCTCGCGAAATTGCAAGGGTTAATTGCGATATTTATTTTCATGAGAAATGTGCTACGAGTAATACAAGGTTACGCTGGTACTTTTGAAACAAGTTACGGTATCTATAAAGTAGTTCTGCTTTCAAAATGTCATTTTCATAATTTTTGGAAACTTTGATAAAAATAAATACATTTCTTGGAAAAGACTCAAACTTTTCTCCATACAGATATTCCCAATCATAGATTAAAGAATTTCCTGAATTTCCCGAGTTTATTCAAAATTATACAATTTCAACCCGATTTCTCCATCTCCGCACACCCAAAATTTGATTTTTCTTCAGCACGCCATAAAGTCACGACATTATTTTCATTCATCAGTTCTGTTGTCTCTAAATCCACATAAAAAACTTCAAAACAGATCGTTGAAGTTTTGTGTGATAAGAATAAATTTTGTGGGCAGAAATTTCGTTAAAAAGAAGTATGTATCCAACAAAATTACCATACTAGATGGTGAGTTATGTCATGTGACACCCTTAAAAGCCAAAGGTCGTGGATTTGATTTCTACCTAGGGAATGGATGTTTAATCATGCCTTATGATTGACGTCTTAGAAATATCTAGTGATATTAACGCGACGGTCAAGCTGACAGATACTGAAGAAAAATCTCCGTATCTGTAACAAAAAGCAATGCCAAATCAATGACATAGTCAGGATCTTGTTTCGGGAGACGGCCCGTGTAAAGCACTGGTGAATAGGTAAGAAGTGCGAGTAAAAAATTGTTTAAATTGGGGAAAATTTGGTGCGTTCAGGTAATAAAGAGAGCAACTGCGGTTTATAAGCCAATATTTAAAGATTTTTGGGATGAGCACACTTCTGAAAGAATACAAAATCGGCAGTGAAAATATAACTTCGAAAAGAAAAACTGAAGAACAAATTAATTCAATATTCTTTGTTTAAAAACAAATATAAATTTCCTCTTTAGAACCACTATTAAAAAATAAATATGTACAACATCTCAGGGTGGTACGTCTGAATCATATGGACCCCCAAAACATGACCACTTTACTGGCCAAATTTAAAATAGCTGAGATTTATTTATGATTCTGTATTATAAAACGTCGGATAAATGACATTTATGCTTAAATTTAAAATTATTAAAATAAAATTCACTAATAGAGATATAGGTAGCGCACGAGGCATTTATCAATCAGTTTCTAATGTTATATAGGATTATGTATCATAATTGATCATATTTTTCCCACATTTATGAAATATTTAAAAAATATGACAGCTAAGATTTATATTCATTTTTTGTACTGAAATTCTCGATCACACTCATAAAACTGTACAAATATATTCATATAAGGCAGGATGAACATTAATGGTAAGTACGCACGTAAGGTCTTTTTAATGATTCAGACTGGTATCAATTTATATTCCGGTCAAGATAAAAGGTTTGCATTGTTATCAATTAATTACCTTGCAGGAGAGACAATTATACGTTAATAAACGATTTATTTATTATTATATACTGTATTTCAGACCAACATTGGATCATTCCCCTCGGCGGTAGTTTGTAATCGGAGGGTATCGGGGGTAGGATACAGTACAGTACAGATACAGACATATCGTCATACGGATCAACACAAAATAAGGCATTACAACGGCAACAGCAAGCAAGCAAGCAAGGGAAGGAATGACATGATCTAGAATCCAGTGCCACTGCATCATTGAAAGGATAGCAGAATATTCTGGACTTCAGAAAGCTGGTTTGAAGCAGAGAAAGTTCAAGACGGAGGAGGATGATAGCATAGGAAATTAAACGTAAGATAGCGACACACCCTCAATGGTAGGTTTGTGGAGGTGGTGGGAGACTTCGTACACATAGCAGCTATTAAGGGAGCATACGGATAGGAAAACCCACAAGTGTGAGTACAGTAGGGACGAACAAAAAAAGTAGCCAGACTCGAGCATTAACAAGACGGCACAGGAAGTCCGTTGCAAAAATGAAAGGCAACGGTAAGCTCCCGGAAATCTAAGCGGGGAGAATTTTAGGCATACGAGATTGGGGAATAAGGAAGTTGGGCAAGAATTTCGGACGATGTCTGGGGGGTATGAGGGGCCGGGGGAACTTCCGCAGTTGAAGGTGGCAGTGATGGATGGGGAAATACATTAGCGCACGGGATGTATCCTTAATTTCCGCATTAATCTTTACTAGAATTTAAAATACATCTGTAACCCTCTTTGTTCTCCTAAAAATGAGGAAAAGTTTGAGTGGTACGAATAAATAAATTTTCATTCATTTAAGAGAGGCAGTGCAGGCAGTAAAATAAAGGTTGAACAAGTAATGTATTATAATTGTCTCATTCATACAATATGCTTCCTCTCAAGGAATATTATTTTACAACTAAAAACTATACTTGCTTAACTATTTTAAAAATACTTGCTTTATGAGGCCTTCCTGGTGTCCTTCGTGTGAGGGTAAAGTTACTTCATGAAAGCATCTTTAAACTAAATAAAACACTATACATGTCCACATTGAATCAATATGTAAACAAAAAATAACTGTATTAAACTTTATGTATACATGGTTATTAATTTTATTAGGAAAAAAATGAATCATTAAGAGTTAATATCAATAATTTGGTAATCTGGGTATTATTACTATGAAAAATGTCAGTAAAAAAAGGATCAAAGATATTAAAATACTGCAGCACAGACCTATAAACGTTTTGATGATGAACATCTAAAACTGCTTTTTAAAATATTAAAATTATTAATATATTAATCATTTCATAAGTTACTCAACCAAAAGTTGGCGATACAAAATTTAATATCTGAAACATCACTTTGAATCGTTCATAAATACTTTAACTGCCTTGGTTTGTTTCTACCAATTTAAATTATGAAGTGATGGAATTGTAACGTGAATATAAGTAAATTCATGGAATCAAGCGAAGTTTTCTTTTTCATACTTCATAATGAACTCCCACAAAGTTGAGCCTGAAACCATTGAGATCACTACACTGCCCTTACGTATAAATCAACTTCAAACTAAACTTCAGAGATAATGATATTCGTTAGCATGACATGTAACGCAATATAAACCTTTAAAAAAATGTATATAAAATAGATAAATAAAAACTTATGTACGAGCAAAATTTTGGGCTGAAATTATTTGCTAATGGTCTAAATGAGCGCTTTTTGGGGTAATACTAATTAAGGATCGATAAAGCTATATGGTAATGAGGGACCATTTAGCATTTGACAGCGATAAAGATCTTCTCTGCAGGGGAAAACCCGTGTTACGAGCCATGCAAGGGTTATTTAACCAACGTGAACGGCTGAAGATCCATTGGCCTCTTTATTGCTTCGATGCAAATACGCCAGAGCACGTGTAATCGGGAGAAAATGGGCCACGCAAATCGGAAAATTATAAATGGGGTCAAATTCGAAAGCTTCAGAAGCAAGACTCAAGCTAAATCAACGCTAAATAAAAGCTATTTCGAGTAGAAGCAACTCTTTTTACCATTTAAGAAACCAGAGTATGAAGTGAAGTTTTCCATAAATAGGGTAGTTTTGTTCTTTTATAACTATCTGAAAAATATTTTAGCAACCTTTACCTTCTCATTTATTAAAACCATGGGATCACTTATGAAGAGGTCAACTTCAACATACATATTTCGCCCAGAGAAGGTATGAACGCTATATGAATTTTCTCAGAATGTGCTTTTATATTGACTTGGGAGGGCAAATAAAATAAATTTCCTGTAAGAGGAGATTGCATTTAAGAATACGCTGGCATTATCAAAAATCAATACATAATGTCCCAGATATAAAATGTCGGAGTTTACACGGAATAAGGAAATACAAGGCAGGAATATAATTCTCCGATTGAGAGAGTCTAAAAATACTATAAAATACTCAAGTTTTGACGGAATAAGGAAATACAAGGCAGGAATATAATTCTCCGCTTGAGAGATTCTAAACTGAACTTTTTTTCCTTCTTTCTTCGGAAACAGGTTTGGAAAGTTATCTGCGTTGACGGAAAAATGTGAAAAGTTAAGGCCGTATCGGAACAGGGGTAGAAAATTGCGGAATATCTTGCTAAACATTAATCTAGGGGCAAAATTATCTTACATACCAACGCTGATATCACATTTCGGGGAATTATGTTCACGTATCATATAGTAGAATTCACTTAAAAAGTATTGGCTAAGTTTAGTTTCCTCAAGCAAATGTTTAGGCCGTACGCCATGTAAAATCCAAGTAAATAAATGCAAGAGACTTGAACCCAATCATTGAGTAAACTTGGTCACTTTGATGCACGGTCACATTGAGGTGAATTAATCATCACCTAAGCTACTAACTAAGTGTTTCCTACGACATCAAAAGTTCGGGTACCGACATTTCGATGACTAACTTCACTATCTATTGGGTGCAAATAAACACACTGAAGATGAAGGCGGATAAAGTCGTCGAGACATTGGTCTTAACTCCTGACATTGTGAAGAAACATGTGAAGACTTTACTCAAGCAGCTCGCCGTTACTACTAAAGTAATCGGTTCTTTATTAAAATTAACTAGTTATTTAATTGAGCTCCCCATTGAGATAGATGGAGAGGGCGCTTACTACGGTGGTCAATGGCAGGAACTGTAACGTGGGGGTGGTAATTCTGCCATCTTTGTTAACCCCCATTTTCCTTAAGCGTTCACAGGCTGACGCACTATTTTTGCAATTTTGCGATGTTTTCTCTCGAAAACTCACTACAAATCAGAATTAAATTTACTTTTTCAATAGGAATTCTCTTAAAATATCCTTTTTACGTATTTAATTTTATAAAAACCCGCTTTTCCGGTTAATACTAAGGAAAAATCGAGTAGAATCCATAGTTCTTGGTAACTTAGATGTTTCAAGAGTTACTTGCCTTAAATTTCAAACAGATTGTGGATGTTCTTGCTTTAAATCCGATAATTCGTCCATTCTGTCGAGCCATCCAAAGAAAAGTAAGGAAAGAACAGGCATAATCAATATAGTAGTTATTTCGATTGTCAGGCTACAGTTTGATGACGTAGTGCACTCTCCATCTACCTCAATGGAACTAACTGATTCATATTTCAGAAAGCCATAATTTAGCAAATGTGCATTCTACACTATCCTAACCACGATTTAACCTAATCAAATTAAAAAAAGCTTACGGCCGTGAGAAGTCAGCTCTGGTAAACGGTCATCAAAAAATTGGCGATAAAGAACATATATTAACGCGGATTCATTAATCTATTATGGTCATAATAGGTATTTTTATGGCTTTATGTCACAAACTAAAATTGGGAAAAATGCGAAAATATCTTATTATTTTATATTCTATATTCACCCAGAGGTCTTCAGTGTTATTTAAATATTCGATTTATAAAAAATCAGCCAGTCCTCATCACATCGGTAAATTTAGACTGCACTATATTTTATTTTGTAACGCTGGCATACATGTCACCGGCAGTCAACACCCGAAAATCAACTCGCCTATGGAATAGTTACTGTCCGCATTAAATATTTTTTCTCTCTTAAAGAGAAATAATTGCAATTTCACGCTACTGATAGTACCACCCAATTGTGTTCAAGCACTGTTTATAGAAATATGCATATTTACGGTTTCACAGTGCATAGAAACAAACAAAATCATAATTGACTCTGTCCACACTGATTGGTGTACTATAAAAGGTATGAAGAAGACTTGAGAAGCCCTACAATGTCTTAACTCTTACTTTATTCATAATGCTAGGTACTAATTTCTAATTAATAAAAAAATCCCACCATTCCACATTAATTTTATTAGGCGACCAGAAACCGACCAGTAAAAAAGAAGTGAAACAGAAATTATTGAATGCGGCAACGAGTGAAAACATGGGTAAACATGATATTTCTCTACCTAACATTAATTAAATTCTCGCGAAAAACCCTTCGTACGAAGCTAATATTCCCAGAAAATTGAATGGTATAAAATATTTGCACTATATTCTCATCTTAGCTTTTGCTTTATCGGCGAATATTCACCAAAAATGCGTTAGTTCAATATCTATGGCGCTTCAGTAGGCCCTTGTTGCCGGAAAAAATGTTGGTAAAAATACAGTCGTAGAATAATGAGTGTACTTGTTATTATGACCTTCTTTCCGTATAGCTAAGGGCCATGATCAGTGAAAGCAGTAATTTTTCGACGGAACAAATAAAAATGGGTTATTCAGTATTTGCTTACACGTCTGCGGTGGGGCCACCACCATTGTCTTCATTCAACTGGGAAACAATAGCTTATTGTTCACATGTCAATGATTTATTATAATTATGTTACGATGATGAAGCACAGGGAAATGAGTTGTACAAATTCATTATTGGTGTACATATTGAAATATAGGAGAAATACTAGCACGTAAGGATACATAAAGACTGTAAGAACAAGCTATTTTCTAACCCCAGCGAAACGAAAACAAAAAAGAAAATAACGACCAGAGTTGTGCTCATTCTATACCATGGGTTTCTCATAAGTCTCCCGCATCAACTGTAGATGTAATTGTGTTGCTCTCACAGTCAGACCAAGGAAAAATTATCAAAGACAATGTCCCGGGGACGTGCAGTAGCAGCGGAGCCGCCACTGATTGGCGGAGCGGTAATAACTTCAGCTGCTCTCACAAACGACGACGCCCACTAACTCACTCGGCTCATAAGCTTGGTCGTAACACGTCCCACTTCGGCCGTTGCCCGATGATTTAAATTATCGCAAGGCGAAGTCGAGTGAACGTGGGCGCCAAGTGGGCCATCGGTTTTTCAATCCCCTCCCACACCACTCGGGACATGTTTCTCCATTCCTGGATAATTAATTATCGGGCAAATGGGGGAAGAATCCGGGGCATTTTATATTCCTGGCACCTTTCTCAGTTCGGCTGACTTCGAACCAATATCTACATTACTCTTAGGAAGCACGACCTTTTTCCGCCAATTGAGGGTGACGTTTGTTTGAAGGGCTCTTTTCCCTAATCCTTTCATTGGAGAAGCAGAAGGCAACAAAGATGTGTTTATCGATGGTTGATGAAGGTCAAAGGGACAGGATCCACCTCGGGCGTAGAAATTGTATTGTTTCGACTAATTTCGACTTTGGGCTTCCGAATTTATTTTTATCGTCTATTCCATCGGATCTGCTCTATCAATTCCTTCCACTTTAAATATTATATTTACAATCACACGATAATATCCCTAAGATATCCTCCTCACTCGCCTGTTGCACAAATATTTACGTACAAACTCAATAGTTTTGATATCCACAACCATATGGAACTCATCACAAACTTGAGAGACACGAAGTGTCGCTTTTTTAACTGATATCGATATAGCTTATAACATGTACAGCCGGAAAGTTAAGGTTGGCTATAAAGAGCTTAAATTTATAGATTGGAGGCCCTGCTCTTGTTATAATTGGATTCAAAATTATTGTTGTTCGAGCGGCGGAGGAATTTTATGGGGGAAGAAAATTACTAACAATAAAATTGGTAACCCTGGCGTCCGCTCAAGGGCAAATAAACAATATGGAATTAAAAAGGAGAGTGAGTCGTCAGCAGTCAAAGGGGACAGTATGCCGTCAGGAGTCAAAGCAGTTGTGGACCAAGCGGCATTGCAGCCGCCGACAAGTATGGGGAAGTCAATGATAACCCGGAGGGCAGAGGTGAAGAGACGCGAAGCTGACTCAGGGACGATCTCAAGACGACCGAATTCTCCAGTTGGCACAAAAACTACGCCTTCTTCACCTTTAAGTGAGCCAGTATTATCCATATTTGTATAATAAGGGAAGATTGCTGATGTGACTCAGCAGTATTACCGATTGAACAATAATTAACTGAGTATTTGTGTCAATTAATAATATGCATTTGGTAAATAATAATTTGCATATCAAACCAGGGTATTAGCAAGTGGATATATAACTAATTTGGAAATAAATGTTTACATATGTTTTCATTGAAAGATCATGTTTTATTTTGTGTTGGCATTTGAATTTGCATATTTGTGATCTGTGTAGCTGAGGTGAGTAACACGTGTAAGGTGAGAGCGGTCCGAAGAGAGGCTGAAATTATAAAAGGACATCAGAACTTACAAGCTACTACTTTGATCGTTTAGGTCATTACCTTAGCATTGGCTAAGTATAATGCATTATGTTGCACGTGAAAATTATTAGTTCTCAGCGGGAATAATTAAACTCACTATTCATCACATCCATACGAACACACACCACAGCACACGTCGTCTTTTCAATTCCCTTCGGAGACATCGTCGGCCGTGACTTGTCTGACCCGAAACGTTTACCAACTGAGCATGGAGGGAAAGTGAGGGGGCGGAAGACGAGACACCGTTCAACTATTCATGAGTTTATTTCCGGCTGCATTCAATATCGCGCCATTCATTCCGCAGGTCCACTTGACGCACCTCTGGGACCCATTTAACCACCGTCCATCCACCCATCCTCCCACCTCCACCAATGACTTGCAATACAGACCTCGATTTCGAGCTCTCAAATGAGTATAATTTTGCATATTTTTCATATGATCTATGTAAAAAGCTAAATTACTCCATACAAAAAAACAGAGAGAGCAAGTAGCAGACCATCATGTTTGCCCTTCAGTTAATTTACGATAAAGAACTAGGTCCTAGATCCCCAAAAATCGAGTTTTCTAAAATGAAAATTAATAGCGTGAAAATGTTATATTTTGTTGCTTTTCCTACCAGAGGACACGAATTCCTTGTACTAACCAGAATATGAATAACAAATATAACAGAAGTCTAAACGAGATATTTTCCGGCATCAAAGACCTGGGATCAACTGTGGGAGTAACTCAAAAACGCATTCACAAGTCCAGGTTTTTTGCAATTTAAAAATGCAACATCGACGAAAAAATGTCTTTATAAAAGTACTGGAGGAAAAAAAGTAACTGCGCACTGTTATACTTTTGGTGCGATGTATGCGTTAAGTTTAGGATAAATCGGAGATTGGTGAGACGCATAACACATCGAGAAATGGCGCCAAAACGGCCGCACGAAAACGATGATGCAACTCTTCCTCAACCACTATATAATAGGATACGCGTACGAGCGTATGATTCATCTGCTATGCGAAGAGATTCAATTTTACGCTAATATGAGACATTTGGGCTCCCATGAACTAGAGACCCTCAAGTCAGAGACTGGCAACAGGCCATGTTGGATGGCCCGCTCTGGGCGTTCAATTTAATATAATATTTACTTAAATGATTAATTATATATTTGATTGTTGAATTTCAAATTTTATTATTTTATTGCATTTTATCATAAAATATTAAGTAAAATCAAATAGTTAATAATAAATAACACTCATATAAAAATAAAGGTTGTGTCGTTAAGGTAGTTACTGAGCAATGCTCACAATTATTTGTGCCGCGCTTCATTCGAAATGCGAGATTCTAATTAGTTCCACCATATTCTGTGGCTCAACAATCAAAAGTGGAACCAAGGTTTCCAGTCTCTGACTTGAGGGTTTATGACCATGTGCGAGAGCGTTCCCCATATACTGACAGATGGCGCGAGTGTATGCAATTTAAAAAGAAAACATATCACAAGGGAAAGTACTTCGAGACAGCTCCACCAGTTTCACCAAAAATGTTGAAGATAAAAATAAAGTAATAATTATTTTAAACAAAAGGATATCTTACGCATTTAAATATTATATCTTGATTGCAATTACTACATTTATTTTTAATGCAACATTAAAAACACTGATTTCGACTAAATAATTTCATATATTCATTTCTTCTTTCTGTTCCACCAATACATTGGCCTCCTTCAACGGGATTTTCTATCAGCGTAACACATGCAAAATACTTATATCACTATATTACTGCAACATAATCTCGGAGCAATTAGAATTAATCTCTACGCTCTCCGGCTCCATCCTTCCCAGTGCATCCCTTGCGGTCCCCACAACCCTTTCCGATGAATTGCGGGGAATACGTGCCACAACCACATCTTCCTCGCAATTCACGTTTTCCGCAGCGCGCGCGCACAGAGACAGAGCGGTCGCACGGAGCGCGGGACCTCGAACCCGCGCAGCAATCGATCCACGGGGGCAGCGAGTTGTTTTGTCAGCGGCGGCAGGAGGGCAGGTCGCAGCCGCCGCCGCCGCAGCTCCTACATGCACCCCCGCCCACCACCCCCTGCCACCCCTCGTGTACCCGGACCGTGACGGCGAACACTTCCCCCGCCCCATTTTCTCCCTCGGACTTCACAAACACAGACACACGGTCGGGAAAATCGGTTCAACTCGTGGTCTTTGGACGCGCCACCATCGCTTCCTGCCGTCGACAGGGAAATGTCCCATCCTTCCTCCCACTTGGGATGAATTCACCCTCCGATCTCTAAGGAGAGTGAGATAAAACACTGCACGACCAAAGAGTAACCAGGGGCCCGGTCTCAGTTTTGGAGGAAAATTGAGAGACACTCATTAAAAATTAGTGTCGCATTCAGCCAAGAACACCCCTTTTGGGACTATAAACCTAAGTATAATAAAAATTATTTTAACAAAAACCGAAGTAAACCGTCCCTTACTTTTCTGTTGCAATTCAGGGAGTATCGTTTCCATTTATACTGTCTTTTGGTTTAATAAAACTAATGCATCAAGTAATAACAACAAATATTTCACCCGACGCAAAAAAGAACAAGGGAAACAAAACCAATAAGTATCACTGAAGGGAAAAAGCAAGAAAAATTCTGAAAAACTCATAATTATAATGTCAATCACTCTGTCAGATAGTGCAAAATAGTTTTACTATCATAATAAAACTTAAAAGAGGAGTAAAGGGATGCTGGAAGCTGTGATAGCCGGAAAAATATTGGGCAAGCAAAGAAAGGGAAGAGAGAGAATTAGCTCTATGGATGGGATGAAAAGAGGTAGAACGTACGCATAGATAAATAAAAACTTTTGAAAGGATATCGGAGCCTTTTCCAACAAAATTTAGTCGATTTTTACTCTCTTTCATTAAAACGTACCTTCTCCGGTACACTACGCTCGTAAAAGCAATTAATTTTACAAATGAACCACTATAAACATGAGGAATACCCTGAGAGTAAATTACTACTGCACTAGAACTGAAATTATTCTAGGAACCAGATGACCAGCAATCTTGCTAGGAATCGGCGCTTTAATACGTATTCTACTCAAGAAGAAAATATTTTATTTGACAATATCTTTGATACACAAGGTGTGACTTTTAATCTCTGGTACTAACAGCACCTCTACTCCCTTCGCAACTGTAAAACAGCCTAGTAAAACATTAGGTATAAATGTGTCTCTAATTGCCATTTATATAAATAATCCTCAACAAGAGAGTCAGACTACAACGCAATTTGGCCATTATTTGGATTTCCATCCAAGAGTTTCTTATCATTTTCGATGGGAACAAAAGCATTAGCTTTTAATTTAAAAATAGATGATTTACGTTATTTATCATCCCAATACAACCCATAGCAAATACTGTTGTTAAGGAAAAATTTATTACCTTGCCAAATATTTCCTGGAGAGTCCCAAAAGTAAAAAAATGGAAACCCACCGGTGAAAAAGGTAGGAGATCGTATAATTTTTTGAGAAAACGCTAATATACATGGAGAGAACTGTAAAAGAATAGAATTCTTTTAACCACCGATGAATGCGTCAAATTCAATTTTTTGTACTAAAAACAAAAATAAGTACACAATAATTGTTTTTCACCGGAGTCTCGCAACCAGCAAACCATCGCGGACGAATTGAGCGATTCAAGAAAATGAAAGCTGGCGGAGTTGGAACAACCTAAAAGATTCTTTTAAATACAAAGAGGTTATATACCATGAGTATGGTGAGTTTTCCAGCACTACTAGTAAAAATGCGCTCCTACCGCACCTGTGGGGATAATTTACAACTGATTGAAGAATAGATAAGAAGAAGGATAGACAGATAATAAAGATAGAAGGAGATAATTTGATAAGGAGAGTTTTTGTAAAGTAACATAATTGCTATTTACATACGCATGAACAATTTAAACAAATACAATATCCTATACACATGTGCCAATCAGAAATTGCAACGGAGAATCGAGATCAGAAAAGGAGATCGTATGAAAATATTAATTTGAGACTTTCATTGTATTGAATTTAGATCACATTGGAGCAATGAAAAGTCGTGTAAAACGACTTCAAAGCCGCATATTGCGGTGATATATTAAAGACACTTGACCTCGCGTCATAGCTTACGTTTCTGAAACCACCTATGCGATGATTTCTCCACGCAATCATTCGTACAGAAGATGACAAGACAGAGAACAAGGACAGTAAAAAACGCCGAATCATGGGAGGAAAATGGCACCTATTTTAACCCTTCGATCGTACCGTCAAATTTAATCCTCTCTTCCAAAATGATAATTTTTGTTCTCGTAGTCACGTGTAGGGAACCTTTTATGTACCCATGGCCTTTCCCTGTGAGCGAGTATGCGCAGGCTGAACTGCCTTTCACGCTCCACCGAATTCAATTGTTATTTTTACGTCACAAGCCGCTTCTCATCCTCTCGCTTCACCCCCCAGGTGGCGTCAAATGAGGAAAAGCTGACGGAGGAGGCAAGAGAGGTGCTTGCG
This sequence comes from Ceriagrion tenellum, assembly GCA_963169105.1. NCBI lineage: Eukaryota > Metazoa > Arthropoda > Insecta > Odonata > Coenagrionidae > Ceriagrion > Ceriagrion tenellum. The sequence goes on along the minus strand of OY720639.1, from coordinate 54,989,059 downwards.
CAAACTCTCCCAATCCGCACTCGATCGGAGCTAACGAACCAGTCCCGTGATGAACGAATCCAAGCGGAAGGGGTTCTTGGACGTCTCTAATTTAAGCATGGCATTAGCTCCTGTCCTTCTCCGAGGACTCTGGACCAGATTGTGGGCAGAAGGGTCTTTGAAGTACATTTAAATCCACAAAGTACCAAAATTCTACGAAAAACCGTGAAAGTCGCCGTGCAGTGACTATAAATGAAATCACCCGCTGGCAAACACTCAAGTTCACAATTAAAAATAATGAAAATCACAAAGGAAGAGGATTCTATGGTAGCTTAACACTGTAACTCCCGCAGGCGTCATTTCGACTCCTCCGCCGCAAAAACAACTGATATATTTTTGTTTCATTGTCCAATCTCTTTCCTCTAATGATTTTCCTCAATTCCGCTATTATACACTGAGTACAAAGTTGAGGCCACAAATTTCAAAATTTTCAAGTAAATTACAGGTTTACCTATCACGCCCGAGAGGCGTCAAATTGACTTCGTCATACAGATAGCCCGAATGAAGGTGGTTGTGACTCCTGAGTGCCATAAATTGCAATTGATTGTCGCGGAAAAGTATTTTCAATGTACGCTGTTCATTCAGAGGGCACAAAACATTATCATTCCATCCCCCACTTACTCTTTATCCATACCTCTAATGCAGTCGCAGCTCTCTGTCGTGAGGTGAAACACCATATAAGGGGCTACACTTGTAGGAGGGATGGAAATTAGATCGTTGAGAGGCAAGCAGTCAGCCTGTCAAGCATAGGATTGTGCTCCTCTACTCCTATAGAGTTCAAGCAGTACACTTCCCACCATTGGAATATATCATTTCTATATTAAGACGATGGCACGGAGGAAACTACAGGCGATGAAGGAAATAGACGACTTAGCATGCGCTAGAGTTAAAACTGATACTGTTAGTCTTCAGTGGCACGTAAAAGTGCAAAAAATCGTCTAAAACAAACAAAGGTGTGCCTTAAATACTACACGGTAGATCAATTGCTTTTTCATTAAAAAAACAAGTTTCTTTCAATAGGTATAGAAATGACGCCGCACGGGTTTTCTAGCGATAATTCCCCATTTGTATTGCTAATATTATACCATAGTAATCCATAAAAAGGGTAATGATTAGTAATTCAAGCGCCCAGATGGCAACGGTAACTTTTTCTGCCCCGGAAAACTTACCTTAGTTACACGTCAACAAAAGCTGTCCTGCCAAGCGATAGAGCGTTAATTACAATGGGTAAGTCATCAACCGCCATCGTCTTTAAGTGACCGTTATATATAGAGAAACACAATTATGCACATTTAAGTAAGCAAACGCCAGTTTTACCATGGTGATTGCTGATAGCTGCGAAGGCGAGAGGAAATGACGTTTTCTACCACGGTGCGAAGCCAGTGATGCAAACGGGGTGTAACGTGGTTAGAACTTTCGGCGCAGTATAGAATGGCCTGGATTTGACTCCAAAATCAAGCGAATGATTTTTACTGTGGAGTTCAGGCATTTATAGAGTACTGTACGAGCATTTCAAAGGAGTGCAGCATGGAGAGAATCATCATCGAATATATCTTTTGATGCATGCGCCCCCTTCAAAAATTGATGCCGGTCAAATTGCTCTCCACAGCACAGAGAATTAAACGGATATATACGTATATTTCGACAGCGAACAGCGAATATTTTATTAATTTAAATTATTTCGACAGCGAATATTTTCTAAAGTGCGTTTTAATAAGGCACGCAACTGCAAAATTTGATGTACGATCGTGTCTTTTTAATAACACCGTGTAAAGCGGTTACTTTCAAGAATGCTTGCGCGAATGCATGCACGCGAGATGGAAAAATAGCCCCTGCTCTAATTAAATATTTACTGCAGGCTAAATTGAGAAAAACATGCAGTTTAAAATTGTGGAATTTCATGCCCTGCGTAAAACGAACTTAAGGATTACTATGGAATATGAGCGCTTAATTCATATTCTCTAAAAGAAATTTCGATATAATTCTATTCCAGGGAATTTTTCCGACATTCCCGAGCGAGTGACCTCTCTTTTCATAGCAGTATGAAATAATAGTAAATTGATCACTTTGCAATACCTTATGGAAGAGTTCACAATAATGAACTCAATATTAAAGCACAGTAAATTAAGTAACTATTTTAAGCAAATGTACGAATACAAGGAATTACAACATAAATCCTGAAGGTATTTCTGTATAATAGAATAAAAATTATAGAAGGGATGTTAAAATTAACTCTAGACAATTAGATAAAGAATTAATCAAGAAACTGATAGGTAAATCTACAGATTTTCCTTTGAATACGTCTTAATATGTTGCTGAAAGGAAAAAAAAACGCTTAAAGAATTCTGGACAGATATTTATCAAAAAAGTATGAAGAATTTACGCAGGGTTTAAAAGAGTTACAATTGTTGATAACCGTAAGATAGGGATTAATAGAATTAAGCGAATCGCGCCGCCATTTGATTTTATCGAATAATCCTCACCCAGGAAATGAAATTACGGAGGCATCGTACGCCATATTTGATTAACGAAATGGTTTCTCTATACTCACATGGCATCGCCAGATTTCTCTCCGACCACCTTACCTTTTCTCACGGAATCATTCCAAGTCGCAAACTACTAATGTAGGCGGTCGACTCCTTCGAATATATACATAAAATTTAACATTGAGGGTGCGTGTGGTAGGTATACTTGAAGTGTATTTTGGGGCCACCATTTCATTGGTTGTTCAATTCTAAGATCGGTTGACTGTAGCCCTCCAGCATTCTCTATCTAATGCTAGTTACCTTACCTCTTGGTATCTCTTCCTATGTACTTTCCTCTTGATTTCGTCCATAAACTTATTCCTGGATCTTCCTCTGGGGACTTTTCCCTCTATTTTGCCTTCAATCATGTCCTTCACAAACCAATTGTGTCTCAAGGTGTGTTCTCATCTTGTCCCTCTTTTTTCTATGGTGTTCCATATGGTCCCATCCTCTTCTTATCTTCTGTATACTTCATCATTTCTTATTTTGTCCATCCATTTTATCTTCAGCATCCTCCTCTAGCACCAGGTTTTGAAGGCTTCTAGCCTTTTCTGGTCAGCTTTTCCAATGATCCATACTTCCAATCCATAGTGCCACGCTCCAGACGAATGTTTTCACATACTGTTTCCTGGTTTGTAGTCCTTTGAGCACAGAAGTTGTCTTTTTCCCATGAACGCCTTCTAATTTTGGGCTAATCTCCGCTTGATGTGCGTGGTACTTCTTCCTTCCCACGTGATGGTGCTTCCCAGATAGGTGAAGGTATCCACTTTCTCTAATTTCTCTCCTCTCAGGATGACTTCTCCATTCATCTTCTCTCTTGCGCATACAAGGATTTTAGTCATCGTCTTGTTTATTTCCATGTCGTATTCTAGGAGAAATTTAGTAGATATGCTCATAGTAGACATGCTCTAAAGTCTCTTATATTAATATTTCATCAACCGAAGTATATGAAATTCGCGCCTTTCCATCGCGGCCGAAAAAAAGGGGTGGAGCCCGGTCTCATTTGAGCACGTAGTTTTCCGTCCGGCCACAGCAGACTTTGCTGGCGACGCTCTCGCGGGTCCCGCTTTCTAGCCATTGAGCGTCACGACCTTTGTGAAGAATCAAATTCAGTTGTGCGTCTGACGGAAAGCTATACGCATTCCATAACCGATGGCATCAAAGCGGTTCCGTACACTGGAGGAGATTCTTGCCGAGTTGCAGGAGCAAGAGGAAGACCAATCAGAGAGTGAACGGGGTTCGAGAACCCACGAACGGCGTAGCTCGTCATCAACGAGCGATGAAAGCGACGGCTCCGAATCCGAAATCCAAGACTGGGACGATGAATCGGAGAGTGACACTAGCTTCTGTAGCAGGGACTCACCAGCGTAAGTAATTTTTATCCCAATTTCCGTCTGTTTTTAACCACTAACTTATAACGCGTGAATTTTTAATAAACTACTATCATTGGGTATCAGTAATTTTCGGATTCTCCACGCGTTGAACCGTTTCGCCGGCATTCTAGTCGGCTTCATCGGTTATACAGGGGGCCTGATGAAGCCGACTGGAATACCGGCGAAACAACCGACCATGAAAATGGTTCAACGTTGGAAGAACCCGAAAATACGGACAAAAAAGAAAACCGCGGAAGCCTTCTTAGGAAAATTATCGTCTGCCACATTTTTAGACAGTCATTGCGGTAAGTTACTCTTTTCTGGGACGTATTTGCACTTTCCTGCGCATTAATTTCTCGCAATTAAATCTCTCTTGAACACCTCATATCCTCCGTCTCAATGAAATTGTCCACAATTCATATTGCCTATTTATTTATGTTACAGTCTTCAATAGCTTTGTTTCCTCTACATACCACTTTTTAAAATATATCCTCACCTTTCTTCATATCCTCCACCCACTTGCCTGCATTTTCAACATCTGCAACACTTCTCCACGACCTCATCAGGAACTTCCTCGTTCGTCCTTCTCGATAACCAGCCAACACACTCTCTTCTCCGCAAAGCCCACATTTTAAATGCCCCTAGTCTAACCACATCCTCCTTCGGCAAAGACTAAGTTTCCAACCCCTAAAAAACTACACTGCTAATTCGAGTGTACAGCACTTTTTTCTTCATGCATCTCATCGCAGTTGGTGCGAACGTTTACGCGGTGCTCCCAATTTATCTCAATTTCCGTCCAAATAATATTGTTCAAAAACTTGGGCAACATGCACTACATATTGAGGAACCTAATATATTTTTTAGCTTTGGTAATTTATAATATAAAACGCGGTGGAAACCCCAAATCTCATCAGAGTCCCTCATCAACTTCTTTCTTGTTAAAACGCTCTTGTATCCAGCACTATTTTAAGTTTGGAGTTCCGACTATAAAACCCATTTTCCTTCAAAATACTCGATATGTGTTATATAAGCATAAATAAGTAACTTTTCACCTCCTCTATTTAGATTAATACCTATTTCTGCACTCTCACTCTTATAAAAGCCTCATTACATTCGTTTATTTATAGAAACCCATAGTAATAGATCATATACGCGGCGCGTATTTATTTTCCAATCACAGCAACATCAAAGATCTTCTTAAAAGATCACCCTTATAACGATATTTTTTCGTTCATTCTTGTCATTCACAGTTACGAAACGTAATAATCTTAGCGCTAATCCTGGGACATGGTCGTCTTCCCCAAGTGCTTACATACCCATTACGCCATTAAGCTAACAGATTTTGCTCAACTATTTTTATAATCTTTCCTTTGCTAAAGCCTCCCCATGAAGAAATATGTTTATTATTTTTAAGGTTGTACTCATCTGGTTTTTTATAACTAATGTTTACAAACTAATAAGAGGCTTTGAAGGTAAAAAAATCAGTAAATGAGCATATTCCTGTTACAATTTCAAAAAATTTGGAGCCAGACTTATTTTATCTCCACTGTAGAGGGCTGATATTTTTGTATTTCCTCTTTAAATCCAGTTTCTAAGTTTCCAGTTTTTGGAATGGAGTTGTTTATTTCGTTGGTTAAATTTCTCAGTCACCACGCAGAGAGTCATATCAGGTATATCATATGGACGTAAACAAACGCACTATATTTCTATAATAATCAATTCTGATGTTACCATTTGGAATGCGAAGGCAGGTGTCATTTTTAACCAGATTTTATTTCATCCCGTAACATTGTATTGTCTTCAAGAGTAATGTTAGTGTAACTAATATCATCTTTAACCTTTTCCAGCCGCATTGTAGAATCTGCCACACCGCTGGAAACAGCTCCGGATGGAACTCAGTGGTTTGAAATGTCGACTGACGAAGTTCGAGCAGGAAGACTCACGAGTCAAAATAGTTTGCGTTCGCCACCAGGCCTCACACCATACGCCAAAAGAAATATGCAAGAGACGTCAGCATTGAGCGCATTCCGTCTGCTGGTGAGTGATTTACTGCTGGACACAGTCGTAGAATACACGGTGGAACATGCAAAGATGGAATTTCCTGGTTGGCGTTTCGTAAAAGAGGAACTGCTACAGTTCATCGCGTTACTGTATGCCAGAGGCTTGCTAGGGCAGCGTCATTTGACAATAAAAAGCTGCTGGGATAAAAACTGGGGCTCTAACATATTCACTAACACCATGCCAAGAAATCGCTTCATGAGCATTTTGAAACATTTGCGATTTGATTCGAGATCTACTCGAAGTCGACGCCTAATGGAGGATAAATTCGCTTTGGCATCTGAGATATGGAACATATTCATTTCGAATTGTCGAAAATGCTATTATCCTAGCGAAAGCGTAACGATTGGTGAGCAGCTTTACCCAATGAAGTGCAAATGTCCATTTATTCAGTTTATGCCGAATAAATCGGACAAATTTGGTTTGAAATTTTGGGTACTGACCGATGCCAAAACTAAATACTGTCTGAATGCGTTTCCGCACTGTAGTAAATATGAAGACGGGCCATTAGATCAGGCACTGAGGGAACACGTAGCGCTGCGTCTGACCGAGCCTTACAAGAATTCAGGGATAACTGTCACTTGCGACAAGTATTTCACATCCATTCGGCTGGCGGAGAAATTGAAAAAGATTGAGATCACTCTCGTCGGAAGTATGAGAAAAAACAGGCGAGATGTACCGACTTCCGTCTGTAAAAACAGTGAAATCCATACAACTAAAGCGTTTCGCACCTCGAACGGTCTGATTTTCACGAATTACCAGGCAAAAAAGTACAACAATGTGCTCGTGCTGAGTACGATGCACCCGGTCATCACTGTTTCAGACAGAAATAAGAGAGAGCCCAATACGGTATCATTTTATAACAAAAATAAAGTTTGTGTGGACAGAATGGACAGAATGTGCAAAAAGTATTCCAGTCGCACAGCTACTAATAGATGGCCTGTCCATGTATTTTTCCATCTCTTGGATCTAGCATCGATAAATAGCTGGGTGCTGTTCAAGGATATAACAAAGAGTCGGATAAGTAGAGAGAAGTTCATTCAAATTCTGGTGGAAGAAATGATAGGAATTCCATTTGAAAGGTCGGCCTCGTCTTCCCAAGAAATTGACACTTCTTTGTGGACAGCTCCGCTCAGGATCCAAAAACGAAAAAGGTGTCAAATATCCGCACAGTGCAACAACAAATCATCAAATGTGTGCGGTAATTGTAAAAAAGTGTTTTGTGGAAAGTGCTCACAGAAAATAACCATGTGCAAACAGTGTGTTGACAAGTGAGTTGGTGATTCATTTTTTTCTAATGAAGTTAATATTTATGTTAATGAACTAAATATAAAATAGTGAAATGTATCTTCAAAGAAAATGGTTTGTAAGCATTCTATACGTTGAAATAAATGTAAATTTATGTGAATGAATTTATTTTATATTTATTGACTCATGAACATAAGTCATCTCCTAAGGGGATCAAAACAAATAATAAAGGATCCGGAACCAGGAATCAAACCAAAACCTATGCGGAGCAACGATAATTGTAAGCATACATGAAGTATTACGACCAACATGCATAACGAAAAACCCATTTCCTTCCGCAAATTTACACCATAAAACGGTCACATGACAGTTGACTGTCCTACTCAGTGATCTGATAATAACATCCAAAGAGCTTTAATCGAAGGCTGATAGCAAAATAAATATAATGAAAATGTAACAAGCCAAGTTTTACGAGTTATTAGCAGAAATTCCCGTTGATTCTCATAGAGATAGATAAGGTTAAATTAAATAAGGTTAAAGGTTGATGCAACAACTATAAGATTTAGAAATATTATAGTGGTTACATCAATACAAGAGAGGAATGAACCTCCTATTATAATCTTAATTTTTTAACAAGTGGACACAACCTGTTTAAGCGCTTAAGCCCTATCACCGAAGTTCCTGTATAAAACAGTGAATATAATAATTAAGAGCTGAATTTCTGCCATCATTAATTCCAATTAAATATTCAAAATAATTGAGAGTGCGAGCGGTAAAAACAATGTGTATATAGATTTTTTAAGGGAACATATTGACTCGCTTGGGGTCGAATTGGACAGACAGAGACCACTAAATTTTATGAATTGGTATAGACAATCATCATATGTCTTCGTGCAAAGTTTCATGATAAAGGGTTAATTAATTCATTCATTCGGTGGCTACGAAAAAAGCAGTATTTGAGGATTTCAAACCCATTGGAACTCCAGACGTCCTTCTTAAGCTCTAGAATTGAAACAGGGTTTAATAAAAGTAGAGTCTTGGAACTCTACTAGTTATTAAACTTCTACGTAGTTAGTGATATACTACGCATACGCGATGATACATAATAATAAAAAGAATTAACGTGATTCCTTAATATCATGTGAAAGCCGTGAAGGGCACATAAGAGAGGTAAGTTATTTTGTATCTCAACCAAAGTCTCACTGAAATTGACTAATTGTAATAAATTAAATTAATGTAACTCATAAAAGGACAAGTGAAATTTTTGTCTATAGCCATTGATTAGGTCGCTAAAGAAATATTCAATTCTAGTAGCCGGAGCAAAATTGGTAGTTTTGGAATTGAAACCGAATATTTTCGAAAATAAAAAACGCACAACAATATCGATTGCAAGAAATAAATTTTAAAAATTTCAGCCATCCGATAATTGAGATTAAATCTCATACCTTGACTGCAAGTTGTTTTAATAAACAAAATAGAAAACCTCTGCGCTGATTCCATTATTTTAAAGGGGCTCAGTTTTTGGGTCCAAGAACCCTTGAGGTCCTGAGTTATCCTTTATAAAGCTTACCACTGAAATTAGCATATATTCTGGAATCCCGCAAAATTAATGATCAATCTGTCCGGTAGTTTTTGTAGAGAAGAGTAATGAACATTCAGGCACGAATGCAATTTTATGCATAGTGTGGATAAGTCATAAAAGGCCCTAAAAATAGCTAAGAGCAATGGGTCAAATGACAGATGGCCGTCTTTCTCGGTAATCCAATAATCTCGTCTTTAGGAGTTTCTATGGAAGGCTGATGGAAAAATGAATATAATGACTATCGCAGCATGCCAAGTTTTATAATTCTTTCATGAAAAGGTGATTTAACTGCCGACAAAAAATCGTGCCAGGAAGAAATGTGCAAAATTGATAATTTTGATGTGCCTATGATGATGGAGAGTGGAACGCCACATCGTACTGAAAGGAAGCAGCAGTGACTCGTAAGAGAGTTTAATACCACCATTAACACCTTGATTAATTATATTACAGCCAATAAAATGTTAATAATCACTAAACAAATGGCAAAATAGGTTAATAGAACAGGAGAGTATGGATAATGAAGGGACCATTCAAGCCAGTATTCGTAAACTTTCGTTGCAGTGTATTCTAGTTTACTGACGTCTATGATAATTTACTGACAAAAAACGCCGTTCGATGAGAAACCCTCACAATTGGCGAAAATATTCCACAGCATGTAACCTACAAGTGTCCATCATTTACCCGACAGATAAAATACGACTTAATAAAACGTTTTGCTTATGTTCGAGAAAATTAATGAACGAAAATCCCAGTACCATTGAGCAATGAAGTAAGTGCTAAATAGTGATCTATTTATAAATAGCTAAATAGTGATAGAAAAAATAGTGAAACGATGCTCCCGGCATAATCAGATAACATCAACCCATAAATTCCAAAGGTATAAATATATTATTCCTAGAAACTGAATCATGAATTAGCGGTTGACTGAAATATATTAGGAATGTATGTCTTTCAGGTTACGCAAGGGATAATTAGCGATAATATCTCAACTATTCAATATTCATTTTAGAAGAGTTGATACGTCATCTAAATTGATAATATGGGAAGCATACTCGTTGATAAAGTATCTGTGAGAAATTAATCCGAATAATGAGTAATTAAACCCATGAAAAACAAAAAAAGTTACTTCAGTACTCGCTGAGTTGCTGGATCAATAGTCAACCATACCGTTCCAAAATATTCTCGTTCATTCATTCGTATTTCAATTTTTTTATGTACAAACGATGGCGAAAACGCTATTAACTTTGTTACCATAACTCTGGAAAAAGTAAACGAGTTTTAGTCTTATCTTTAGAAAAGGAATCGTATGACAGAACATTTAGAGTAATTTGGTTTTTCGCAAAAAGACGATTGGCGGCAGTAACTATTGACACAAAAAATGACTTTGTGATTTAAAGGCTTCAATGATGGCAATTGTTGTTTAATTGAGCACGGATGGTCATTTTGCTAGCCGGATCATTTTACGTGAAACGACTACATTTTTCATTCATCTAAAACACTCGGATAACAGAAGTGTTAATAACGCTCTTCTTCCAGACACTTATGCTAAAAGTTTGAAGGAAAGGAAAAGGCAAAAATTTTTCCGCGCCCCAATCCGTATTCGTGCTTAAGGAAGAACGCTAGCCTAGACCTGGAGCTACGATTCCTCAGGGACCTCAGAAGAACCAGGCTGATGAATGTTTTCAATTTCCACGCCGGCACGTAACCGCCGGGAAAATCTCTTGAGTAAATAAGTCAGACATTTATACTGCACTTCATTCCAATTAAGGAGCCCTTGTTTAACATGGACGACGAAATTGGACAAGTAATCAAAGAAGAAAGGCAGGCTGGTGCGAATGTATTTCATCACGGAATTGTTCACTCTTTTGTGTAGCGACGTCTATTGCAATTTCATCATTTACGAGTCCCATGGATAATTTAACTACTTAAACAGAGAAGCTATTACGACGCTGAAGTCAGGCACGTGAAAATAAACTACCACAGAGTTGAATGAGAAAGTGTTTTTGGCATTCCTACATTATTTCCAGTATTTCTTTCTGCTCTTCAACTTCCTCTGCCGGGTGCTTCTATATGAATGAGGTACCATCTAGATACCTGTCCATGTATTTGTCTAGTATACAAAGAGTCGTAGACTGATCCCTATGATGATTATGAATAAATTCATTAAATTATGAACTGAATTTTACTAAATGATTTATAATTAATTTCTAGCTCTCTATCGTACGTATGCTGTCAGGTGAAAGGGTTGTTATTTTTCGTTATAAATCTCAGAAAGCAGTTCGGTAGGGGGCTGATATTTTGGAATCTTTGGAAGGAAAATATTGTCTTTAAAATGAGACCAAATTGATTGAATTCTAGGCGAAATGATAATTCTCTCAAACTAACTACCTTAAGGGGAAGAGAACCGGAGGGTACTAAGGGGGTTTTCCCTGGCCCCCAACCCCTTCATTCGGGTCGATGATGACGTAGCACACCGCGTGGAGAGAAGGATAACTAAAAGGGGTTAGTAGGGTAATGGGAGTAGGAGGAAAAAAATACATATACAGCCCATTCAGTTCTCAGAGGCGAAGGTTTATTTTTTTTAAAATTTCTTATTCGGCCATTTTAAAACTCAGTCCGCCCGGGCCACGAGTTGTGGGAGGTAATGCTCGCCGTAATTGTTGCACCGTAATGTTTCCTGTCTCCCCCCTTCACGCCCTTTCAAGCACGAAAAAGGAATGATGACCGTTGCCGGCGATCGTAGGCCCCGCTTGCTTAAACGCCCACTGTTGTTTCCGGGCGACATCAAGACAAAAGGTCTTGCTCACTTTTTCGCCTCATTTCAGCCTACATTCGTGAGTGGGAAGTTGCTCTACTTTTTTATGCATGAAGAAAGACGAAAATGCTTCACCCGACACAGGTTCACTCTTGCACCTTATTATTATTAATAAATACGCAAAAATTTGTGACAGAGGTCCTGCAAGGTTTCACACTTGCACTTGCTTTTTTTTGAAACACAAAAGTATCCGGAAAATACGCTGAGGGAAATGATGAAATAATCCAACCTCGCCGTTTCCTTAGTAACTCTCAAATTGATAAGCGCGTGGAAATACACGGGGTTCTCTTTTTGCACCACTATGCCACACGGCCAAAATTGACGCTTCCAACAAGTTCAGGTGCAAATAAATCCAACGAAAGCATTTTTAGGAGAGGAAGTTGGGGACAGGCATAAATATCCTATGGTGTTTAAAAAAAATAATTTCGTTGGCATTCAATTGGAATGCGGTGGAAACGAGGGACGTTACTTCAAAGTCGACTTTTTCGAATTCATACACTCAAAAAGCCTTGGGGGAAAATCATATAGCCGAGGGTGTTAATTTGAAAATGCTTTGGAGGAGATAGCAGCAAAAATTAATTTCACATTATTAATATATATTCCTCTACTACCCTCAATAATCTGTAAATATAGGATTGTCCATTGCATCTTGCCATTAAAACACTATCTTTATTGTGTACTAAATTTTGACGATGCCAACAAACTACGCCTTTAATCGACAAAATAAGGATATAATACTAGTGTTGGTGAAACGACTTACTCAAGCCCATGAAATGTCAAATTTGCAAGAAAATTTTTGCCTGAAGGTTTCATTTGACTTAAAAGAGCTTTTGGAACTGCATATTCTGGTATAACGAATAAAAATAACCCGTGAACGCCAATCAAACATTGACAAATTTAAGGGTTCCTGCCCAGTAAATAGAAAAAACTCAAAGCCTTCATGGCCAAGCTATCAACTGACGCACACTAAGTGGGGACTCATTATGCTGTTACTTAGGGCATGAATCACAAAAACGCCGACCACCATTACGTTTAATTGACCATTATATATGGAAATGAAAGCATCGAGTAGTATCTTTTAGTTCAGTAATGGAAAAGGTAATTCCGTACTACTCCCTGTGAAATGATTTTCTTAAATAATTAATATTGTTTTTAGGAACCAGGTCTAATTCCCAGCTACATAAGTCAACGAACCAAAATTTATATGTAAATATAGGATTTCACCAGCCGATAAGTTTGATAGGTAAGAGTTAAGCTAAGAGAAAATCATAAATCATTGTGTAACTTATGTGGGATTGGAAAAGTCTTTTGTCTATTTACGAGAAAAATGAATTTAGGCCCTTTCCGGAATTATGAAACGGATACTCATTGTGTTTCTTTGAATAGAATACGATATTTCAAGAAAGGGTTTATAATACACAGAAAAATTGCAAAATTTCTACTGGCGGTAAGATCAGAAGTAGAATTTCCTCTTTGATTATACAAAAAAATTCCCATCAGCAACGTCGAAACGATACAATGGTTCTTTCACAGATATTTGACCATGGAATATGATCTAACATCCGTGTGTTTTCCGGAAAATTTATAAGCTGCATACTTAATTCATTACACGCTAACCATATAAATAAAATTAAATGTCAAAGTTTTTTATATTGCAATAAAATAGGTGAGAGTTTTTTTAACTGCTGACATTCATGGCTAATGGCATAAACACGGCATATAGCACGGTTGATATAGAAAATGTCATACGATTTAACCATCTGATTTTCGACGCATGTCAGGTAGGTAAGTGATTAAATCAGCTACAAAGGGTACTTCACTGTTAAGTTTCATTTTGCCGAATGCCAAGTTCACCATTTCACTCATAAATTGTATAGAAGCAAAAGTTATCAATCGTCAATTTTCATCGGTCGCAATTCCTGATCAATGATTCACTTTAATTTCATGAACTAAAATGAATGTACATCCACGACATTCGGGTTTGATGGCTACATTTGTATTGTAAATTATAGATAAGTGCGGGAAAATGAAATGATGAGACTAAAATTTCCATTCTGCCCCATGTAGATTCAATTAGGTCGCAGAGGAATAATCGGTAACTATTAAGTTCTATCTTGATTAACGGAAAAAGAAAATCACCCAATAGAGGTACCAAAAAATGTCCCATTTATAATTCTCTCTCCGTGATAAACGTGTGGCAGCGATATACATTGAAATCCTAAAATAAAATACCGTAATAGGTACAGCACTAAACAAAAACAATCTAACAAATCCATGGTATTTCTAAGATGGAAATCGAATTTCCAGGCAGTCAAGAATGAAAAAGATAGGTGATTTCGAAACTTTAAACCACATAGTTGAAACCTATCAGGAGAATAACTCATCTTACACATAATTGTTTAAAAAATTGTGAATTAATGATGAAAAAATAGCACATTGCCATAATTGGAAAAATAGAGACATTTCTTCGCTATAAAACAAATAGCTTATAAATACATTTTACAACTTTCACAACGGGAGAAATTGTTTTTAAAATTAAAATTAGCCAGTTTCAAAAGACTAATAGGCTTTTTCCATGTAACCTCCATTATGATTAATACGTTTTTAAATGCACGATGACTCTTTTATCAATTGGAATTACCCATAAGGTATTTCATATGAAATTTTTGTACGTTCAGCAAAGCATAATTGCTCGCATTCTGATAATATTTTCATTTCAAGTTCCATATACTTTGATATTTAGAGAATAATTGTTACTTTTTGCTTCAATACAGTATATATATATATTAAGGGTTTATTTCAACAATTCAAAGCAACGATTGCTTTAATGGCGACAGGTAGGCATGGCTTGTGTTGAAAACTCTTCGATAGAGTTTATCTTTTTATTGAAATTTATTCCTATATCCCCATGTCCGTATTATAAAACCACAATAAGGTAATGTAGTAATATAAAGTACTATAAAACTAATTACATACTTGACGGGCGACAAGATCTTTTTTAAGCCAACACGATCCATGTTATCATATCCATGTTCACACCCCCACATTATCCGCCGAGCGTTCTTTCAAAGAGTCGCAGACAGCAAGGACGCTTCCAACCATACCTATGAAATAAACAAGAAAAAGTCAATAACATTTACACCACCCTCTTTAAGGGAACAACTAAAAATTTGATATTTCATTCATTATTGCAGAGTTCTAAGACTTTAAACTGAGTTTTAAGCGAGGCTTAAAAGTTAAACAATAAATTATCGAGCTACATCGAAAAATAACCACGCTTTTAACACAATGACAATCAGTTATCAATACAGTTAAGATATGTGTTGAAGAAAGAGACTATAATAATCAAGATTTGTACAACCAGATAGGTAAGCACCGAAGTGAGAGAAAATGTAAACATCACATTACCGATTTGGTTTTAAATCCTTTTGCGGCATTTAGAGTTTCCCAGTGGGAATTCCTTCTCACTCGTTCCCGTGATTGTCCACATTTTTTCTTTCCCTAATCACGCAACGAAGTCCTAGGTAAAATTTGAGTTTAATGCTCCTTGGGGACCAAATATTACCAGTAAAAATGCCAACCATTCAAAAAATCCCAAATTTAAGAAAAACTAAGCTAAATTAAAGATGTTTTTCTGGGAAACCTATCAACCGTCCCGCGCAGGGAATTCATAATTCAAGAAATATCTACCGACATCTCTTTATATGTAATTATCATTAGGATAATAGAAAAATAGAAGTAACAGGCTTGATGTGGTGGAAGAAATTCATCATAAAGAGTAAGAGTACGAAAATGTTTAACTAAGATAAATTTTAGGCCTGATGATGATGTAGTACATCGAAACCTAGGTCGAATAAAATTTATCTAAGGGGAAAATTGCCTTACTCTCATTCTCTTATGAGAATAAGAGAACAATAAATGAAGATTTAAACGAAAGATAGCAGGAATCATTGAGATTTTAACAGGTGCAGGCGCATGATAGCTTTCTTCAACTCAGGATACATTCTACCTCTCTTATCTCATCCTGCATCTGTTCGCCCGGTTTCGTTTGCACAAGCTCCGACCACCTACTTTATCATCTTCCGATTTCCTCAAGAATTTTCCTCATCTTACTTGCCACACCAAGCACATCCTCCTTTGTCCTCCTTTTTCAGTGTCCAGGCTACTTATACACGTACCCACAATGCAACAAAAATGTGTTATATTTTGCACAACGGTTCAAGTTTGCAGTTATATGTCAGTAAGTAGCCGGTTCAAAGATGAAGTCAGAGAACGGAAATTGGAATATAAGCTAAAGCCAAATTATACAAGATTAAAAAAAAAGATACAAAATGATTATAACTTTTACTTTAGGACATAGCGCATTATGGTTCGACATCGTAGTTAAATGGCAGCTGTGCACCACTCAAAACGATGAAGCGCTTCCGTCGTTTAAAAAAATAAGACTTTTTACTTCAACAGTAGAGAACCCAAAGGCGAATCAAAGCTTTATCCAACGAAGGGATTATTTTCTAGGTTAAATCCCCGCTTCTCGGAAGAGGAGTGCACGGGAGGGGGCACGGAACATATGACATTCCGGATGTGAGAATCAATTCTGACCCACTGAATTTTTCAAAGAGGGCAACCATCGTTAATCCTTCTCCCCTCCACTGCCCATAAAACACCAACACCTCTCCTCCTCGTCACCAGACCGGCACCCCCATTACTCCCCTGCACACCTCCTTGTACTACATCTCATGGGAAGGGAGGATACCCGGCAATCTCAGTCACTCTCTTCACTTTCTCACATACACACACATAACCCCGACCTGCCTCTCAGAGTTCCACCCCTATCCGTGCGCTCACATGTTGTCCTATCCTTTGACCAACCCTTCCTCTCATTGCTCCAAAACAGATATATTCATTGGGGTGTATGGAGAGGGCACTACGTCATCAAACTAATCCCTAAAAACCAAAATAACAACAATATTGTTTAACCCTGCACTGTCCTTACTTTCCTTGGAATAGCGGGAGGGAATGATCAAATTAACTGATGTAAAGCAAGAATACCAACCATCTGTTGGAAATTTAAGGGAAGTAGCTCTTAAAACATATATTAGCTGCTTTGTGTTATGGATTCCACTTCATTTTACAATATTTTTCACTGGGAATGCGGATGAATGTTAATTTAAATAAATGAAAAATAAGTTCAAAGAGAATGCACATTAAAGAAGTAATTGTATGCTGGTTTCGAGTGAGTTATCAATGAAAAACCGAAATTTCAAAATAAGTGCCCGCTCGCAAGCGCAATAGGAAAATGAGGGTCAACGAAGATGACATCCTGGCTTTAGCTTCTAGCATTGGCCAGCATAGTAAGTGTCCTCTCCATATACCACAAAGAGGTATGCGGTTTTTAATGAAAATAGTAGAATCTTAGCAGACACAACACTGCTATTTTTCCTCGAGTTTCACCTCCTCTCCAATTGAACATCACATGATTTCAAGATCAACTTGAGAGAAAAACATTAAGGAAGGGTAGTCTCTACATTTCATTACTAGGGTTACTGAGGTCATAAAAACACTCAACGTCATTTCCAAAATCCTCAATTTGTCATTGGCATCGACTTTATAGTATTCTCTAGGATTTTCAATTCAATAATTTATTTAAATATGTGGTATTCGTAGGCTTCTGTGATAGTTTGAAAACAATATCCGCACACTTTTTATGCAGCTTTGTTTGAATCGTAAAAATTGCCCTAAAACATGCTGGTTATACTTTCACGCCCTCTAAAATATAATAATACAGTTATGTTGACAGAGCTGCTCACCATGCACGATACTACCCTATTCGCTCCATATCCAACATCCTCCAAAGAAGCTTTTACATGACAAAAAGATGATGCCAAAGTCAACATGTTTCGATACAGCCACATTCCTATCTAGCCTATTCCCGCCGTAATTCATACATTTATATGCTGTCACGTGATCCGACCATCCCTTCAATCCTCCTCTAATATAGGTATTCCCTCCCCCTAATACTTTTCTCCCTTGCTACCCTCCCTCTACCCAATACACTACATTCGATAAAGAGCTGATTGATGCTTCTCATATATCAGATTCACCACGCGATATAAATTATACTTCGCAAAATATACGTTCTTTTGCTTGAATTGCATATTTATCGCAATGATTAGCCATTATTAATACTTAAGGAAAATACAATATCAATGGGGTCATTCTTTAAGGGTCGTGTATAAAATTTATCACGCAAAATGGTCAATTTATTTTATTCAGCAACCGAAGAGAGAGTGAACGTAGGTTATAGAGGTCGTGAAGCATGGTGGCAGTTGCACAGAAGACCCAATTCAGTGTAAATATCAAATCGCTGGACGAACTTGTTTCACTCAAAGGAAAAAGAAGCTGCTCATAGAGCTATTTGAATGAACTTTTTAGTGCTCTTTGGCTCTTGTTCCAATTTTTAGATTGCTGATTCCGCTAATTTTATCGCAGATTTGTTTCAATCGTAGTCAATGTCGAGAGACCTGTTTTTTTTCGAAAAAATATCTATCTAGTATGGCTATCGTGCAAAATTTGACCATAAATATAATAATTGATACAAAGCTTAAAAATATTCACTACCCCGATCTTTCTAGAAAAATAATTACCGTGACATGCAACTACACTGTTGGTATGTAAATAGCTCATTAGCTACGAAACTGATCCATTCAAATGGCCAACAGCGCATTGTAAAGGCTTCCATACGACCGCTGCGAAATCGTACTATATGTTTAACATACTTCCTCTTTTAGCATAACAGGATATAACATCCCAAAGCAATGTATCCTATATTTATGGATGATCGCGATAGCAATACGATATATCCGGCATATTGCATATCTCATTTGACACATAGGTACATTTCACAGCTCCACTTTGGTCGCGGCCTTACCCTTTTTTGACGCCTATTTCGCCCTGCTCCCTACCTTGGCCTTCTCTTTTTTTTACCACTACCCCTAACACCTCCACCTCCACAAAAAATAACTCCGCTACCCCTCCAACTTGGCTCGGAGCCAATATCGCAGATTGGCGCAGGATGCCGGGGGTGGGTCTGATGAGTCCGACGTAGGGAGATCCAGGGGAGGAAGAAGGGTGAAACACGTGTGCGAAGAGGGGAATGACAACTTCCGTGAGGCGGCGGTGATGGAAAGGCTGAAAAAGGCGCAAGAGAGACATTTCCTGGCCCGTTGAAAAGAAACTGAATACGTCATGTTGTTAATACACACGGGCTACATTTAAATATAGCGGCTATTTTTTTTCTTAAGTGACATTATTTTTAGTGACATAGCGATTTTTATTGCAATCAACCGGACATTTCGGACATTAAATGTCATATGCATTCTGAGCGTGCACTTGATGCCACCATACATGAGGGTGAAACCAAAGTTTTAAACCAAAAGAATGCGGTGCCCGCTATTTTTGGAGAAATTTTGAGAATACCGGGACTGAACACGGTATTACGTATACGAAATTGCATATGTACAAAACTTCCATTGAGAAAAAATCTTTTACCCTGATTGGGGCACGGACTCAAATCACTCGATATCGCAAGTTAATTTACTAAGGTGTCCTTACCCCAGTGGATTTTCGCAGAATATGAACGGAATCTGTAGTTCAATATCACCGGATATGAAAAGTGTCGGACATAGTCAAATCGAGCACTTTGCGCCACCGTCCAAGAAATAATTAAAGCAATGATATTGATATCAATAGCACATTCAGATTTTTTAATGAGAATTGAATTTCATGCCAAAATATGGGCTCGACGAGAGACATTGATGCAAACATCAATTTAAAAAAGTGGTCCAACTTTCCAATTTGAATTTAAAGTTTAAAATAGATTTTCGGGGAAAATGAGACACCCAGCAAGCCAAAGGTCGGTGGTTTCATCCTCGGTCTAGGTGGATTTATTACCTGAATAAATTTCCACGTATTTCGATCGCCGATTTCGGCAAGAGTAATGCATCTTCGCCTGGAGCTATTCATGGAATAAGTGACGTTTCTAGATTTATTCTCGTGGTTAAAGGCTTCTTGGAAATCCATGTTCCCTTACAAGTGCAATCCTGAATCTTCCTTAGGATCTGAACATCTTATTCCCTCACATCATTCGCAAATTGCTTTTAAATTAGAAGCCACGGTTATGGAGCGCATGGGCCCGCAGACCAAATGTCCGTGGTTTGATTCCCGATCCGGTAGGATTTTTTCCTGAGGCAATTTCTGGATGAACAGTTTTCATTAGTAATCAGCAGTATCTACGTTCTCTACGTGCTTGTTAATCACCTTGACCTCAGTGACTACTTTAAATCCACTTTTCCAGTCTATAAATGGAAGTGTTCCTTTACTTGCCCTATTCTTCACCAGACGTCCATTATTGAAGAAGAGACCAAGTAAAAATGGCTGATAAAGAATGGATAAAGGGGATCCAACGTTACCACAGCAAAATACATGGCATTTGATTCATCATCTTCTTCCTAAAAGGGTCGATTAGAGATGAATAGTTTGATTAAGTGCAAATTGACATTCATAGAATGTAAAAGGGGTATCTAACGTTACCACTGAGACCATGGAGAGCATTCAAAAATATCAGAGCTAAGGTAGAGCTATTTATCCAAATAAACCGTTCAACCTACTCCAATCTTTAAGGTGACTTTAGGGGGCCGTTATGAGGTAAATATTGTAACGGTTGGAGCCGACTGAAACGGAAGGAGTCGAAGTCGGCAGGCGCCCCGAGAAATCCCTGTTCGAATGGAGGGCAGGGGGGCCCTAAGAGGTGGTGGACCCCTGCGGGGGAAACGCTTTTGTGAAGGAAGGACAATAAAGGAGTCTCACCTGATCGTCGGTGTGAACAAGTCGTTTTTTTTTACTAACCCTTTACTTCTTCCACGAACTGGCGGTACACTGGCGTAGTCGGTAGGATCGTGATCCGGGAATTTTCGCGCGCGGTTCGGCGGCGGCAACCATGATGAGCATTTGAAGAAATTGCCATGAGAAAAATTCGGCCTGGACCGGGAATCGAACCACGGACCTTTGGTTTGCCGGACCAATGCGCAGACCACTACGCTATCCAGGCTTCCTAATTCCCATGGCAATTTTGGTGGATACAAGGCAACTAGATCAAAATATTAAAAATATTTCTGGCTAAGCACGGCATATACGCTGGTGAAGGATACTGACTCTTGGTTGTGGCTTCTTTGAAGTCCTCTTCTCCCTTGCGTTGCCATCTTTGATGGACCGCAAGGGCTTAAGATCTAGTTGCCTTGCATCCACCAAAATTGCCATGGGAATTAGGAAGCCTGGATAGCGTAGTGGTCTGCGCATTGGCCAGGTCCGTGGTTCGATTCCCGGTCCAGGCCGAATTTTTCTCATGGCAATTTCTTCAAAACATTCACCCGCCATGTTTGAATTTCACAATGAGCATGTTGATGCCGGAGAAGTATGGTGGTGCAGGGAACTGGGAAGACTGGGTCTTTCAGTTTGAGACTGTTGCAGAAATTAACAAGTGGCCCGAGGAGCAGAAGACGCTATACTTGGGACTATGTCTCGTGGGTTCCTCTGGGTCGAATGGGCAAAAGATGCACATGTTTCGACAGACAAATTTTCTATCGTCTTAGATCGGCTTATAATCTGAGTCAAGTGACTCCTGATTGGTCTGAAGGTAAAATAATAAAACTCAGACAATGGAAATGATGAGTATTCGTTATGGAAAACTTAATTATTTTCAAATTAAAGAAGATGGACGAGTTTTACGTCGAAACGTCGGTAACTTTAGCCAATTCAACCCAACAGGATTCCCGAGAAAAATTGATGCATTTGCTCAGAAACCATGAAATATTTTTTCAAGGAAGAGCATGATTTGGTGAAATCTCACACCGTGCCACACACTCGTGAGGAGACCGTCATTAGCCATGTGGATAAAGACATATGCAAGAAGTTTTCGGTATCATATTGCAGCAATATTTTCATGGTTTGTAAAAGGTCTGAAATGACAGGAGAGGAAAAAGGAAAGGATAAGGGCAAGGCATAGGAGACTGATGATGGCAAGAGCGCATACTGCTCACAAAAAAGTTAGAAAAGAAATGGACTAAAAATAACGCTTTGTAAGCATGCGAAATTGACACGGAACGGTGGGTTCGATTTTTCACGCAGGCTTTGACACACTTTCCTCACCAGCCATTCTCTGATAAATTGAGTGGAGGGCATATATGTACATACGCGCACTCATATTTCCATGCAACCCTCGGATTCGGCACATTAGCTCGTGATAGGAAGAGTGATGGCATCACAGAGGTTCGGGGATAAAAGGAGAAAAATAAGTCGAGGCAAAATGGGCCTGAGATAAGTGAAACAAAAGCCCATAAACACTCTGCCTTTACGGTAATACGTTCAAGTTCCTTGAAATAGATTTCAATGAGTGTAAGGGACATAGAGGGAATAAAATGTACGCAGACTTTAAAAAGTTAAAAAAGGGAACAGTTGGAGAGATTAATCTTGAAATTATTCATCGAAATCTAAAAATCAGACATTCTCTTTGCCTGAACGCTATAGACTTGGAAGCCTTTTTACGGATTCGACTCTAAACTTGGCGCAAGAGTTTCTTAGGACCAAGAAGGGCTAATAGGCTAATTTAGAACTTTATAAGGATCCCAGTGGCTCCTATGTGGACCTTTTTTACGCAATTTCCATTGAAAAGGCATTGAATCCGATGCAGAGGCTTCTTTTTAACGTTTTATAAAATTACTTAAACTCTTGATATAGGTTAGACCTTAATTATCGGATGAAAGAACAAATGAAGTTTTTAATTACTGCACAAATTTTTATATGCACTTAATTTTCCAAAAATTTTTCTACAAAACCGTATCTCCCAGTTTAGTTCCATTTTAAGATTATAAATTTTTATTTACTTAGCAACCGAAGGACATGCTTCAAATAAGAGTTTTTTCCCAAAGCATTGATGGACTAATGTAACAGAATAACAGTGAAATTTTAGCCGGGACATTTTCTTTACCTTTTCCTTTTTCGTGTGATTATTTGCAGTTAAGGAGCATAACTATGCATTTTGCATGCCATATTAAAAGGGTTACTTCAATCCAACGCTCAAATTTTGTTTTTTAATTTTTTTCCGTTAAAATCCTACAAACATATTCTGGTATGCAATAGTACGTCACATAGGTAGTGGTTGTTTGCATGCATGTATGTCAAATTTACCTCGAAAATGGCTTTTATGATCTTATAGTAACATTAATTACAGAGTTTTCGGCACGAGAAATTCACCTTTAGTAAAATTTGTTGAGGTGCCGAATTTGATCTAAAAAAGAATTTCGGGTCAATAATTCATAAAACGCATCAGAATCAGTAGAATATACTACAGGGATATATATATATATATATATATACATATATATATACATATTATTTTTTCTTACGTTCGACTGATATAAGTAAGACAAACTTCACATGAGTGATTGAGATCAAGCACATTGTTTAAGTATTTTTATAATTTATAGTTCTTTCCAAAATAAGCCTCATGGTTACTACTATTTTTGCTAATTTACTAACAAAAAAGGATGGCTTATGCCATAGCCGGAGAAATAAGTGATTCTTGGCCTTGCAACGTGTTGCCAACGCTACTCCAAAAAGTAATTTGCTCAGCTCGTATAATGTCTTTGCGAATTCGCCTAAAGATATAATACTATGCGATCGAATATCGCCCTCTAGATATTAAGTTATAATCAGCGCAATGGTATGATTAAACATTGTATAATAAAATTAAAAAACTCAAATGCAAGTCCAGGGTTAGGAGTAATGGCAAAGAATAACATGGTTTTTGATAAGAAAGATGCACCATGAAAATAAGCCAATACCCAGTATGTCCAACGTAACGTACCCAAAAAAGTAGAGAACCAACCAGAAGAATGAGCGAGAAAAGTCAACCAGAGAGCGGAAAAATTAATGGAAGCTGGTGGACCACATGCATCAGGGGAGAAATGTGCGAAGCGGAGGAAATTACTTCCCCCACCGCCGAATCGCGCTTGCAAAAAAAAGAGGTCGCCTATAAATTGCACAATTGGTCTCCCCTTCCTTCCTATCGAAGGATTAAAACGCTGCCTGCAGTGAAATGCTAGGCACGTAATTGCCCTACTTCTTGCACCAACTTTTTTTCAGGTTAACAAAGCATCATGTCTAAAAGCAATTAAAGGCCTTTAAAAGGGCAACATGGTCCGTAGTTCCAGCTAGAAAGTTTGCTCGTTAATTATTGTATCTACATCACAATGGGGGCGCTAATATAATATATATAATTAAGAGACATTCAATAATTGTAAAGTAAATAACAATCGTGATAAAAAGATCAATTATATCGCTAATAGAAAATTATTAGAGGTACAAAATATTATAAAAATTCAATGAATACCGGACTGAAAATCAGTTCTGGAAATAAAATCGATCATGTGACTTGCAATTCATGTGTTGAATCAAGGAATATATTGGAATTATCCGACCAGAGAAGTCAAGGGCACGAAAATAATGTTCCATTAGTAAACCTAGGTGCAAGTTATATATTTTCCCCGTAGGTATTTAAATTTAAATTTCAACGAAATTTAATTTTATCTCGACAGATTAACCCAGTATAGACTACTGTCACCTTATTGTAACGGCAATAAGGCAAAGACTGTACTAGAAAGAGAAAATATTATTAATTATATAAAATATCACCAATGAGAATGAAATAGAGAAGAAGGACGAGGTTGCTGAATTATTTATGCCCGATTTTTCCAAGTCTCAATCGAACCTTTCCGAGACCACAGGAGCGTTTATGTCACCGTTACAGTCGGCAAGACATGTTGCCAACACGTATTCGACCAATAGCAATGTATTTGACAATAACAAGTTAAAGGGAAACTGGGAAGAGTGATTAATGAAAGATTAAGACTCTTGCTCATCCCAAACGAACGCAAACGATGAATGAAAGTTGCAAAGAAATTTTTATGCGTTCTTGTTGGTAATTTTGGGCGCTAATCTCAAATGAGCCAACGCTCTTCGTTGAGAACATCAGGAATAATGTACGAGTTAACATCAGGGGCATATTTAACCTACTTCTTTACACGTTGATATCATAATATTAAGGGAACAATACGTGGTAGCATTATGCTAATTTTGTCAAAATGGAGAAAATAGGAAAGAAAGACGAACAGCTATATTCACCCAAGAAACGCTTTCATTAATCGGGGACATATTAATATAAGAAGGATAATTATGTACCGCATTACAATTTCTGACTTTGATTATACTCATGTTGATACTTGGAGTATATAAGGAAGCATAAGGCTTTATCAGTTATCATAAAGGCAAAGATCAATGTATCGAGAAAAAAAACAT
Source organism: Ceriagrion tenellum (assembly GCA_963169105.1). Lineage (NCBI taxonomy): Eukaryota > Metazoa > Arthropoda > Insecta > Odonata > Coenagrionidae > Ceriagrion > Ceriagrion tenellum. The sequence continues at coordinate 54,964,009 of OY720639.1, read as the reverse complement.
CATTATACTATAGAGATCATTGTATTCATCATCATTATAATAGTGCATGGAGAAAAATTTTCCCTTCATTTAAACGAACTGCGTCAACACTACACATGTTCCATACCTTTAAGGCAAATGTCAAAGCAAGAACAGTACGAATCTTTCTTTAAAACATAAGTAAAGAAGTATAAAGACACTTACGCATCACTGAGTTTAATCGGCTGATTTGACGGTAAATTAAAACCATACCCTTGTCGATTCGGTTTCTAACTTTGTCCATGCACTTTGCCTACGTCACGCCAAGCGAGATTGGCTCCACTCACGCTCTGCGGAGCTTTCGCAAAGCAGCTCATCGAAAAAATTGACAATCGCGCTGAACGGGCGGCGCAATTCCGTTCATATTTCTCTCGGGGGTGCATTTTACGCTACAGCAGGGTTTTACCCACAGGATCGACCAAGAAAGCCATTATGATCGGTTGATCAAAGGTCGGCTGCTGTTGGGAGAAGCAGTCAGCTGGGGAATTTTCGAAAACCGCTATTAAAGTGTTATCCCCATGGTGACGGGGAGGCAACGCAGGTCAAAAGCTCACTTGCACATTCTGTCTGAGAACATGATCATTTTCTTGGGGTATATTTTCTCGTACCTTAATTCAATCATCTCATATTTAGCATACAACACTGAAAAGGCCGCTTTACACGGTTAATTTTATTGTAAAAACGAATGTATAAATTCCTTCATGAAGGAAATTGTACCGTGTAAAGCGGAAAATTGTATGATTGTCTGAATGACTTAACGGGAAATAGAACCTGCTCTAATTACATTCAGTTTCTTGTACATTCTATGATGCGTTCGTTTGTACAATAAAAAGTACCGAGTAAAGCGGCCTAAAGAAGTTGGATTCTTACGGAAGAAATTGGTGTTGAAAGGAAATTCTCAATGGATGAAGTTGGACTTGCAAGATAAGAACCTGATAGGGAAAAAATATCACTCTTGACCACAATATATGACCATTCCCATTTTCCAAATTACGTTGTTTTTATAATTTAATTTATTTTTAGTAATCTACCACACGTGAGTGTCTAAAAGCAGTGATTTAATGACTTAAGTCCCAGCATTAATTTGAATCAAAATTAAATTTTCAGCAAGGTACTTCCCTACCCTATTCAAACTCTACTCAAGCTTTAGTATGAAGACTATTGGAGCTACTTTTATCTATACAACCAATTTCGTGATTTGTGGGTACATTTTCGAACTCAACGTTGACCACTTCTTACTGACGTCGACGCATGGGGAATATTGTTATAAACCCTAAGCAAAGTCAGTTTCCTGATGAGTTTCCAACTTCGTTTGTGCTTATGCCTTGTATCCATGGGAACAATAGTTGAGCCAGGATTGGCGGTAATACCCAAACCTGGCCAAGTCCGATGGATTGGCGTAAACCATTGAGGTAGACGGAGAGATACCTGCTATGGAGGTCAATGCTAGAAGCTGTAATGTGGTCGTGACCTGTGCACCATCCAGGTGACCCTAATTTTCCTAGTTGCTTACGTGCTGACACACTAATTTTAAATTTTACGATGTTTTCAATCGATTACTGACTAGAAATCACAATTAATTACATACATCCCAATCACACCGTTCCCTTCCGGGGTAGGCACAGTCAAAAAGTTTCACTCATAAATCATATTTGTACACCTAACTCTGCTTCAATAATTTCCTCCATACTGATCTATCCTTGCAAACCTCTTTTGCTTCACTTACCCCCATACACTGCTTCATACACGCCCTCCTGTTTTAAGACTCTTAATATTCCTCCTCCTAAGATTTTCCTCAGCCACATTCAACCACAACTTGCACGACCTACCTCTACCTCTCGCACCATTCATTTCACTCTAATTAATGATTCATTATTCGAATCTCTACCATTCTCTCAACATGGCCAAACCAATGAAGCACACTCCTTTCATATATGTCCATTACTGGAACATCTAACCTATATTAATTTATTACCCACTCATTCCTGACCCTATCCATACTACTTTCGCCGCAAACACTCCTCAGATAACTCATAACCACGGCGTTTAGTCTACTCTTATGTCTACCCTGATATACCCATGTTTCACTACCTTACAACAAAGTTGGGAGAAGTACACTTTTATACACGGCGATTTTCGCTTCCATAGACAGGCACTCATTCCTTGATATGCTTCACATGCTACCTACCACTTTCCTTCCAGCATTCGCACGTCACTTTATCTCTTCATCTATCCGTCCATCTTTCGTAAACATCTCACCTAGTATTACAATTAATTTACTCCTTTAATACGCATTCTACGAATATATTTGTTTCATTTATTTAAATTTATAATAACCCCCATTCCCGGAGAACACTAGGATAGACTTGGATTTAAACTATAGCTTTAAAAAACTAATATGTCCTTCAAGAGTTACATATCAAACAGACGGTGGATATTCTTGCTTTACATCCGCTAATCCGTCCATTCCCTCATGCTATTCCACGGAAAGTAAGGAAAGACCAGGGATAATTAATATGGTTGTTGTTTTGGTTGTCAGGCTGCAGTTTGATGTCCTAATGCCCTCCTAATACCTACCTCAATGGCGGCAACCGATGCCAAGTAAACTTCCACCGCTGTTTCTCATTTGGAACCACTGGGATTGACCAATACGCGCAGACAATTAATATAACAATAGAAACGAAATGGATTACGTTCAGGTTGATTAGGCGATAATTGGAAATAATAATGTAACTTCTTTCTACGTATCTGTATATTGACAAGTCTTAATAGAGCTGTAGTCTCCAGGAATTTCAGTTTTGGGTGAGGCTCTCCATTGCCCTTTACGTCACTCCTCTCATCATATCTGTCATTACACCAAATCTCTTCCTTCCTCTTCCTCTCTATCCATTAATCTCTCCTTTTTCGGATTTTTGACAACAATCTCTCCGTAATATATGGCCTTTTTCTTTTTGGCACTTTTTAACATGATTCGATCCTCTCCAATCCTTATCTGTACCTCCTCATTCTTAACCTTATCTGCCCATCGTATCTTTTTTTCATAGCCATATTCCAAATCTCTCTAGATGTTTGTCTTCCCGTTTCCTCGCTGTCCAGGGATCCGTTTGATCCGTACTAAACCATACTCTACATAAAGCACTTTGCAAATCTTTTCCTTAAATCCTTTTTGATACATCTAGCTGCCTGGATTGGCCAAATTTTTCCGAATACTCTTTACTAAAACTATGCATTGTATAGAAAGAAACAAGTACAACAAGACAGGAGAAAAACGATCACCTCGTATCAGAGCCAAGGTCGTTTAAATTTTGAACAGCATTCTAGGCTTGGAGTGGCATGATTGATCAGGTGTCCTTGAACATGTCGAAAAATTAGGAAACCACTTTACATTCCGGAAACTACCGAACCAATCACAGATATCCTCGGTGTCTAGACCAGGATTTTCACATCTGCCGTGGTTTGCTTCGATTGGAGCGGGAAACCAGAATGACAGATAACAAAGGGAGGACGAAATATGACTTGAACTTCATTTCCGCATCCGCTACGTTCAACCTCGTTTCCTCTCCAGGGAACTTCCCATGGCCAGGCTTCCAAGATAGTGGTAAAGAATTATGAGTGCAGTTGCGCATTAACTCCTTAATAGTGCGTTCTCTATGAAATAGCTATGCTCAGGGGAGTAGTTTCCGCGTTTTTTATACTTGGCTTCCGTAGGTCACAAACCATTCTTGCCAACTTTAAAGTACTCAATATTTAATTAACGTAAAATTTACAGCTCTCTACGTCCTACCCATCCAATTTTTTTGTGAACATCTCCGACGCATAGCGAACTATACGAGTTTACTTTGATTCAGCTTTGTTTAAATTCAAGTATTATCGTGAAACGCGCTGCTGACCTTTCGCCGCTCTCTAAAGTTAAAATTAGTCATATTGGCATCATTTTTCACTTATTGCTATTCTCTTCCATTCGTTTATTACCCACCACTTCCACTCGAGCCTTTACCTCCTTCATGTCACCACTTCATTCAAATGACTACTAACAAGTTTCAGGGCCACCATACTGAGATGTGACGACTACGATATGTAATGCCAATATGATATCCATACAAAATGAAGGGAGAAAATAAAAAATTTAGCCACGATATGAGATTTGAATCGCACCCATTCTGTTGAATGCTTATTCATAATCTCCCTGGAGTCATAATGCTCTGATTGACATTGTTCGCAATCACGAAATATGACGTATTATTCGACTTATGGTCGGTTGCAAGAACATTTACTAGTGGAACCAATAGTTATGAGATTCATAAAGTTATAGATCTCATAATTTACTTCAGGTGCCAAGAACACATCTCCTAGTTACTTAACTCCTTTAACAATAGTTAACAGCTTCGAATATTTGATTTAATCTTCCACCCCCGGATAAGATTTACGAAAGCTTAGCCTAAGATTAGTTGCAAATGCAGATAATAATTAGTCAGTAAGAGAAAACCAACTGGTCATCTGTCTCAAAACATCCCTTAATCTCTTATCAAGTAATAAGTCTCCAAGAGGCTCATTGCGCATCCGCCATCTTGCCTACTTATGGAACTCATAACTCAATGCCATAAGTTATGGAACTAATAAATTAATCGAATGTTTATGCAACACTTATTGAATGGTTGTCATGGTTTATGGGTACCATTACTTTACAGAATACACATGCGATGTTCCTGCAACTGGCCATTAATGGAGATAATTCGGTACCAATTATATCTTATAAAAATTTGTAGAATTTTTTCTCATAAAGATACCGTTGATTATTGAATATTCGAGTTATAAAACTCAAGGAGCCGTATGTTCCAGACGAGATTATGCTATAGACAACAACAGGTGATTCTCCACAAATATACATGATGAACAGCTCTTTCTTTCATTCAATCATAGTAGATCCGCAGGAGTATTCACCGCATAAAACAGCCCATAGATAAAAAAGTTGTACAACTAAGTTCCATGGGTGAAGTCGCATTAATCTCGATTTATTCCAAAAATTGTCCCCGACGATTCCTATCGGCGTCTTCGCCCTCTCACCTCCTCATTCTCCATTGACCTTATTCCCCACTCGTCTTTTCTTGAATTGAAAGTATCCCCCGCCCACCGTTCTCCAGTACATCCATTCATCCCCGTCCTTTCCTTAGCCCTCATTCACTCTTCCTCCATCACGGCTACCGCTACTCTTTTCTTTTCGACCTTTATGAAGCTTTGATGCGGGGCCAGCGGAATGAATGGGGGCTCTGCCGTCACTGCAAGGAAGGGCATGCCTTTTTAATAGACTGACTGCCGGAAGTATGTCCCCATGAATAGCGAGCAATGTCCCTTTAGAATGAGAGAAAGTGACCCCAAGCCAATAATGTGATATTGAATAGCTTGGTATACTGGAAAACATAGCTGAGCTGAGCACCGATTCCCAACCTGCGTATTTAATACATTTATTTCCACAATATAAAGTTAGCTACAGTGAAACCTCGATTATACATTATCAAGCTAGGCAATTAGCATTTATGTAACACGATAAATCGCATCCAACTAAAGTTTGACAGTTTTATTTAACATTCCGATAGCTTATCAGTATCGTGTGATAGAGAATTAGTATGCCGGCTATTTTTTTCTGAGCAACTTCATTGCATAATTGATGAGGTAATATGTTGCTCCTCGCTCCCAGAAGAACTATTTGCATATTTCCACAAATAAATAAACAAAACATTTAATTATGACTAAGGTATCGAATATACAACACCAATTGCATCTGACGGGAAGGACTCGTGAAAATGATTCAGATGAATTTGCAAATCGTTATCCAATCAATAGGTCATATATAGCTTAAACGAAGCATTGACGATATAAAATCCGTATCGTAAAGTTGTCATGACCCGCACTCAAAATGATCGCTCGGAGATAGATAAAGACTATATTTACTGAATTACCTGACAAATACTCATTTCATAACGAGTAGAGAAGAACGAAGAGGGCAGCCAGAGCAAGATGAAAGGACATAGACGGTAAAGAGGGCAATCAGATTACGCCAGTGGTCGTCAACATCACTCGGCAAATACGCAGCAGGATGGCATCATAGTGACATGACAAATATCATATCTCCGGCAACGAGAGATATTTTCCTTCCTGTCCTTTCAGGTATGTTAAACTTGAAATGTGTGTAGAAACGACGGTAAATGTGACAGAAATTAAGGGGAAATGGCAAGTGCTAATCGAGGCGTGGAAACCACTACTTTCCGTTTTCAACATGAACGTTCCTTTAGGGCCAACTCCTACAATTCCTTAAATACATAAACACACTCCAACTTTCACTTTCGCCAAAGAAGCTCCAACTAAGGGGAAACTTGGAGTTGAACTGAAACATGAACTAGATGCTTTTGAAGGAATAAGCATCTCTTTGAAGGAATAATCATCTTCATAAAACAAAAAAGGACTAATGAAACTACTACACTAGTAATCGATCGACTTTTATGACCGTTGGCAATTCATTTCATGGCGTACTTTCAATTGAACGCCTGTTAGAAGAGCTATCATAAACCTAGAAGCTGTTTACGCATGAATAGGCATTTAGTCATAAATATAGTAAATACCTAAGCAAATGTGACCTCGTATTTTTTCATTCACTCACATGCATCCTCCTCCCATTATTATTTCTTATTTATATACCGCAGATGTCTTTCTAGATTAAAAAATTACAACGGAAATTAATCTCAAACTGTAAATCGTTATCATTATGGATATTCATGTCTTAGAAACTGATGGACTATTGATATTACCATTATTATAACACGTCCTTAAACAATGCTATGAATAAATTAAATTTTTTCTTTCAAAAATACTGAGAATTTTATAGCACAATGACAGTACATGAGAGTAATAGAGGTTGTACAATTGATTTTTTCTTTCAAAATTTTCTCCTACTCTCCAAATTTACTTTTAATTCATAAGATAGAAGTAACGTTTTCTGTGTTTTTTCTAATGTTTTGGAGCAAAGAATAGCACTGTCAATTTATTTCACCCTTTTCCACTACACTGCTTCTGGTTACTGTTCTATTAATAATCACTTTTTCATCCCATCCTAAGGAAACCTGTTCGTTTTTCAATAGATGATGGTTCCTATTTGTACCGCAGCCTTCTCAAAGTATGCATTACTGAGTTCCAGAGCTGATTTTAACCCTTTTGCAACACTGTTAGAGTTTATAGAAATAAATATTCTCACTCGCTGACAGTTGAGTTCAATTTATCTTCAATATCAACACCTATATTTATTCTTAGACGGTGATTTAGTATGCCCACACAGGTAGTGAACCTTTGGCAGCAGAATTTCTAAAGTTCTTCAATGTGTCACAATTATTATACATTTCTACTTCAGAAACACGAATTCTTATTTATCAATTAAAATTATGAAGATCATTACGCGGAGAATTACAAATCATACAAGTGAAACTAACGGTAATTTTACCTACAGTCAAGTTTATTCGATTTTCAACTTAATGATGTTTAATTGTAGCCATGAACGTTGACAAAGCCTCTCTCTGATACGTACTCACATATCCAACGAATGCCACGATACTGCTTCTAATGGTGATAAAACTAAGACGGTTATTTCACAAAAATTTGCTTCGCAATGAAAAACTGATTCTGACACAAGGATTTAGTCATTATTTCGACCGCATATTTATAGTTTAATAAAATATGGCAAAAACAACTCTAGCCTCAATATGTGAAGTGCATTTAACACTGCATGCAAAGATTAAACGACAGTGGACTCATCGACTTGCAATGGCATCCATAATTTTACTGGCTTTCGTGCGTTGACAAAAAATAATTTTTGTTCAACATAGGCCACAAAGAGTGCACCACGAGTAAGAAATTGGCATTTGTCCCGTACTATTGGATAGTTATAATGCTCAACTATAGCTTTCATTTTCACACCAAACTTAAATATCTAGTGAGTGATTTCTGTACTTATCTACGGCCTCTATATTTAATATTGTCGAACATATGTTGTTATCAAAGCAGTCCGGAGCGTGCACCTATGCTCACTTATGGGTGACTCCGTACATAGTATTGTGGCTATTCCCGGTGTCCTCAAATTATGCACCAGTAAAATTCTGCAACATGGTGGGAGATAGAGATGGAGAGGTGTCGAGGCTTGGAATTTCCGAGGCTTCCCGGAATAGGGCACCTGAGATGCGTACATATATTTCCGCTCGCCTTGGCCGTGGAGTGGAATAGGGAAGCGTAGCTGGAGATGAGTCCCATGGGAGGAACTCAAAGGGGCGAAAAGATACAGAGCGGAAGGAAGGACGCAGCGTTTAGAGCAGCCCGAGTTCCGCGGGAAGCGGAGCCAATTTGCGGGCCGCCGACCGAGCAAATGAGTGGCGTGGGATTTAGACGCGGCGGAGAGCTGTGCAGAAATATAATCGAGCCAGAAGAATTTCGAGGAGATGAGCTCTCGGAAGGGTCTGGAGGCATGTCTACTTACACGAGTTTCACCGGCAATCAACTAAGTCAACAAAATCGAGGTTAATTTTAACGTATGCTGGTTAAAAGAGGCTAGCGCTGGGAAAAAAGAAGATTTTGGGACATGGACTACGGAACTATGAAAATGCTGTTACACGAGTGACGAAAATAGTTTAATGCCGATTATAAGTGAAAAGACTATTCAAATTGCAGACAGATTAGGGTATCAAGTCAAGAAATGACTCACTACTACCTGCCTGTCCCGTTTCGGGACCCATTGCAGTGAGACCACAGGATAAGGTATCCAGTAGTCATAGCGGTGAGTGAACTGGCCTCCTTCTGTGTCGCTCTCTCGCAATGCCTTCCTTTCTTCCCTCGATCTTGCCCCCTCGCTACTGCTATCTCCCTTCCTAGCTGCGCAGCTCTACGCCAGTAACTTTTGCGGGAAATATATACCAGAACTCAAGGAAAAAGGGCACTTGATCATGGTGACTGTTATGTAAATGTAAAAAGGAAATACTAATTTAATTTCTTTTCGTTTGTGTATTACCCTACGACCCGCGGCAAGGATGCGCAATAGGAATTCAGCAATCAAAAAGTGAAGGATTTGGGGTAGCCCTTAGGATAGAAACGATTTTCATGGACCTCTTTAGTAGAATGTTGATGAGGGAGAGACTCAGATAATGTACACAGTAACAATTAATTGTATAAGTTAGATGTAATTGTAATCTTATTTTATATCCCAACCAGCGTGACTCTGCAAGGGCGTATGGTTAGAGCGGACCAAAAAAAATAAAAGTAAAAATTTTCGAGTCGGGTACGTCTTATTCGGTGCTACGGCGTAAAACAAGAATTTTGATAGCCCGGTCGTCCCGACCAAACCACGGGAAAAGGTCCCGCACGACGCTTAAATATTTAATATAGCTAATCATTGAACTGAGAGGGATGATGCGCTGCCAGGGGCCGAAATAACGTTTGGACAGAAAATTTAATGCAAAAGAATGTGTGCAGAATGGTCTATTTTAGTAGAAAAAAATAAACCAAGTTCGTATCTCCAAAAATAAAAGAATAAAAGTTTAAAAAAAAGGGGGGAAAAACATTGCCTATTTTACAGGGGCAAGCCTAATTTTTCGCAAGTAATTCGCAGTAAAAACAACATCGAGGTTTATTAACTTATATATCATTTGCAACTGTTAAGAGGAGAAATGGACGTTGTTCTTCATCATTAGTCAAATTATTGCCCTTTAGATATTTAGTTACTAATTGTACAGCTCTTTCCGCTGTATCATTAACAATTTTGATGTTTTTCACAACACTAAGTCCTTTGTGGAAATCCTGATCAAGCCTCCACAAGTTCGGGTCTTTATCTATAAAGCTCGGCGAAATACCAGTTACATTGAAAAATTTGTTAGATTATTTTGGGACAAAGTCCTTGAGCTCTAGCTGACTAGTCTCAAAGGAGAACAAGAGGAAGCTCTTTGAGAAACATTCTGTGAATTATGAACCATTGCAACTTGATTCAGAAACGGAAGAGATGGATCCTGGTAAGTTTGTCTACATTTTGAATAAATAAGAATGCGCTCGCATAAAATGTGTCATTCAGTCGAACTATATCCAGATTTCCAAGCTTTCGTTCCGCCAATTCCGAAGCGAATGAAGATATTGACCAAAATTGTGACAACAGCCCTGGACAGGACACAAGACGAGTGAATGGTTTTCCTCACACATTGTGTCCAAGATCAGCTCTTCTGAACGGCAGCTGAAGTTGTCCACCGAGGATGACAGCAGGCTGCTAAAGCTGAATCTGTCTGTAGAGTGTATGTCTATAAATGGTTTCGCAATATCCTCATGCTCCAGGCTCCGCGAAACGACCTGCTCTTCCTCCAGGCTCCGTACAGGAACCGCAGATTAGGGTCGCATTTGCAGGCAGCTTTGGAGAAGTTTGCGCCTCACTTATGGCATTTGTCACCAAAACTGGTCTGATTCGCCTAGTTTGATGATGAAGTGCCTTCGGAGGAAAAATCGGGTGTGGTCGAGGCTCTTCGTGAAAGGGCTGGAGAGAAAGAAGTAATGTTCTATCAAAATTCTTGTTTTACGCCGTAGCACCGAATAAGACGTACCCGACTCAAAAATTTAGACTTTCACTTTTTTTGGTCCGCTTTAGTGTATGGTATGGGTAGAAGCAAACCATCCATGAAAGGAGAAGGGAATGGGGGAATGAAAATGGAAATGGGAGATGAAAGATTTTCTCGAGATGGATGGCGTAATATGTGGAGGAAATCACGCTTTACAACCATTGCAATAATGATTATAACACGGAATGCAGAGTTACATGGCTCGAAAATTTGGCCTATCTGTAAAGATAATGCCTATGACGTGTTAATCCTGCATAGTGTATTTTTTACGTCTACTTTTTTTGACCATTTATACGGCAGGTTAATAAACGAACAATAAAAAAAACATTTAATTAGGGAAATAGCCGAAATAGAAAAAGCAAAAAACCGGTCAGGTTTGAAATTTCATTTACTCCTCGAACGCTAAGAGACCATTACAGTTGGTGATCAGTCTTTCAAGTAGGTTTTTTGATAGGAGGAGTAGCTAATTGGATGAATTGATCCCTACTGCTTCTATCCATATCAACTACGTCGCACCAACAGCACGTTCCGCAAGTTTTCTGCATACATCTCGTACCTCCGAGCATTTTTGCAGTGGCAGAAAACATTGATACAAAAAATCTCTCTAACTTTGGTAGCATACCTAGATTGTAGCGCATGTTTGTAAAACTTTGCCTCATGAAAATTATTAGCAGGTTTTCCTCATACATTAATAGACGTGGTTACGTTAAGTTTAAAGGCGTATAGTGCAATGCATGTCGGTAAAAAGTAAACCCCCACCTAACACCCTTGAGTTGGCCAGCAACGTTTTACGTAGATATACCGCAATTCCGGAATAGATAGCAGAGTGAAGAGTATATTCACAGTTCACGAATGAAAAGGTATCAAAGTAATAGAAGTGTGCGCGAAGAAAATCGGCGTTCTCCGTCTCGCATCACCTTACAGCAAAGAACACTCAAGACATGGACGTATCCTTGAACGTAACGGAAAGTGCGTCGTGGAGATAACATGAAAATCAATGGGATGAAAAGGAAATCCAAGCACGTGGAAAAAAGCCAGCGGCAGATGTTTCCAGAAATGAAATCAGAGCAAGAGGAATCTTTCATCTGCCATCTGTCTGGCAGCAGTGTGACGTGGAACGGAGGAACTTCGACAGACATCCAACAAAGAAGCGCCTCTGGGAATGCTGACGAAAAAAGAGCATGAGAATTCGAATTCCTTGGAGACTGGAGGTAAATTCTGTAAAATCTGACGGTCTGTGGCATGAGAAAGCAAGGAATTGAACTAAAAGCATTATATTAAAAGAATCTTCAGTACGCTTTAATTAAATTTCAGAGAATAAAAGATAAAATTAGTTAGATATCATGCATGAGTATTGGTGCTGACACAGTGGAAAGGTAATATATTCGTCTAAAAAAAGAGCAAAAGAAACTTAGGTTAAAATTTTCGCTCTCTTCGCACTCATCATCATTGACTAGAGTATCGGCACATTTTGCCTCTATGCCTAAATTATGGCGTGACGTTCAGAAACGTCGTTTGATAGTTATTTAAGGAGGAGAATATTTTACTAGTTCTCTTTCTTCAGGCGGGACAGTACACGTAAAAAGGCTAAACTGATGATCGAAATGGAAATCATCGTCATCAGTCATCAATTAAAAAAGTGGATGGCACCAGATCTTTCAATTTTTTTTAACTAACCGCTATAACTCCATCATTATTTCCCATTTTACCTCCTAAAATTTTGTGTTCTGCACCTGTATGACTTCCTCGACGATTCTTCCAATTGATTACTCCTTCCATAGAAAATTTATGAATAGCAGCCACCACAATTCGAATTCATATCGAAAATAAGTGTCGTACTTTTCCACAGTTATTTATTGTAATCGTGCAAAGCGTTTCGTAGCTTGCTGCAACTTCAGGTAAAATTGTTTATCTTTTATTTATTGATTGTTAGTATGGTAACCTTTCGATTAGAGAGGGGAATTTGGAGAACAAACTAATTGTTGGGAGGGAAGGCAGGGGAACATAGATTAGGGGCTTGGGAGAAGGGAAATTTCATAATGGATTCGAATATAAAATACTTCCACGAAGTGACGCCTGAATGCGTAAAGTTTAATTAGCACCATGTTTCGTTATTACAATAGCATCCATAACTCGGAAAATTCGACTTGAAATAAAATTAACTCAATGGCGTATTTGGTTATAATTGTTGCTAAATGGGAAGATTTACAAGGGATCCCAGTCCGAGGAAATGATTTTTAACGATCACTTTACAGGCCATATGCCCTGTGAAAAACGAAATAAATGTTGAATCAGTTGTAAAAGATTTACGATGATTAGTATGGGCAAAGCTGATCACTCTGAAGTGCTTAAGATGGGCTTATTCTCACAAGACTGCGACAGAGGCCATATTCTAAGTCAAATGTTCCCTCACTGCTACTTTGTTAACCCGGCATTTTCTTGTTCGTATTTTCATCGGAAACTCGCCACGAGTTAAATAAGTGGTGGCAGCTGAACATGATTGGCAATCAGGACATTTAGATTCGATTCTTCGGCAAGTTAACCGATTTCTCTCCTGATTAATTTCCATTACTTGACGTTTTGGCTAAGCCCAATTTATGATACCCTGTGGGGCTACTTGATTTGTTAATAGGAAAAGGATAAAAATAAAGGATTCTCGATAACATTTTAAGCGAAGAAGATAACACAAATATGAAAAAAGCCCAGCAATGTCAAGGGAATAATCAAGCAATGCCCATTATATATCACTATATATATTGTGGGCATACATAATATATAATATATATAAATATATGGGCATCACATAATATATAATATAATAAAATCACCTTCTGTCATTAGCGTAACACTGGATTAATTTGTCATAATTGAAACATATTTGCAATTGAATATCATCCTAAAAGACTTACACAAATGCTAAGTACTGATGTGAGGTCAATGCATAATTATGACAAGTGCTATAATCGTTCCCATGGCGCCCACACTCACAATCGATAGTAGAGAATGGTAATGAGGTAGTATATTATGATAAGTTTTTCAAGGACCCTTCTGAATAAAATGAATATTTTACCGTTAATTACGAGGAGCGAATATGATAAATGAAAGATCTGTCGTACTTGATAGAGGAACCTACCTACGATAAAATATCGCACCAATGTAGTTTTAAAATGTTCCACAAGGTATATCTGGATTGGCGGAATTTTTTTCAATTTGAGGGAATTCCACTCTGCCTAATTCTACCACTAAGATATCAAACTCATTCTCAGGCAGAAATTACCAGAAGAACGAAGATACTGCCGGCTAACGCCGCATGTGTTTCCGTCGTTAAAAAATTTACAAGGGGAAAGGAGTAATTAAGATGCATTGATTAAGCGTCACTATTTTCCCATTTGCCAAGGAGGACAAATACGGCCTTGTTTGTCGACTTTAGAGCCTGTAGTTACCTACATACGGAGAAATTATAGCCGGTATAAAATTTACATTACTACTTGGATGAAATATGCTCGGCTTGTTTTCAATTCCCTCATCAGCTAGTCACGCATTCATTAAGGAATTGGTCAAAATTTCGGAAAGTTTGCAGGCACAAGAAATTAAAAAAACAATTTAATTTCACAAACAGATGAAAAATTATCCCGAGTTTGTGAGAGTTGATGACCATTTTACATTTTCCCCGAAATTAAGTTCAAATTCGAGCACTCACAGACACAATTGAAGATTTTTCTAAGTTTTAGAAGGCAATTAAGTTAAACTTAGTCAAACTGGGGTGCTTCCCAACTAAGGGAGCTCAATGATTTCAGATATTTTCTCGTATTACATAATTTTCCGTCTTGGGTGATGATTTCAAAAACTACCATCATAAACCAAGTGCTCCAAATTAAATTCAATCGAAAGAGAACTCGATCATTCGTCAACTACGTAAGTTATAAAATCAATTATGAAAGTTTTTCGGTTAAAATAAAATATGATAAAAATGCTTTTAATAATTTCAAGCTTTAGGATAAAATTTTACACATGCAATAAATTTAGGAAAGATGATGGATTTGTTCCTGCATTCATGCCCAGAGCAAACCAAAGCACTAATCTCATCGAATAATAATGCTTAAGCAAAGTTTTAAAATGCCTGATTATCGTTAGCTGTATTAGAGTCTTCATTAAAATGCAGATTTTGGCCTGGTTTCATAATATTGTGTAACACTTCCTCGGTATGAGAGCCGAAGTTAACACGCTGTCCTTTGGATTTCGCTCACGCCCACCAACTAATGTAATATACAAAACCCTACCTCTAAGCTTACGAAAAGGCCACCTCTTCTGGTGATTTACGTTATCCAGATATTACAAAACCAGGTCTTATCCACAAGCTTTCCACTCCCCGTAACCCTTCGAGATTTGAACTCGTATCCTTTCCGCCCACGATTCTCGCAACGAACAGCCATCCGTGCTCACATATATACATATCTCTCCCCCTCTCCTGCCCCATTAGTCCTTTCGTCGGTTTAATGAAATGGGACGCGTTAAGCATACGCGCCCACGCTTCGTCACTGCGCACGCCCACTCAAAACTCACAGGCGGTGGCCTTGCCACCCTCCAACTCCCTCACGTTTAGGCATATACCACCGCACACAAGGGAACGGAGAGAGAGACAAGCTCGTCCACTTGTGGGCGGGGAACATAAGGGAGCCATATTTCCAACCCAACCCCCGGGACACACATCACAGCCCCGAGATTAACAAGACCCCGTCCTTCGCTTTCCCACCCACGCTCACGGAGTTAGGGGGCCGCCACAGTAATAGACTGGCTACACGTCCCCGTCCTCTTGTAATAAAAGAGTCCTTGCTTACAGAAGTTCTGCATTCGACGTGCTCAGCCTGACCTCGCAGTTGCTCGAGAATTCTAGCTAATTGGCTGTCTAGCAAAGCAGCAGTGGTCAAACAGGTGCGCTTCGTCTAACGTGGAGGAATCGGAGTCTCCTCCGGAGGTCGCACCTGGCCGGGGTGGATGAAATTGAGTGGGTCCGCGCATGTTAGATGACGTTCTTATGGTTAAATGGAATTTCATAGGTGACAGCGACCGTGTTGGAAGGAGATTTTTCAGTTAAATGGAGTTCCATGAGTAATAAAGAGCGGAAGGATACCAATCCGATCGTTTACTTAAGTGTTCTTTCGCCTTCACTTGCGATATCGCCACAACAGACGTTGACCCGCATTGACACGGGGAAAGTGTGATCAGGCTTTCGCTATATTCTGTTAAATATGCTAGTTTCCCGAAATGCCTGTGTTCTATCTTCATTATACTCGACGCTCTGAGAATTTATCCTGTCTTCTAACAAGCGGAGGGATACCAATTCGATCTTCAAAAGCACTATTCCCCACTTTGGACGTCTAAATTAAGTTAAGGACTATTCAATGTCTGTTCATGTATAAATCTTTATTCCTTACTCTTAATACCATGGCCATTTATACCCAAGCTGGGTTATGGCCTCAACCACAAGTGACCTCTATCTCTCTCTGTATACTGCTTCCTTCACTGTTCTCCTCAGCCGATTGACATCTGATGTCACTCCATCCCACATTCTTCGTCACGGTCTTCTTCCCTCTTGTCTTCCCAGGCCTACCTCCTTCAGCAGTGTACCCTGCACACCTCGCATCATCTGGCCAGCCCATCTTATTCTTTTCGTTTCAGCACATGCAACTGAGTTATGATCCTTGTAAATATCTCTTATTTCCTTGTTGTGCTTGACTCTCCAAATCCATTTTCATTTGTGGAGCTAACGACTTTTCTTAGGATTTTGTTTTCAAAAACGATGAGTTTTTTTTCTTCTTTCAAATTCATTACCCATGTTCCTTCACCATACAGGACTACAGGGCGAATTCATGAGTGGTATATTCTTATTTTGGTCTTGTGGGATATTAAATTTGAAGTTAATATCTTGCTGCATGCGTACAAACTGTTGCTGGCCAGTTGTATTCTATTGGCTATCTCGAGTTCTTCTTTCACAAATAATGCTTATAAATGTATAAATCTTCATGTATAAAAAATATCTTTATTTGCCATTTCACCATGCCAGACGATAACCCGCATTGACACAGAAAACGTGTTATCAGGAAATTTCGCGATGTTCTGTTAAATACACAAGATTCCTTAAATGGTTGAGCTATATCTTCATCATACTCGAAACTTCAAAAATTTACCAGATCTAACACGCACACCAGAGGTGGCTGTAATCATATATTGCATTAGGAGAAACTTGGACTTGACAACTGATGTTTGACCGACGAATACGAGGCCACCGTGGTACGCAGACGTATAGTAGAGGCGAAACACGGAGGTAGTCACACTCGCGAAATGTGACGTAATCAAGGGGAAGGTGTAAGTGGGATAAGTTGGAGTGTAGAGGAGAGCATGTGATAAGCAAAGGAGCATTTTAGTTTAAGTGAGTAACAGATTGAAAATTTCGAAGTCGGCAACGAAGGTTTACAATATAATGTTTTTTCTGGGTCTGGATGATTTGTAAAACCGTATAAGAAAGAACACAGAGGTGGATAAAAATTATGTCATTGTATCATGTTTCTGATAAATTTGTACTTAAATTCCAAATAAATCGTATTTTAAGATAATTGATGCAGATGCTTTAACAAATATAATCTAAATATGACCATTTATGGAGATAATTTAAGGTTTTAAAACTCACAGGACTTAATTCCGATGCCCGAATAAATAGTTAAATATAATTTGATCGAAAAATACTTCGCAATGGGCGACTTGGAGATCGACAAATAACATCCAGAGGGAGAATAAAATGTTCCATTATCTACCGAAAAAAAACATTCCGACAGTAAATTCAGGGTAGGGAGTGATAAGCTAATAGGAAGGTGGCGGGCGAGTCCTTCATCCAAATGAGAAAGTTTTAGGAGAGAATAGCTTATAACTTGGGAAAATAACCTACACCTTTTGATTCGAGGGATTTTGAGAGTGTTGAAGTTTAATTTCAGTATGGGAGGAATATACTGTGAATTCAGCTACTAACTTCCAGCGAAAGGTCAAATGAGGGGTCGTCGATGGGAAGGAAAAGTGAAAAACCTACCAGCAAATTCAGCGAGAGGACAAAAACGATTCGCCTTTCGAGGCGAATTTCGGTTTGTCCGATGAATTTTTTAACCGATGAATTTTCGCTGACGATGTCAACACAGGTAACTATTTCCGGTTATTATAAATAACCGGAAAGGACAACTGTTTAAAACAGTCAACAATTTCGGCGTCTTTTACGTCCACCCACCATACAGGCCATATTAATATATTTTCTTTTGGGTATGTGATTAAGAACTGGTTTATGCGGCTTCATCATACGACAACATGGATTAGTATTTCGTAGGTGAGGTTAATGAGGCCCATTTTTGAATCAGCATCTTAAATATAAAATATTTCCAAATATATACCAGCAAATCGGGGACCTACATAAAAAAATGTAGTCTCATAGTATGGAATACCCATTGTATGCACTTATTTTGTCACACCCGCCAGGTTTGAAAATGGTGCGCGAGACTACAATTATATCCTCCCCCTCACTCTAAAACGTGTGTGATTAAAATGTTTTTAATAGTATGTAATCCTAATCAACATAGTTTCTTTTTAATTACAGCAGTAATATTTTAGTTAGGTGTCTGAATGAAAATATTCTCTGCTGAATCCCAATCATAAGATGTACTCTCACACCATGGCACACTTTCCTGTACGCATAATACACATAATTCGCGTTTCATTCGCATCGGCGAATATATATATTTTCGGGAAGCAGAAATATTTACAGAAGTAGATAAAAATGCACAAACATAGATGTTTACTGATACTGAAATAAAGACATTATTAAAAACACGGTTTTATTATGCTTTCCAGACGATGTGACATTCTGTTATACTAATGACCTAAATTAGTTTCATATAACTCATGAATGTATGTATTATTCTTTGTCAATGAGATTTCCCCGCTCACGGCCAGTCTTAAAATTATGGCAAACCATTCATTTGTACATTTCCTTATACCATGAAGACGTTTGCTCAATTTTAAAGTATATAATGGCATTATATAAACTATAAAATTAGAAAATTTTAAAGTTATATAACCTAAGCAAATATTAATGCGGAATCCACAAAGTATAAAAAAGAGCAAGGCCCAGAATTAGTTGGAGAGAAGGAATAAAAGGTCTGGGAGACCGTAAAAAATCAAATTTATACAAATTATATATAAATTAAGAAATTTAATATCAATATCCATCTAACGATTGGTTGACAACGTTCAGTACTTATCTGAATGACACCACCAGTAAGGGAGGAGAAATATGGTCAAAAAATCGCTTACGCTAGCAGGCGAATCTGATATAATGGGATTCAATTCATCAAGCCTTCGGTCCTTGTATCTCACGATTTATGACACAGGAAGAATACCTATAAATTATGACAATGAAAAACTTAACGAAATGTTTTGATCAGAAGAGAGAAAATAAATGGAAGGATATGAGTGAAACACGTCTTGTCCTTGGATGTTTGACGCTGCCATCTACATTGAATCCCTTTCCAACCCCGATGTCTGGATCTAGCCCTTTTTGCCCGGCTAGCCCTTGTTCGTCCCTTCCTCTGTGTGTGTGTGCGTGTGTTCCCGGCTCTTTTACCACTTCCCGTCCTCCCTTGCCACTCCAAGTGACCTTCCGTCCTCACCGCGTGTCCCTTCGCCCTTCACCCATACACTTTGCACCTCGAACAAAAAAAGGGCTCCCCAATATCTCTCTCTCCCCCGTTCCCTCAACGGATAAGTTTGAAATGCGTGCATCGATTCTCACTCTCCCCAGACAGCCTTCCTACTGTCTTATACCCGGATCCACTCAGCCCCACCCTAAACCTTTGCTCAGAGCAAAGATCAAAGAAGGCAGCTTTCGTTTGGATGTCATTCTGGACATTTTTCGCAGAAAAAATTCACACTTCACTACCCATCCCCCATAATTCACGATTTTAGATCACTCAGTGTTTCAAGCAAAAATCTTCCTTTATTGATTAACAAAACGAAGCAACAAACTTCAAGCTGAAATGGAACGAAAGAAGTTTAGAGGGCTTTAAGAATGCAGTACCTCAGGGTTCCATTATTGGACCAATTTTCTTCGTTACGTGCACAAACGGTCTTCTTTTTAAGACTTAAACACTATAAATTCTTATTTTCTTCTTTTGGCTAATCAATAACAACAGGAATTCCCTAGAGTGTATCTTTCATATACTTTTAAATTTATATCCGCCACTTTTATGCCATTTTACGATGTAGTTTATGTATAATTAAGATTATGTACAGCGCATACACAAAGTTTTAAAGTAAATATAATTTCCTCTTCTAATTGTCGTATCGCACCCCCTGTTTTCGACCATTCCTCTTCAGTCTGTCACCCGAACAGTTTTGTGGGTGTGTGTTGGGTGGGGAGGACGGTAGGAGAGAGACAGTAGGGGAGGGAAGACATTCTTCGGGAAAAGTTCCACGGTCGACGGGTTCCTTTCTTTTTCCTTTTATCCCTTACTCGCCACCAGACGCTCCTTCCCCCACACCAGTTTCCTTCCCCATTCTCCGCCCTTGTACTTTATTTTTTTCTGTATCGAGAGAACAAACGACCAATGTGTGGCGCCTGCGGATTTCAATTAGAGACGAATCAATACCCGTGCGCCCTTCTCCCCAACATCGATCCTTTTTACGTGTGAAAAAAGGTGTATCAGAAATATCCTCGCATGCTAGAAATTTGTCCATATCGTAAAAGAACTGATGAAACATTTGCGGCGCGGTCTTAAAGAGGTTAGAATTTACCTGAATGACTATATCTAGGACTTGTGTGACCATAATGATCCAGGATTTAAGTGACTATAATGATCTAGGATTTTTGTGTCTATCACAAGAACTGAGCGTGAGTCCAAGCCTTCGGAAAAAAATGTTTCACGCCGATGCCAGGCTTCTCTCCGCCCTCCTCATGACCCGTAATTGAAATTCTTAATAACTGCATTCCCAGTAACCCCACCCCCATTACACTCATTACTTACCAAACACCTCTCTACGATTAACATGACTGTTTGTCTCACCATCCAAAATGCAAACCTGCCATCAAAATTGGGAAGATACTGTAGCTGCACGCTGCGCTGTTTCCTGTTACGCTGGCTACGTCGCGCCGTTTTATTTTAATTTGAAAATATATAGTCAATCCTCGTTCTTCTTTCAAACTGTCAAGTACTAGTTGATGGATAAATGTTTTTCCTTGGTTTCTAATAAAAAACATTCATCCCAATAAAATTCTCAGAATGATACTAAAAACCGAGAACTTTTCAATTTCCTCAATTTATTTATTGTTCAACATATTTAAATAACATAAACCTAGAAATTTATATATCCTAATGTGGGATGGAATGCAAAAATTTATTCATTTTTTTGAAGGATATAAGAAATAATTTTTATTCAGAGGAGCACATTTATGCCCGACTTCACTCGGGAATGGTTGATATGTGAACATAACTCTACGAACGAACTCTACGAACCCAAAGTTTTCCACTCACCAAGCGTCCTGCTCTCAAACGCCATTAGTAGACGTCACACTTTTCATCAGATGAGGCTATAAATTGTGCCGCACATGCTCGTCTACAGCGGAAATCCGTTTTTGTCCGATGTCATTGATATATACGCAAAATACAGCAGCCAGAATGAAACGTGGCCATTGCCTTGAAAGATCGAAAGTCGCATTTGAATTGAAACACGGCTTTTAATACTTCCCACGCCAATCAAGGGATTAATATTTCGACCTAAATCATTTATTTTCAATCATACTGTCGAAGAAAACTAAGATAAGAATGATACGTGGGAGGTGACTAACGATGAGAGAGAAATCACCTCCATCGTCATTCTAACCCTGATTACCTTGGAAAGTTTATCATACACAGAATGCATTGAAAATAGCACATAAAACACTGCTATAATTATATTGCATCACTGCAATTCCAATAAATTACGGCTTGAAATATAATTTCAACAAAAATTTCTTTCCCTGAGAAGTAATAACAGAATCTATTCTCGGGTTTTTCATTAGGTCAAACGCTCCACGCCTTCAAACGTTTCCACAACCATTGAGACTTCGTCGTCTGGGAAATAGACTCCCTAAAGACAGTGTCAAAGTCGGGCGTCAAAACGCTGCTGAGTATGGAGACTATAACTCTGTAGGGAACTCGAGGTTCAATCATCCAAATAAGCGCATACAATGCAAAAAACGAAATCAACCATCTAACAGCAACAAAATTTGCTATAATTTTTTCCGTGAAATTATTTCTCATAGAAATTCTCATTTTTAAGGGTCAATATCTGCCAATTTCAAAGGAAGCTGATGAGTAGAGTCCTTTGACATTCAAATGAAACATAATGCAAAGTTTATATACCAGGCCCTGCTGGTGAAAGAGTAACAGCTCAAACAATTGCCTAATTCTGCTAAGCACTTCATCGATTAACTTCCGAGTGACCACTTGGTACGGATGTTTCAAGGAAAGCATTGTCATAGGTATATCAATAATCAAATGTATGTTATCAATCAGTTTACCAATGCATTTTCAGATAGTTATGGAATACCTAACAGCTTTCAAATTATCCTTCCGTGAATGTATAGTACAGGAACAGGTTTGGCTGAGCTGCGCAACGCTACTCCGAGATAATGTCGATATTTTCTTAAAAAAAAACCTGAAATTTCTGTATATTACGATGGACTTTTTTAAATGTAAAAACAAAACAGTTTGGTCATTACAAGTAATACGAGGTTAAGGGAATATAGAGCACGAGGAGCCATCACACATTGACTTTTACCATTGGGACCAACAGAGAAAAATGCTGTCAATTCGTAGCTTTAGCATTTTCTCCCGACGGACAAGATAACGAAATTATGTCCCGATCCTAATGGTTACCACCAAAAACTGGTAAGTGGCCACAAATGACTGCAAATTGCTGGACTCTAACGACCATCATCATAAAATATGAAAGACATTGTCATGTTACTGTAGCCACGACTCACTTTTCATTGCTGCTTCCTTCAAGCTAGCATATGATGTCAAGTCCATCTCAAGCACAATGCTCTTAAAGAGAGCAGCTCTGGACGTCCTATTGGTTTCCATCCTACAACTCAAATATGTTTTTTGTATTGATTTTGCCTAAGTACAAGGGTGCCAATGATAGCTCAACGAAATTCTCCATCATTACTATTCTGCAAGGAAGCCATGCTCGCATTGATCTTCGTATCTAATTTTTTAAATTCATACTGCGGAAAAGGCAAAAATCATCACTCAATCTACATGATCAAAACAAACAGTTTGCGATTGAACATCTATCCACTTTGCTCTGTGTATTCAATAACTTCACCGGTTCCAAGATTTCTCGATTCAAAGAGCTGAATATTGAGATCTGAGTCGTATCTTAATGAACCAGACATGATTTGTTCCCATTACCATGATAGGGAAGAATAATAGGATGAATATAACATAATCTCTGCGTGAAGGCGTTCTCGGGAAAAAAGACAACTGCTATGCTCAAAGGGATAGGACTATATATAAACCAGGAAATAGTATGAGAAAATATTAGTGTGAGCGTGGCACTCTATGGATCATAAGCATGGACAATTGGAAAATCTGACCAGAAAAGACTAGAATCCTTCGGCTCCAGGTGCTGGAGGAAGATGCTGATGATAAAATGGACGTATAAAATAAGAAATGATGAAGTGTATAGAAGAATAAAAGAGGAAAGACCATATGGAAAACGAAAGGGAAAAGAAGAACAAAATGGACTTGACACACCCTGAGGCACAATGGGCAGCTGAAGAACATATAATTGAAGGCAAAATAGAGGGAAAAGTCTCCAGAGGGAGTCCCAGGAATAAATTCATAGACCAAATAAAGAGGAAAGTACATAGGAAGAGATACCAGGAGGTAAGTGAACTACCATTGGACAGGGAAGGGTGGAGGGCTGCAGTCAACTAATCTTAGGACTGAACAACGAATGAATGAATCACATAATCTAGGTAAAACCACGGCGGTGACTAAACTGTTTCAGCACTGAAGTAATCTCGTCTCCGGGCCAGCGCTAAAATTTGCTCCGGGCTAACGTAGGTTCCCCACAAAATTTCTCGGAATCAAGTAAAATTCCACGAACATGCGGTGGATTTTCTCGTCTGCAAACCTCACTTACTCTCCCGCTCCCTCCCCCCCTTCGCGAGAAACGATTCGACGGGCCAACGAGAAGCATCTCGTGATTGGCTAATTTGCGACGCTTCTCTGTCTGTCTGGAAGTCTGCGCGTACACAAAAGCGCCACTGCGGCGAGGATGGGAAGCACTGGAAAGGGATGGGTGCAGTGGTGGTGGTGGTAGAAGGCGGAGAAGGAAAGACGGGAGAAAGGGAGGAGGGGTCAGAGGAGAAGAGATGAGGGAAAGAGGGGTGGTAAGCCCAAAGTCTGCGCTGTGCAAGTGCTGCTATCCATAATTGATTCGGTGTTTGATTAATGGTTTCCAGCGGCCGAAGTGCGTCCGGAACGTACAGTGGATGGGTGGCGAGGTTCAGAGGTCGAGTGACGTCATCACCCCCCTCAAAAGCGCCCGGGACAAAAATTTTTTCTCTCTCCGCCAGCTCTCTTGCCGAACAATAGACGCGGAGGTAATTCGGAAGTTTTCGTCAATTTCTGCGGCGTCGAAACGACGTTCCTCCGAAGCCCAGTTTCGGGTGCGCCCATGAAATTCTGATCACACGCCGAGATCTCGTCCGAGAGCGAGACTGCCTCAATCACCTTCCCACAAAATGGGAACGCTCAAATCGCGAAAGTCTTGCGAAACCGCAATTATCTCCTCATGCAAATCAAAAAGCGCCACTCGACTGTTTCATTTTAATCATAGGAAACATTGATATAATCCTCAATTAAAATTAGCAAAAAAGTTATTTTACAAACTAGTTCCTTGCATAAAACATGCTAGAAGCACATTCTTGAGAAATACATGCGTTTAGAAGAGGAATAAGGTTGGATTAGGCGCGATAACATTGAAAAAAATGTTTTTTTACTTCACGCGGGCTGATTTTGAGCTTGGTGTGAACCCATCTAGCACTTAACACGAATGAATAGAGAATTGTACGATTTGGCTCATTGGACCATTGCTAAGATGTAACAGATGAGAATAGAGACCTTCAACGTTTAAATTTTCGGACGGTAAGAGGTTCAGAGCCATAGTGTTGGGAGTTGTCTGACAGTCAAATTTATCATATAAGTACATAGTACTACACTATGACGAACGACTCTCGTCGTTATGTATTAATTTTATTGTCATTGTTCTAACGAGATGCTGGAAAGATGATATTGATGTAACAGAAGATATCTTTTGTGAGTGTAAACAAAGACATCAGAGAATCATAAAATAGATCATGTTCTTTACCCAATTCCATTAGAAAATAACTCAGAGAAGTAAAAATAAAAGTGGAAGAGGAGAAAGCTATATGCACTAACAGGCAGACAAGGTCCATAAGGATAGGTCACACACTGAGACACAACAAATGGTAGGGATGATAATATCTAGAGGAAAATCCTCATGAAGAGCACCGAGGGATTAATACAGAGGCCAACCAAAACGGAAAAAATACGGAAGAGCTACCAAAACATAAAAAGGAGTAGCCAAGTGCCTGGGTTCATTGGAGGGCTGTTGTCAACCAACCATAGGTTTGAATGACAGACGAATAATGATGAGGGCAGCGTAAAAGAACTAACTGATGAAAAGATAACTATATTTTGCCGATTTAGTCCATCTTAAAGAAGAAAAATTTATTTTTTTGATGGTATATGATAATTTTTCCCTCAAAATTTAAGATTATAAAGTGTATTAATGAATTAATCACGAAATACTCAAAATTTAATTTGAAAAATGACCATTGTGAATGCGCTCTCAACTATGGAGTAAACACCTATAAAATCAGGCCTGCATCAGATGTTCTCCATGAAATATATTAATATTTGCTTATTTAATATTTCAATCACATAGAACACAACAAAAAAACTTAATAAAGTAGTTATTACAAGAATACAAACATAGCTGAAAAAGTATGTGAAATTGTGAAAAAAATACCTATGACATTCATTTAATGACGTCAAATGGCTGAGTTTACATTTTCCGACTAAAGGTATTTATTTTAATTTGCAAATGCAATTTCAGCCAGTTATAATTCACGCGTATGTAGAGATAAAAGAGCTTTTGACCGCAGAATGCCATAAACCGACTGGAAAAATTTGACTGATTTGTAAACAAACTAGCAAAAAAATTTCAACATCTATTGTCATCATCCTATATATGTATTTTTACACATAACTATCAAATAATTGACCGACAGAGAGGATGTTTTTGGCAATTCTTCGAACCCTACTCAACGCTTACAACGCTCATATGTTAGTTTAGAAATACATGTCTCCTGTCAAATGCCATGATTTATTCCATATCTTGCGCAGATATTTTTCATAACAGGTATTTATAAGCCACTTGTGACACCAAAATATATCAGTTAGCACTCAGAACTAGTATTAACGGCTGTTTAGAGAAATATAGTACAAATTAACAGCTGAGCTACGTCCGCAAATTATCGCGGTTTGCATTAGCTTAATAATTTCAACTATTTCTCCGACAAGCAATAGTAAAGTATGGAGTGATTAATACTCTAGAAACATCAGAATATCTCTCATTTTAACAAAAATGAACTTTTGCTATCACAGGTGATCGTGCTAGTTACCTCTATTGTGAGTTCATAACATGTCCTATAACTACAAAGTCGTAGTGACTCTTCTTTCCGTCCGTTTGTCTATTTTCCCTTGTTTCTCGCTCTTTTTGCTCCCATGACTCAACTTATTTGACGTCCTAGAAGCTAAGAAGAAGACGCCTTACAAGAATCATCGTAGACGCGGCTTCGCATCCTATTTTTTACCCGCACACATGCAATCAACAGACGGGCTCGCGAAATAGACGACCTCCGAAGGATGAAGCAAATGCATGCGCGTACCCCAGCTCCACATATAGCAAACACGATCCGAACTGAAAATAAAGCTGACTCTTTTCCCTGTCTTTAACATCACCATGTCGCCTAATACCTAAGATACGCAATGTTTTTAGATGGCACCTCAACTGACGATGCCTGCATTAGTCACCAATATACGTTTCTGAAACAAATATTGATTGAGATAGCTGGATATGGTGATGGTTACGTGCGAGAGTTGTGACTGCAAGGAGGGGATGGCTCGTGTAGAAAGATTTTGCTAAGGAGCGGAGGGGTGAGGATAGCTCATGATAGGAAAAGCAGCCGACACAGCTGAGTTCAAGATGAGAGGGTGAAACGTGTCAAGGAGTCATATGCGATAAAGCCTACAATCCAAGTAAATGTAGACATAAGCTAGAATCACTGATTTTGCTCACAACCCAACGGCTTGTTTTTATGTTTCGCTTGACTTTTTTCCTTCTTATTTTGGCCACAAAATAATGACCTCTAATTATATATTCCTTCCCTTGACCACGCATTTTTCTTGCAGAGATGGGTTTTTGGCTCTTTAAGATATAATAACTATTACGACATTTTAAATGGTGAATGACGGTTTACTTTGTCTTCACCATGGTTCAAAATAGCGGATGCCGGGTTTTTAACCGTTGGTGTATGGGATATCGTGTATCGAATAAAGGGTAATATATCGGGCGATACATTCCTACGAGCGGCGGTGGAGTGGGAGAAGAGGAGAAAGTATCGGCGGCAAGGCGAACAATGAGATGTAGAAAGAAACCCATTCAATTTCTTCGGACAAAGGGTTTTCTTTCTACTGTGCTCAGGGGTCCATTCATTAAAAAGAAATTAAGAGAAAATCTCCACCTAAGAGAATTAGAACAACTCGAACATCCGAACGATAAGTGGTGGCCCGATATAACGGTTTGCCGACCGATATCTCGAACGATACGCCCCAGGGCGATAGATTAAACTGCAACGCATAGTTGAGTTACTCAAGCAATACTGGCACATCGGCGGCGGCAACCAATGTTAAGATTGCTGTTCTTGTTGCTTTTATTGTCGGATATATCTTTCGTAAAGTTCTTACTATATGTTGATGATACATTTATTAAATCTTATAATACAGTACGATAACTAACTTAATAGCTCCTGTTCAGTTTTATTATAGCAGAAACTCGAGCATAAAAACATTCACGGTTGATATAACTATCAAGGCAGATCGATCATGAATTGAACGTGTTATGAGTCAAACAATCAAAAATAATCCAAGTTTGAGGAAATTAGACCATAAATTAACACTTTAAAAGTCTAAAAACTCTTTCTCTGTACCCAATAATCTATCCTGCCGCTGTGAGGAAGCCAAGGTCATTTTGTCGCCATCTAACGGAAATCCCGGATTTATTTAAGTCTAGCAGGATGCATTAAGGCATCTGGTCATAAAACAGATTGTAACCTCTCGTCGTATCAACACTTAAGGCTTTACAGCATCCGTACTTCGACAAGTTCGAGACACAGGAGACGATGCGAGAACTACTCACATAAAAGTCTATCGATTCAAATATAACCGACATTTTAGAATTTGTACTGAAAGATATTAGAGACCATGGTTATTAGAAATAACTGTGCGTGCTAACATGAACAAAAAATTAAGAATGGTTTGAGGATTTCAGATAGAATACATTGTCATTGATAAAATGTATAATGCCATTATAATGCTTTAAAAAATCAGCGAAGGAAAAAACAGCAATGTATGAAAGTAATCTCACGCATTTTATCAGTAGAAAGAAAATAATAGGCATGTACGGGAGTCGAAATAAGATATTGATGGAATCATAAGGTAACATAGGACAGGGGAAGAAAGAAGCCATAAAACAGTGCAATTGGCCATAATGATTGAATAGTGTAGTTAATTCCTTTAAGGAAAAGGCGTAACTTGCGCAATTGTCGCAATACCGCAATTGTTTGCTAATCGATATTTATACAAGAATGGAAAATGGAAATTTTATGATAAAAAAAATGTTTTCACATTAAATCTGTGAACAAATGGCACACAATAGCCATGTTAGGTGGATCTTTTTTTCAAATGAAATCCTTCATTTACGCATATCATGGCGCAATCTACCATTTCATCAATGGTCCCCATGATGGAGTTAAGGGTTTAAACATTCTCGCCAATAAAACTTATTATTTCAAGTCGCAGATCTCAGAGAGGGAAATAATAGCAATATAACAGAGAATGCAGCCATTTTCTATCGATTGGAAGAATAAATTCGGTCCGGACATATTGTGTCACGTACTCTTTTCTTATACTCGCAGCCACGGAGCACAAAAGGGGATCGAACTAAAGAGTGATAGAAGAAGAAGAAGAAGAAAAAGAAAAATATCAAGTTAAACCAACCCAAGTTACAATGGCTTTAAAAACGGCAAACAGTAAACCTTACATAGAAATAAATATTGACGGGTATAATGGCTACTATGAAAGATAGTGCACGAGGAATATTATACTTCAATTGGAGACTTATATTAATGAAATACTTTTAAATTTAGCTCAATGAATCTTATTCGTGGGAGAAAAATTGAGAACCCAGAATACATAAAAATGTGGGTCTATTACGCAAAAAGTGTTCAAATGCATGAAAATATCGCTTCATTAAATAAATTTTGTGATTAATGAAGTGTGTTCAAAGTAAATTTTTATCTCGGATTTAACGACAACTGTCCCTTCATCATGGCTATGTGGCAGACACTAATGATGGGCCCAAAACCATTCCAAGAGTGAAATAAATGTTTCTTAATCAAAGTCATTTATGTGACCAATGAAATGTCAAAGAAGCAATCGCGACCCGTTTATAACATAAAAAACTCAACAGAGGCGCTGGTTTCCAATTAAGTAATACCTGGAGACCAAGCATCAACACCTTTAAATACGTAAGGAAAGGCGAGGAAACGCGTATACGCCATAGCCTATCAGGTGGCACCTGACCCAAAGGAGTGAGTATATATACCGGCCAAAATTAAGAAGACAGATCCACTGAAGATGGAGAGCAAGTCGTTCTCCAAAATGTCGGGAAACATGGACCTGCTTACACGGTGGAATACCCTAGAAACATTTATCTACCAATGAAATAGTTTCAATGTCGTATTTCTGATAAGTTTTGACCACATTAGCGTTCCTCTGATCACATCAATCAAGGCAGACAGATAATGTACATTATTAATCTAAAAATACACGGTGCTAATACAAATGAAACTAAGTTGAGTCATTAGGCGAGCCTTTGCTTGCTTTTTGGACACTGGTATCATTAAGAGAGGATACTTTCATCAAAGATATCGTTGATTACGGCGAGCAAAGTTTCGTCGAATCACCAGGAATCCTCGAGCATTTTGAGTTCCCAGCCAAATATCCTCATCTCAAACGCTTCAAGTCCGTCTCTGAAACTGCAAATGCAACATCTCCATTCCACCTGAGAAAGAGTCACAAAAGACGCCAGAACTAATCAACCAGTACTAAACTTAGATGTAGCCGCGGGAGTTTGTACGCTTCTGTGGTCTAAAAATTTGAAATTATTTTCTTTGATAAGCGGCCTGCAATACGGACTTTTGAATTCTCCAGACATAAAGACGAAACAAAAAACAACCATGTAGGCCATATTATGCCATTTAAGAGAAGAATGAACTGCACAAAACTAAGTGCGTCATAAGAAGCAAACAGCTTCGATTCATGTAA
Organism: Ceriagrion tenellum; assembly: GCA_963169105.1. Classification (NCBI taxonomy): domain Eukaryota; kingdom Metazoa; phylum Arthropoda; class Insecta; order Odonata; family Coenagrionidae; genus Ceriagrion; species Ceriagrion tenellum. Next base: position 54,933,582 of record OY720639.1, on the reverse strand, counting down.
AATACGAACTTCGCACTTTTTATCAAAAGAAGTATGAATGTAGTGCAATACAATTTTATAATTTTCAGCGAATATTACGTCCGAACATAATTTTTCAGTACCTTTCAGAGAGAATTCACCAGCATTGAGGGGGAATAATATTTAAGGGCATAACCACAATAATAAAAATCACTGATAACTTTATCGACCAATATAAC